>OU896717.1:12124803-12724803 GCA_918026855.4 Phaedon cochleariae
TTTGTACACCAAAATGTTCAGAATGGGTACTTAGCATGTTTTTATAAAAATATAAGGAATTTGTTAGGTATCGTTTGTAACGAAAATGCATCATTTGGAATAGCATTTTTGAGAAAATATGGCATATATTCGCACGGCCATTTCACCGCCAAACGTCGCAACTGCGACATTAGAGAACACCATCCTGTAGTGACGTACGTTCATGCATATATGCCTACAGAACATATGTTTAGGAAAACTGTTATCAGCAATTTTGTATTGTTAGCATTACTTAATTATAAGGAGGATATGAGTTATTCACATTTGTTGGCTGGGGTAAAAAATCATCTTCTTGACTTGGACAGGAAGAAGAAGTTTGTAGAGTATTTTGTTGAAGAGTGTTTGTCGAAACAGCAACCTGTTATTCGCATAGAATATGTGAAATCTTTTAAAAACGCGACCATCAGCGATGCCATGTTATTATCTGCTGCAACAGATTTTGTAGCAGACAATAACAGAATCAACAGGTTGTTCGAGGAAGAGTGTTTAGTCTGTTGCACTGATAATTGGGCTAAGTACATTCAGTCTTTATTACAACCAGCACTCGACCAATTGAACAATTACATGCTTCCGGCTCAAAATCTCGCAGCTTCTTTGCACATCAAGGTCGAAGCACTTTTGGACTTGTGCCCATCGTTGAGCAAACTTCAATTTTTGTTGACTGGACGAGTGGCCGATTTAGATTACAGTGCATTGAAAGAGCAACTTTCCGACGGTACCCTATTCACATCGACCTGGAAACCTTACGAAGATCAAGAAGTGGTCTATATAAAATTCTGCGAGAGAGGGCACAGAAGGATGTCTGCAGATGAAGTCACGAGAAAGTTATACATTCCAACTGTGAAAAAGTCGAAGGAATATTTAGGGATTTTGGTGAAACGGTTATTCTAACTTTGTCATCATCAACAAGCATTCAGATACGAAGAAGTCGGTTACAACGTGGAAATTCAGCGACGCGTTTCAGAAGCAATTATTTTATCTTTAATGGATTTCGGTATCACATTTTGCGGCATTAATACACAGAGAACGGTCAATTCGATGGAAACCTGCTTCACAGTAAGAATCTTGGCGCAACTATCTTGCGACTCCAACAACAGAACGTATTTTTTGGCACATCAAGTTGTTCCTTCGACCGCCATGTACCATAGCCTAACACGCGGAGGACATGTCTTTTTGCATCTGTTGCGAGCCATCTACGGGAATCATATCTTACGATGCTGCACGAGGATAAACGCCTTTGCTAGTTCCAGATACGAGATTTTTCTGCAGATTCTGATAGATATCAACGGAATGAATCATGTCTGGGTGAGACTCCATGGGGAACGTTTCAATCGAACAGAACACCTACGACAAATCAACGCAGCCCGTCGATTGGCTGCAGCCGCAAATGATTCATCTGATGAGATCGAATCAGCAGCAGAACATGATGCTAAACGTAGGAGAGTTCTACCGATTTCGAGCACTTCCCAAGAATCATCAGATATACATCATGAAACATCAGACATCGTTTCGCCGCCAGCAGATGCAGAAAGCAGGACTCAAAATTCGGAAATTGTCTCTTTGCCAGACATCATCGAGGTATCGGAAACTACTCACCAAGATTTCGAGATAACCACAGTTGAAAGAGACATCGCCTCGTCAGAGACTGATGCGAGAACCCAATCAACACATCATCCTGAAACCCAACAATCATCATCACATCAAACTGTCACACAACAATCATCATCAGCGTCACATCATTCTGAAACTCAACAATCATCAGCACAACATCCTCAAACACAGATACAGGGTGGCAGTCAAATCTCTGACTTGATGTCTCTTTCACAAACTTCGACATGTAATTATTCAGAGTCAGACTCCTCTCAGATGAACTATGTGAATAGGGCATATTACGACGCTGAAAGATACAAGACCACAACTGCCACAACATCAGCCATCAGTCACGACTGTTCACCAGGACAAGGCATACCACCGCCACCTGCTCGTTCACTCCAAAAAAGAATTGACTTGAAGTCTCTTTCACAAACTTCGACATGTAATTATTCAGAGTCATCAGACTCCTCTCAGATGAACTATGTGAATAGGGCATATTACGACGCTGAAAGATACAAGACCACAACTGCCACAACATCAGCCATCAGTCACTGTTCACCAGGACAAGGCATACCACCGCCACCTGCTCGTTCACTCCAAAAAAGAATTCCATATTCTATGAAAGAGGATAGGTCACTCATCAATTGTATAGCCAGTAATGAAACCTTATACAAGTGTATTGGAAATTCAGTAAAATTTTTACGGAATTTGGAAGTAATTTTCAACAACCAAAGTAATGGTGTCTTCAGGACTTCCAATTCGCTTAAATCTAGACTAAGAATATTGTTTAAAGATGGCGGCCACAATGTGATTCTTAATAACATGCAAGTGTCTAAGGAAATTGCGGGCTATTTCGTTAATTTAAGAAAACTTACATAATTTCATAATTGAATAACTTAATTATTGTCATTGATGTGTAGAATGTTTAATTTGCAGTTTCCGAACTTGCAGTTAGTAGTTTCTAAAGTTTATTTTATAATTTAGAATTTTTTTATTCACCCGGTTTCATAAATCATCGAGTTATATTGTATGTCATCAATTCAATTGTTGTATCTTATTTAACAATGTTATTATTTCATAAGTTCTCACCTCTCGTCATCAATTGTCAATTCAATTATTCAAATATTTCGATGTTATCTGTTGTAGCCGCAGAAAAAATATAGTGTAGAACTCGCACGGATTGTTAATTTGTAAATAGGTTATTGGTTAGGTTAGGTTAGGTTAGCCGTAGGAAAAGTATAGTGTAGAACTCGCACGGAATGTTAATTTGTAAATAGGTTATTGGTTAAGTTAATTTAGAGGACAATATATTCATACAAGAATCATGAATACTACAGCTTTTCCGGATAGAGTTCCAGAGGTAGCAGAGTGGAAGCAAAAGGGGTGGTTTTAGTCGGAGTTGCGCCCGACACTACCTGTAGCTGATAGATCATAAGGCTCAGGTGCCAAGCGGTTTCCACCCCATTAAAAAAAAAAAAATAGGTTAGTCTAGTATAGTATATTCTGCATATATCAATCACCTTGTACAATATATTTTATAGGAAATCGAGTGAGATGATGATGTTGTCATGATGATTTAAGTATGTTGTTTTCAACGTATCAAATCCTCATTGGTCGATAGATTGATAGCCGTCGCGTGAATGTATGTTCACCCAATCACAACACGATTCTACAAAATTAGGTGGACATTGTGAATCTACCTTAGAATTGTTTATTTACATGTGTGTTATTGTAGTGTCAATGGAATGATAGAAATTAATAATAATTCATTTTGACTTGCTAATGAATCAGAAACTTAAGCAGGACATGAGGATATTTTGTTTTTGTGAACGATAAATCATCATTTAACTATGTGCAATGTGGAATTTCTCTTTGTAATTTTAGGTTAGGAACAGATCTCAGGATATCTTCTAAATGAACATCTTCAATTCATCTTATTTTTCCATAAGCTGATGAATCATTCTGCTCAGTCTCACTGAAGGAAATAGAATGAATCATTTATAAGAAATTCCTTGAAATTATTTCCTTCAGTATTCAAGGTAGGTTTGCACATATGAAATAAAAATAACCATCATTTCGAATGAAGATTTTAATCAAATTATGAGAAATACTCAATTAAGAAATGATCAATATTTTGACTACTTCCATCACTTTCATCGGCTTCTTCAGGATATTGATTTCCCAGTCCAGGGCTTCCAATTTGGCAGATTTTATCTAATTTCATTTGTGGCATTATACCAGCCAATTTCATGAATTCATCCATTGATGGTTTTGAATTATGTAGGGATCATTCTGATACCTACTCAGGTATCACATTTCTGATATTGTCCAAGGAAATCGGTTGCATCATGAAATGTGAGAAAAGTATAACAAAAAAATTGACCATATATGATTCATTGGGGTACTCACAAAAGGGTCTTGAGCCCTTGAAGTCAATAAAAACTGTCCTGATCAATACATTTAATCTTTATTTGTTCTCCTTATGCATATTCCATGTCATTTCCATAGCCAATTCTCATTTCAGATGTCCTTCAGAAAATCATCAGTAGAACCATGAAAAGTAAAATCAGAAAGTGTAACATAAACATTGCACAGAACTACATAAATGCTGGTACTCACAAAAGGGTATTGAGCCCTTATTGAAGTCAACTGTCCTACTCTGAGTCATATGGATATATGCAGTTCCACTCATCTAAAAAAATATGTGAATTATGAATACAGTTTGAATTGCATAACTCAAATTTTGCAGCATGAACATAAGAAATTTGAATCCAAATTAGAATCCACAATGAACAAGTGATTATTTCGAACATACATCTAGGTACTTATATAGTGGATATATCAGTATCAGTAACTTATAAATCATGCTTACAAAAATTGCTACTAACAAAATACCTAATTTTAATTATGTTTCAAATTTTCCAATTTTCTGTTCTTCTTCTCTTGCCTCTTATACATTTCCTCTGTCTGGAATTTCCTACTGGCATATTTGACAACATAATAAGTTCTCATCCTTATAAATAGCCTCAACATATACTCATAAGGAAATTCCGGACAAGGATGTGCATATTGGACATTTTTCATCCTGATATATAATTCTTCTCCAACTCTTCCTGGGGCAATATATTGCATATTTTCCATTAAGATTGATTCCAAGCATGATACATAATTGACAAAAGAATCCCCTGGCATCAGTTATTTTCCAAAAACTCCTTTTCTCTGTCCATATTAAATTGATATTTGTTGTTCTGAATAGATTTTGTTTCATTAGGAGTTACTTCAGAATTGCTTAGCAGTAAGGCATCATTATCAGCTTCACAGTTGAATGTGTCAGTCCAATCCAGTTTATATATCCAGGCACGTCAGTTTTCAATATACCACATTTATTTTCTTGATTAATTTGATTTTTCTTGGTGTGATAGCTGAAAGTTGCTTTTCTGTCTGCACTTGAGAACCAGACTTCTGCACAAGTGTCTGTGTTCCTGTGTCAACCATATCTGGTTCTGTTTGGGTACCAATGCTTCTTGCTCTTGTGTTCATCCCATCTTCAGAGCTATCATCTATTTCCATAAAATGACCTACTTCTATATTTTCATCACTGAAATATGAATGCTCCTCATGTATGGAGCCTGATAAAGATACCTATAAGATCAAGTGTAAGTATGTAAAATACAATAAAATCAGGACCATTTTACCACCAAGTTCAGTGTAGGGACAGCATTTTCTTTCAGTTTGTGCTTTTCCATCAAATGATCCTCAAAATGTAGACTGCAAATTCTCATGCTTCGATACAATTTCATAGGATCAGTAGCCATGATCAATTCATCATTGCACGCCAGTAGCCATGAATTCATTCTCACTTCTTGGGTCCTAGGATTAGGGAACCTAAAAAATCTCAATGGTGTATGTTGATTATTATCTAAGTACTTACTCTTGCAGTCTTTGACTGCACATTTTACTCCTCCATGTCTCCCTATTGCCAAGTTTATCTACAAAAATATATCATTTCTACCATAGACACTAGAAAAAATCAAATATACTTACACTTATACCACAATATTTTGAGGTTATGTATTATGATAACAAGAAACGACTTTTGTCATTGTTGAAAAATTTGCCAAATCTCTGAGAAGAAATTCAAGGTCATTTGTCAGTTTTCCCGCGCATTTGAAGTGGAGCTTCTTGATAGGTGACTAACCTAACCTAACCTACTATTCTTTGCTTTAGGGTGGGTAAAAAGAAAAAGCTTGGGTAAAAAGAGATGAGAAGGTAGGTGTTTCAACACTCAATTTTGAAAATTTTCCCTTTTTTGGTTATTTCCCAATATCATTTCATTTTCAGTATTGAGAAACTAACGGGACAGGAGGAAAATAGGGGCTTTGGGTGGGTAAAAGAGCAGAATAGGTGATTTTTTGACCTTTTTTCCTGTAAAATAATGGTAGGTAGGTAGTATCGCCATCTAACAGAGAATGCCCAAAGTATTGGCTGACAGATGATCGCACTACTGCATCTAAGGAAGAAAACTGCCACCGTAGCGCCATCTATCGGAGAATACTCAAACTATCAAGGCCGTAGTTCACCTATCGGATAACAGAGTTATACTTGATAGAAAAATGAAAACTGCAATTTAGCGCCATCTATCAGAGAACGATCAAACCAATTGAAAATTAGTTGAGCAATTGCTTGACAGAGAGCGCTAGTATTTTTTTAATAATGCATAATCACACTTATATTTTACAAGAGAGAAAACAAGACGACTCCTCCAAAAAGCTAAAATATGATAGATACTCGCTTTAGGTAAAACCCCATTCTGCTAGATTGCCTCATTCAGTCAGTGAGAGGATTGGTATATTTCTAACACCATCAGGGTAGACTATATGATCATCTGCTGATACTGAACATCACAACAGAATGAACACAAAACAGGTACTCGCTCACAGATTCACACCATTTCTGCTGTTTATTGTTTGGATATCAGCCACGCTGCACAGAGAAGGCCTATCTGAATGTCAGTGATATTTCTGTGATCATCCGGATCATCCATGAAAGCAGAAAAAGGGATCTGGAAGTAAAACAAACAGAATAAGGGACTTCACAAAAATACCTACTAGCTCAACGGCTCAACCATTCATTCATTCAGCTTGGAATTTATGATAAAATGACAAGAATTTAATAGTTTTTCAGCAGCAATTACATGGATATGTACAGGCAGTAGAAACATTCTGATAATTCCATCGTAAAATACACATCTGTTGTTGATGAAAGTTAAATAAAAATAACATGAATCGACCAGATAAAAATGTATCCATCCATCAGGTCTTTCAGGAGGCCCACATGCAGCTGAGTCCATGTTTATGAAACACTTGTCAGAATATCTAGCCCGAAGAAGGCCGGAGTTGAATAGACGTCTTTAGTACTTGGAAAGGCATCATATACACATAAAATTCATCGCTGGGGGCCCTAGTTGTCTTCAGATTCATCAGGAATACCAAAAAAATACATTATGATATAATAAAGAAAGATGATTTGGAGGTTAAGTTGAGAAAACTTGCCACTTCTACTTTTTTTTGTACGTTAGACGTGGACGTTATAGGCCATCCGGACAAGTTTACAATAGGAAATGGATAGACTTCTGTTTCCATAGAGGGGAATGCAAAATCTGTTACCATACAGAAGGGGAATGTAGGTACAATGTGTTTAGAGTTTGGATCGAAAGATGGCAATCTCTGTTTGAAAACGAAGTAGAAACGCTATGTCTTTGTAGATAGAAAAAATTTTAGCAATAATATCATAAAAATGCAGTCAAGGAGTGAAATTATTCAGGCATTCTAATTTATGAGGATATTTTGTATTTATGAACTTTTCAACAGAAAACATGGAAAATTGCTATTTATTACACTATTTTTGCAAGTTCAATGTCTTAGAACAGGTTTTCCAATTTGACAGCCTTCCAAACAATCAAAAACAATGTTGAGATTGAACAACTCTTCATGAACTTATCAAAAACTATCAGTGGTATGTTATCTGGTATCTGGTAATTTGGAACTACAGAAAGGACACCATTGACAAAAAAACTACAATAAACAACAAAATCTTTATTTAAAGAAAAAACCCACTTGAAAAACAAAATTAAAGAGTATTTTGTGATAAGTGACATAATAAATACATAGACAGTAATATAGACTCAGAGAATAACTGTGTAGATAAAAAATTATCAAAATTCACCATGCACTGTGGTTTTCTTATCTTATCTTATCTTATCTTATCTTATCCTATCCTATCCTATCCTATCCTATCCTATCCTATCCTATCCTATCCTATCCTATCCTATCCTATCCTATCCTATCCTATCCTATCCTATCCTATCCTATCCTATCCTATCCTATCCTATCCTATCCTATCCTATCCTATCCTATCCTATCCTATCCTATCCTATCCTATCCTATCCTATCCTATCCTATCCTATCCTATCCTATCCTATCCTATCCTATCCTATCCTATCCTATCCTATCCTATCCTATCCTATCCTATCCTATCCTATCCTATCCTATCCTATCCTATCCTATCCTATCCTATCCTATCCTATCCTATCCTATCCTATCCTATCCTATCCTATCCTATCCTATCCTATCCTATCCTATCCTATCCTATCCTATCCTATCCTATCCTATCCTATCCTATCCTATCCTATCCTATCCTATCCTATCCTATCCTATCCTATCCTATCCTATCCTATCCTATCCTATCCTATCCTATCCTATCCTATCCTATCCTATCCTATCCTATCCTATCCTATCCTATCCTATCCTATCCTATCCTATCCTATCCTATCCTATCCTATCCTATCCTATCCTATCCTATCCTATCCTATCCTATCCTATCCTATCCTATCCTATCCTATCCTATCCTATCCTATCCTATCCTATCCTATCCTATCCTATCCTATCCTATCCTATCCTATCCTATCCTATCCTATCCTATCCTATCCTATCCTATCCTATCCTATCCTATCCTATCCTATCCTATCCTATCCTATCCTATCCTATCCTATCCTATCCTATCCTATCCTATCCTATCCTATCCTATCCTATCCTATCATAGGGAGGGGAGGTTCGAGTCTCTCAGGCTGATGACCTGAATAATGTTGTATCCTAACATATCCTATCAAATAAGATCTATTGACATAAATAGGTGTTGCAAGTCTAAAAACTTAAAAATGTATACAATACTAGCAAAAAATCAGAAAGATTTCAATTTCCAAGAGTTCCATTTCGGCGGATATGGCGTTCACAGTATATACTGTATGATTCAAATTAAAAAAGTAATTTCAATCTCAAAAATGCCACGATGTTTCATTAGAGAATAGCCATTAGAAACTGATTATGAATGCATGTATCTGCAAAACAGAGTTTATACTCATAGAGCTCGTAAGGATTTGCTATTAGGAACTCATTATGAATGTACATGCAAAACGAATTTCAATCTCAAAAATGCCACGATGTTTCATTAGAGAATAGCCATTAGAAACTGATTATGAATGCATGTATCTGCAAAACAGAGTTTATACTCATAGAGCTCGTAAGGATTTGCTATTAGGAACTCATTATGAATGTACATGCAAAACGCATTCCACTCCCATAAATGCCACGATGTTTCAATAGAGAATAGCAATTAGAAACTGATTATAAATGTGTATGTGAAACATAGTTTGTTGTTACAGAGAAATTTGAATTCGTAGGACTTGGATGAATCAAAATAAGTTATTGGAATGCAATTATTCATGTCATCCTTATTGACAGAACATTTGATGAAGTCGATTCAATTGAAGTTTCATTGAAGTTAGATACATTACGGATACATAAAAAGAAACTTGACTATATTCTTTTGAAGGAATTTTTACTGTTGAAGTAGCCCTGTTCAAAATATTGATTTATTCTGACTTCCTACACAATCCCTATTGATTTGTCGCATAATATAATACTCGTTCATTTTATCAAACGGCTTTCGGTGTTTGCGTTTACGATTCTGAAAACTTCATTTCTGACTAGCACAAAATATACAATCAATTAGCATGTTTTCACTTACCTCATCGTTCTTATCGATATTATTCTCCATTTATGGTTGAAGAATAATTATAAGAATGGAAATAAAGAAATAACTACAGAAATCGAAATCGAAATCGCCCATGTAAATATAAATGTAACTTAACCTCAATCTCAATGACGCGGACAACGCCCACTACTGCCAGACTGCTACAGAATCAGAACCTAAACACAGAACAGAATCGACAGAATGAAACAAGACACAGGTCACTGATTTTAGGACCAAGTGAATTTCGCTTTTGATTTTGTATATCTTTCGCAGATATTTATAACTTTTTATTCCTCTCATGGGCATGGCCAAGATAACTTCAAGATTGTAGTAGGTAACATCTCAATTATATTAATTCCTTAAAATATCACTCTTGAAACCACTCCCTAATGTTTTGAATTAAATATAGCAGGTAGATTGCCTCCATGAAGATACAGCTATTTTATTAAGTCAAACATTACATTTGATAATTCAGGTAACGTTGTGGAAGCTTTTTCAATCATTGATATTCGAATGTTTTAGTAACTTATACGGACTAATTGCATCATTATAAACATTGCTGAAACATTAAAACAATTTTTCAAAGATAACCTTGTATAGGCAAGACGAAAACTATGTAGCTGCAATGATATGTAATGTTTGATGTTTAGTGGGTTTATTTTTTCAGGCAATGGAAATACTCTTTCTCCCAAAGATTATCATCAAGATGACATAAATCCATCTTGTAGTTACTGCCCACAAAACAGAAATGGTGAGATTCCTGTGATACTATAGTTTCCTTCAATTCCGAAACAATTCACTGTTTCAGAATTCAACACAACTTTGAAGAATTTGTTAACTGATTTAAGAGACATCACAAGAAAACAGACTTTATCAATGTCGGTAGCGACCGAGACCATTGACCAAATTAAAAAGATATCAGATGAACTGAAAAAATTGAGAATTGAAGATATACCACCAGATTCTACACTACATTCAGAATATAAATTTCCCATATCTGATAGAGAAACCTTTGATAAGCTTGAGGAATATCTTACTGATTTTCAACAGTTTGGTTCAGCTGTAAGTAATCCTGTAATTTGAGTGATATTTCCAGTCTCTGGTTTTATCGAATCATTTTGAAATATGAAACAAACTTTGAATTGAAAAAATGCTCATTTGATACCCACAAATCTTGAGAACGTATATTTTTCAGATGATTGAAGTTTCCAAATTCGGTGGTACTGACATATATGACTTCGTTAAAAGGTCTCTCAGTTGGTTTAGGAAGAATTCCCTTCTCATGCAGTATACTTGGCATGGCACCAAAGATAAAAAAGGTTTGATGTCTACGAAACTTGGGCAGTTCATAATAAGTGGGTCCAATAATTTGTTTCCATTTGGTTCATTTGTATCATTCATAACCTCTGGTTATATTATATTATACACCTAGGGTGAGAATGAGTGAGTTATTATAAAGCAAGCATGAAAGGATATACAGTGTGTTTGCTTATGTTCGCACCACATGGAAAAGTTATCAGTTATACTGAAAAAAATAATTCTTTATAAAAAGTTATCCAAGGCCTGAAACTGAAAATGCAGATATCAGATTTAGATTTAGGTATGTCAAAAAATATAGAATTTGCTCAAGGTGAAGTAATTTTATTTTCGACAATATCGAAAATTATTTTGGAGAAAAGTTGATAGGAATTGAAAATAACGTTCAAACATCTATCTACTTTGAAAGTCGAGAATGTTTTATTATTTTCTACAATTTCTGATCACTTCATATGGAAAACTTTTTCATTATTAATTTTACGGAAGAAAGTAATTCTTCATAAAAAGTTCTGCATGATCTCAAACCGGGATGACAAGTATTAGATATGAGTTTTCTTTAGTCGTATGTCAAGAAATCTTGAGAAAATTGGTTAAAATAGTGATACCTGATTTTCATCATAGATAAATGAAATAAGATATCTGAAAGTTGTTTTTAATTCTAGTCAACTTTTTATATATTTATATTTTTTGACATACCTCGTATACGACTGAAAACATTTGATATCTGAAAGCATTTTCAGTTTCAAATCTTGCAGTTTTCTTATGAGGAATAACTTTTTTTCTTGAAATTAATAATAAAAGTTTTCCATATGGTGTGAACTAAACAGACACTGCTATCTTCATCGCAGAAAATATTACTTCACATTAGAGCAAATACTTGACTGATGGTGATTCATCTAGTAAGTAGTAAAATAAGCCCTCTTCACTTAAATGAAACATTTTGTGTCTGAAAACGGTCAAAATTATATGGAATGATCTGAATAGTAACAAATAAGTTCTCACCATTGAAAATTCTGAGTTTGAGTCGAACCGAAGTTTTTTAGAAGCAGCAGAAAAAACAGCATTCTACACTGATAGGAAATCAGTAGAAAAATATGTCAGAAGAGCTTAAGAAAGATGTGCATATGAAATGAAAGCTGAATCTGCTAATTAACAGATTTTTGATATATCTCTGGGATATTTTTTTGTATAAATGTTTAATCTTTCATATATCTTTCGGATATTTACCTATTATATATATGTTCCTTATTTTGTTATGTTCCTTATTTGGTTACGTTCCCTATCCATGTACAGGCTGTCTCCTTATATTTTGACTTCTACATACAGTTTCAATTTCACGCGGCGGAAAAAAAACAATAAGAAAGTTGTAGGGTTTCATCCGTACTATCTTTTGGTAATGCTCGAATGAACATATGCGAATCGCAAAATGGGATAAAACGAGTAATAATCATTTTTTTTAAATGGAACACTGCATATTTTCAACTTTTGTGGAAACACTTTTTCTTCTGTTCACAAATATATCCAGTTTGCTTATGTTCCCTTAAGACGTTTTCTACTAAATTCTTGCTGCACTACTGAAATTCTTGCAATAATTTCACAGTGAATAACCTCACTATCCCGTATTTTTCCTGTACGGAATAAGCCATTGTTTTGTTTCCATGTCATTTCTGTTCTGTTTCCATGTCATTTCTTTTCTCCACAGCCATCTAAATATTATTGGCAACTTTGATATGCAATGCTAAATAAGTGAAAAATGGATTGAGGAAACATCAGCACACTATATAAATTCGAGAACAGGAGGGGATCTTTCACTAGAGTTGAAAATATACAGGCTGTTTCATTTGAAAAAACTGATTTGCACTCATTTTTTTTGCTATTTTGTGATTCGCATTTGTTTATTCAAGGAGTGCCAAAAGATAGTACAGATAAAACTCTACAAATTTAAATTTTTTCCATCTTGTATAGTTGAAGCTGTGTAGGTGGGTTTCAAAATATAAGGAGACCTCTTTGAAAATCAGTTAATTTTTTTTTATTATTAAACAACTATTTTGATATGTCTGCGTAGTATTGTTGAATATAGTATGTTTGTAGGACCTATCATTATTCAATTATAAATATTTCATGAAAATATTTGTTTTAAATCTGAGAATTACTACTACTACTCTGACTACCTACAAAAAATCTATTTCCAGAAGAAACTTTTTGGATGTCTGATGGACATTGAATGGATTTCCATGAATGAATATAAGTTGGATGTCCAGTCCTGGAATGGATGTAAATTGGCTGTCCAATGGAAATCCAATTTATTCCTGATAAGTATCCAATAGACATACTATTGGAATGGACATAAGTTGAATCTTTGATGGACATCCATTGGATGTCTGATGAGTAAACAATAGAATTTCAATTGGAATGGACATAAAATGGATCTTCATTGAGAATCCATTGGATGTCTGATGAGTATCCAATAGAATTCCAATGGAATGGACAAATATTGGATATCCAATGGAAATCCATCGGATGCCTAATGGAAAGCCAATGGATGTCTATTGAACAAATACTGGACAATGCCGTCCCTCCAATGGATGTCCAGGGTATCCATAACTGGACATCCATTGGTTGTCCAATGGATTCACTTGTGTTGTCTGGGAAGGGGTCGTCGCTACAACAATTTTGAAGAGGAGTGTGGAATGCGTCGTGGGATTGTGAGGATTGAAAACAAAGACAATTTATGCTTACCTCGGGCACTTGTTGTTGCCATTGCTTCAGTTACTAAGGAAATCGAATACCGCAAAGTTCGTCGTGATATCGGTAAGATCCAGACAGAGAGAGGTCTTCAGCTAATGAAATATGCGAAAGTTATAATACCTAGGGAGGGGACGGGAGTTCCAGAAGTACAACAATTCCAAGAGTATTTGGAAAACTACAAAGGTTTAATATATAAATATGGTAATTAAGGCCGTGACGTCATTTATACAGGAGTGAGAGAGGGCAGATGTCTCAACTTGCTTCATCATGAAGGACATTACAACGTGATCACTTCATAAACAGCTGCATTTTGTTGCAATCATTATTGCGCAGACTGCCATATACCTTATGAAAAAAAAGATTCTCATCGATGTAGGGGTACATGTGTAGGATGTCTGCAGTCTCCGGCATGTCATAAAGATCATATAAAAATGAAATGTGACGACTGAAAGAGAACATTCAGAGGCCCCAAATGTTATGGAAAACATCAGAGGTTAACAGGGAAGGACAGCGTCTGTGTAAGAATCAGGAGATGTGAGCAGTGTTTCAAAACTCTCAAGAGTGGAAGACAACATATCTGCGTAGAAATATTCTGTAAGATATGCAATCAACATGTCTCCGAGGAACACTTGTGCTACATCCAGCCTGATACCACGTTTCCAAAAGTAAAAGACATACTCTTTATTTTCTATGACCTTGAAACACGCCAAGAAAAGGCAATGGAAGATGGTTCTTTATTACACGAGCCTAACTTATGTGTGTTCAAACAATGCTGTGACAGTAGTATGAACGAAAATTCCAAATTTTGTTTGAAGTGTGGAATACGACTGCATATTTTGCAATCAAATCCCATTGAACGGTTCACGGAGTTTGTAATGAACCGAAGAAAAATATTCAAACAAGTTGTAGTGATAGCACATAACGTCTCAGGATTTGATCACTTTTCTATATTGAATTATATTCTCACTAAAACCGATCTGAAACCCGTAATAATAATGAGAGGTATGAAGATTACTATGATGTTGGTAGGAAATGTGAAATTTCTTGATTCGCTGATTTATTGCCCGATGGCTCTCTCCAAACTTCCGAAAGTATTTGGTCTTGATGATAACTTCAAGAAAGGCTATTTTCCACATTTGTTCATTATAATCAGCAAAGAAAATTACGTCGGACCATTACCTGCCATCGACCTGGTTTACATATTGTGTGTGACTTATTATTCTGATAGTTGGTCAGAGGAGAGCCTGCATCTCGTTTACTGACTCTTTGTCAGGGGAGCCTTTGTAGCTCGTATTCTGATGATTGTAATAGATCGTATCTAAATTGCGGCACCAGGCATCGTGAATCAAGCCAGGGCCGTTTTCAAAATCACGCGCCTATTTTCAATCTGGCTGTCAATGACAAACTTCGAAAGGAAATCATGCTTATTTGAATTCTTACGGTTGAGAGGGGGAAATGAGAAGATGGTGCTTAAAGATTGAAACTGAAAGGACGGCAAAAATCTGGAAACGTTGTGCATCCAGTTTGCAAGGGGTGTTTTTGGGTTTTTTAAAGCGTCTAGGCTCCTAGCAGCACTCGGCCTCTCGCCTATGCTCTTTTTGGGTAGGTGAAACCCATTTTATATACTTTGTTAAACGTAACCCAGGATTTGCCCTGCATGACGAATTTTGTATCATTGTATTTATTGTTAACAAGTGTAAATAGTTCTGGCATAAGTGTGTTCATTAATGCCCTTTTTAGATTTGGATGTAACGAAACTAAACAACTTGTCTCCCTCCGCCCCTGTGTATTTCCTCACCATCGACGTTTCTGGAGTCTAAATAAAGATCTGAAATCTCAAGAGCATTTTTCTACTCTGCTGAACCACACACACCCTTGAGATACTTTACATGGTGAATCACTTTTGAATGGTCCCAGGCGAAATAGTAATAATAATAATAATAATTATAATCAGTAAGAAAATTGATGAGTCTCAACTGGGCAATCTGAAGGCATGACAGACCTATGATATTATATTGATTATACATGCACACGTCTGTACATTATTGGAAGAGCAAATTACTTTGTAAGTTCAGAAACTTTCCTGATGTCTTTGGAAACAAACGATGTCCCTACTTCACATGCAAAAGATTTGGACCAAAAATCTCAATTTAGAGATGAAAGACGTGACCATATCAATCCACGCATCATACCACAACTCGACTTGCTTTCTTTGTGGACGACCAGGAGATCCTCATTCGAAGTGTCAATCCAGTGGAATCATCAGCTATGATAGAACTGGAGTAGCAGATAGCTAGTGAGAAATTTATCATGATTTGTGTCACCCTTCCTGAACATCTAGATTCCGACAGTGATCACGAGGATGTACGATCAAATCAGGTTGGCCGAATGTAACGCTATTTTATTTCACCATTATTGTTTCATCATTTTCATGAATAAATATTCCCTACACCCTGTACTCAGTACCGTCTTTCCGTACTTATCGCCATAGTAGGTAGTATTTCGAAATACGCTGACGAGACTGAATGAGTTTGGAGAACATTTATATCGATACCGAAGAGGCAGTTAGAAATGAGACTCCATAGTGCTATCTAGTGTTTGTTATTTATGTGCACGTTCAGATCGGAAGATCTGGTTTAAATATTGTGCGAATGATTATTATGATCGTTGGTCGGAGGAGGGCTTGTATCTCGTTTACTGACTGTTAGGGGATCCCTTGTAGCTCGTATTCTGATGGTTTGTCAGAATAATAGCACTCTATGCTGTTGATCACTACGGCTTGGATCACGTTCTTATACTTTTGTGGGTCGGTATAAGCGAGTCAATGACATGACATGAACTGTCATTGCGTCTCCATATCTGACGAGATATGTTGAGACGGGGGAGTCCCTACTCATTTCAAGTTGAAACTAAACTGGTCAACATTGATAACGTCGTGGTCCAAGATATTCCCTGAATTCAAAGTAGAATAACTCACATTTCTAGATTATTTCTTCTGAAAAATTTGGAAAGTTCGCCTTCACCACATCTGAAAACTTGATCGTCAATAGAACCAGCTGCAAGTTCAAAATGATAAAAATGACCATTTTCAGTTTTCACTCATCTCATTTTTGATGTTTTTAATAAGGTTATACAATCCATAGGTGAATTATTGAACTCCTCCAAAATAAACCCCTTGTGCAGTATAGCCAACAGTTTATTGACGTTTTCATCAGATATATTTCGACAAATAGCCCATTGTGTTAATTTCAATAATTGCAAACTTTTCTGAACTTGTGGTTCACTGATGTGTGTGAAGGGAGTCATAGAGCTATTCTGACGGCTTATAGAGAAATTTGAAGTAGTAGGACTTGGATGAATCAAAATTAGTTATTGGAATGCAATTATTCATGTCATCCTCATTGACAGAACATTTGATGAAGTCGATTCAATTGAAGTTTCATTGAAGTTAGATACATTACGGATACATCAAAGGAAACTTGACTATATTCTTTTGAAGGAATTTTTACTGTTGAAGTAGCCCTGTTCAAAATATTGATTTTTTCTGTGACGGAAAAAAAGTTTGACACTTCATCTCTGTTGACAGGTTATAAAATGTCACTTTCCAAAAATTGTAAAAAGTGAGTTCTTTTTTCCCGGATACTCATAGGTATGGTAGATATTCAATTCAGAATATTTTATTGAACGAAAGTTACATTTCCTTCATATCAAAAGTACAATTATTGTATGTGCATTGCATGAATAACACTTTCCTTGAAGTATTCGGAACAACAGTAGGATTTTCTCGTGTTGAAATCATATTTCTTTCTGGCATGAACACAACTGCCGTTGATGTACCTGGTTGCAAATGGGGTGTTATTTCGACAATGCCACAAGTTCTGAATACTTTATTAGCTAATTCTGTTCTGTGTGATACCGATTCATCAACATATCCTTCAGCGACCGTTGATGATTCCCAACCGCCATGTTTCTTCAGTGTCAGCAAATCTACCCCAGATTCAACTGAAAGTGTAGTGACGATCTTCGAAATGAATGACCTGTATATGAGGTAGCATTTTCAAGTGTTAGGAAACAAGCTACTGTTTCAGGTTCCTTATAAATCTGAATGATACATTCTCCATTGCGATATGCATAAAACAGGCCGCGATCCTTTGCTGTTGCTGGACGCAGGGCTATGTATGTTCGGTAAAATATAATATATTCTTCAGTAACTACAAATCTTCTGTCCACATCATTCTTTGTTTGCTTGAGATTCAAAATTAATATCGTTCCTGAATCTTCCATATCATCTAATGTTACCTGGCTGATTTCACAAATTCGACAAGCATCTGCAATTTCGAATACAACAACAACTATGGCCATTAAATAAACTTCATCATAAGCATTATTTAAAAATTCGCCAATTTGTGTACTCGTAAAAATCGATGCTTTCTTGGGTTTGTAACCTTTCTCATTTTGTTTCAGGAATGTAATTAGTTTGGGATATTTTCAAATGTCTACTTTATTATTGGATTGTAACATACTTTTAATATTTGAATAATTTGACCACACTGGTGATGGCTTCTGTTGCTGAGCCAGTTCGGGAAAATAGGCCAATACTACCGTTTCCGAGCATGAACTGCATGACTTTTTCATCCTCCATTCCATGAATCTTGAATACGCGGATTCGTAAATTTTCCGCGATTTAGCTGGCAATAATTTTTGTGACGCTTCTTTTGCTGCTTCAACTAACTCCGGTGGAGTGAGAGAAAACTCGAATTCAGACATCTAATATTATTCCAAATAACTACTGAATCACTATATAAGTTCGCAATGATTTTCAGATCAAAAATCAAACCACAGAATTACATTGACAGAATATGACAATAAAATGACATAGCAACAAAGATGCCACAATGGAGGTGTAATAAGCATGAATTTCACATTGATAATTTTCTGATTATACAGGCTGATTTTAAAATAAGTGCATATATTTTGAACACTAAGAAAGCTTGAGGTATACTACAGAATAGCACTATTAAAAATATTATTAGGATCAAAATAGATTTGGGGCAAAATACCCTTTTTCCTCCCAGATTTCTACTTCTGTCACAACTATCGTTTGCGATCCGCAGTCGACCGTGATGAACGAAGCGACGTTGCCACTCTACATGAAAATTAGGAGATATTAAATAAAATGTATAATCGAGAAAATGTACATGGGGAAGAAGTTAAACCTGGTCTTGAATTTCAGAAAGATAATACAAAAACTTTAAAATGGACTCACCCAAGATTTCTACACATAAGCTCGAATAGCGTATAACTTAACACCTCACGGTTGGAAGTTCTTTTACTGAAAAATCCTTTAGACCCTTCCTTCCACCTCCTTGCATCGCTACAATTTCGTGTCCTTCGAGGAGTCTCATGGGCCCCGCACCATAACGACCCGACATAAGAACCATATCATTCAGCTCAATGTTTGAGAAATGCATCGTCACATTCCAAGCAAATTGTCAGAAACAAAACTTTACATTTACTAGTATCACGTTTTGACGTTTTCCAAAATAACATACATTCTCGGAACAACACACTGTCAAGAAAGGATCTTTGTTTTAATTGTTCTTATGGTGTGCTACCAGCAAGAATTCAGATGACCATGAATTACTAATAGGCGACTTTTACGGACCAATCAGAAACAGCAAAGTAGTGCCTGCGTGGTTGCGATTCATCCTGATTGGGCACAGGTGATTGAGATTAATGTATTAGTGAGGATCATATCTTTAAATGAAACTACCATTTAATTCAATGAAATGATACTTCCTCACTATACACTAATCTCACAAATAAAATCAGCTGTGTCCAATCAGGATGAATCACAACCACGCAGGCGCTACTTTGCTGTTTCTGATTGATCCTTAGAAATCACCTATTAGTAATTCATGGTCATCTGAATTCTTGCGTCCGAAACGGTCAGAAGCATGCGCAGTTTCACAAAACTGTATGATTTTTTTGGGTTCTGTGGACTTGTGCATGCTTCTGACGGTTTCGGATTGTTTATTTTCTGAACGCGAACAATCCTAGTTAGAACAGCAAAGAGGAAATCTATGGTCACAGATACTACTGTTCTTAGAAATGATGTTGACAGATCATATGATAATAGTTTTGTTTGTGTGGTTGCTGGCTTGTAAAATAATTGTGAGTGTAAAATAAAAAATAAAATAATTGGATGTTGTGTCTTGTGTCGTGATAATCGTGATATGGTCGTGATCGTGATTTTCAATGTGAGATTGCCAGGAAGGATATGTCGTCGTCGAGTCGTTTTCGATGGTTTAAGTGCGAATATGAACCAACAAGAACACAGGACGATATTAGTCTGGAATGGACTCGATATTAGTATTTGTTTGCTCTCGGGAGTTTTGCTGTTCGAGCAGGTATGAGAAAATCTACTAGGTGAGTCGATTTTCAACTTTGTGTATGTTGTGTACCTATTTATTGTCTGCTAATTTTGTATCTTCCCGTTGGGGCCTTATTTTCGAATTGAAGGAAGGGGGACGTTCTATCATTCCCCTCATGTTTCTCTCCGTCTCTCGTGATCCATGGAGATAATCACCCCACAGTTCTCTCAGTAAATTTTAAAAAATAAGGCTCCTGTACATATTACATTCACCCCTATTAGTTTCCATAACCTATTCCAATTCATATTCATTCTGTGACAAATTTTCATCAGGATATTCGTCTCTGAAACAATCTGGCATCACTGTGTTGTTTTGACGTTAGTGAATGACGAATCGGGGATTCCCTGGGATTCCGCAGATTTCACTTGCTTCCCAGTGGCGTACTCGAATTTCGAAGCATTTTTTGTTCAATTTTCGAAATGAAATTTCTCGTTAATGTGAAGACTCAGGAAAAATCAACTATTTTAGTAATTTTTGTTAGACTCTCTCTTGAATATATGCACTCATTTTAAAATCAGCCTGTATGTAATGTCTTTTCGATATTAATGCGACTTTCTTCCTGTCACAGAAAAAAATAGTGAATTATACACGGAAAAAATATTAGATTTTAGCACACGGGAGACAACACAACCTGACCAACACAAAATATACAATTAATGAGCATGTTCTCACTTACCTCATTATTCTTATCGATATTATTCTCCATTTATGGTTGAGGAATAATTATAAGAATGAAAATAAAGAAATTACTACAGAAATCGAAATCGCCCATGTAAATATAAATGTAACTTAACCTCAATCTCAATGACGCGGACAACGCCCACTACTGCCAGACTGCTACAGAATCAGAACTTAAACACAGAACAGAATAGACAGAAAGAAACGAGACACAGGTCACTAATTTTAGGACCAAGTGAATTTCGCTTTTGATTTTGTATATCTTTCGCAGATATTCATAACTTTTTATTCCTCTCATGGGCATGGCCAAGATAACTTCAAGATTGTAGTATGTAACATTTCAATTATATTAATTCCTTTAAATATCACTCTTGAAACCGCTCCTTAATGTTTCGAATTAAATATAGCAGGTAGATTGCCTCCATAAAGATACAGCTATTTTATTAAGTCAAACATTACATTTGATAATTCAGGTAACGTTGTGGAAGCATTTCCAATCATCGATTTTCGAATGTTTTAGTAACTTATACGGACTAATTGCATCATTATAAACATTGCTGAAACATTAAAACAATTTTTAAAAGATAACCTTGTATAGGCAAGCTGAAAACTATGTAGCTGCAATGATATGTAATGTTTGATGTTTAGTGGGTTTATTTTTTCAGGCAATGGAAATACTCTTGCTCCCAAAGATTATCATCAAGATGACATAAATCCATCTTGTAGTTACTGCCCACTACACAGAAATGGTGAGATTCCTGTGATACTATTTTCCTTCAATTCCAAAACAATTCACTTTTTCAGAATTCAACACAACTTTGAAGAATTTGTTAACTGATTTGAGAGACATCACAAGAAAACACCAGATTCAAAAAATTGAAAAACTCCGCATCGTGGAAAAGTTATACTGACCTTAGAAATTACACTACTAGTGCAATACGTCGCGAAAAAAAGGCATATGGGATATTCTTGCAATACCCATACTATTACGAATTATATTTTTTTTTTCTCAATATTTTTTTCAATTTAATTCTTCTATCAAAGTACCTTGAGTCAACCAAATGAGTTCCCGAGATCGTTCATGTCGATTGATGAAAAAAACACAGAATCGATGAATTTGTTTATAACGGAGGTGAGCAATACTAACGGAAGTGAGGATTGAGTGGAGTAAAATCAAATACCATAATGAAACTATTTATTTCTAAACAAAAATGAGATGAAGGAAATTGAGACAAACAAAATATTCAATGGACCACTACTAAAAAAGATTCGAGAAAGAATTTAAATCCTTCGAAAAATAATATTCGTCATTTTTTTCTTTGTATTTTGGGTTACACAATCTTTTGAATATCTGTTTTATCTTTGACAGAAATATCGTCCCGATCAGGAAATATGAAAGGATGGTTTCCAGTTTTTTTCATGAATTTCACAGTCATTTCACTAGATTCATCGATAGAAATAATGAGAGCCACATAGTGACGAATTATCTCTTTGCCTGCTAATTTCACCACTACGTACATATCTTCATGGAATTCTTGTGTGTACTTCTTTTTGTACTTGGATAGGGGTATATAATCGCTGGCGTTACTATCATCTGAAGAATAAACATCAGCATATCGCAAACGAGCAGTATTTGTCATTGCAGTATCTAGAGACAAAGAGGATAGATTAGAATTGGCAGATAGTTCGATTACTCATACTCAGCATTTCCAATGTACTGAACATTTATATGACCCAAACCATAGTGATGACAGTCTTCATCCACATCACATTCCAAACAGGAAAGATGTCTTGCTTGTATAACAGTTTTGTCCTTTCTAGACCAGCACACCTCATGAATTTTCATCGTACCTTTGAATACCAAGAGATTGTCTGGGACGATCTACTTTCTCGAGTTCCTCATAATCCAAGGCAATAATCTTCACTTTCTTGGAGTCCTTCAATGACTCGACTAATGATTGAAGATTAGGAATATCTTTACCCATGGCGACGCGTCAGCTTCTCGTTTAATGAATCCACCGATCCCGTCCGGTGCTCCTTTTCCATGACCACTCTCACTATAATGCCACCTCAGCTTATTCACCAGAAGGCAATCTGCTAGATAATTGACCATGAGAAAAAACATCTTTTTATTTTTATACTGGGTTCATGGGCCATCGGAGAGAAAATGAACCGTTTTTACAAACGGGGCATATTTTTTAATTTCATTGATAGCTAGTTTCAAGTGAGTACAAATTGCGGAGGGATCATGTCTCAAGCTGTCAGATAATGTACAAATGGAAAGTGGAACCACACTGGCATTCTCAGCATTTTTATAATAGATGACTACTGTGTGTAGAGTGACTTGAGGCTTCGATGCACCAAAATGTGCTGATTGTACCTCCTCGTTATATTTGCATGAATAGTTTTCAGAAAAATCGCAATGTATTGAAATTTCATCTGTCGATAATTTCTTTTTTACTTCATCTATAACTCTATATTGATGTTTTATATTTCTGATATGTTGTAAAAATTAATCGAAAGTATTCTTGAGTAATACTACGAGTTCTTCTTTCTTACAAATAATTCTTTCCTTTACCGTTCTTTGGCACTGTTTTTCTTTCTCCTTGATCATAAATACTTCCTTTTTCGTCACCCATTTCTCATATTACGTGTCTTCGTTTGCATCATAATCTGATGTTCTTATTTCTTTATATTTGCAATCTGAGCATTTCCTTTCGAGACATCGTTCCATTGTATATTCTCCTCTGCAGCAATAGGACTTGACAAGGATTTCCGGGGTTTTTTCATCGATGATTCTGAGATAGTTCAATTTTGAGATAAATAATGACATGTTCGTATTTTGTAAACACAAACATGTATCTCTTGCTTTGACTACTGGTTGAATGATCCAGAATGGTCTCATTTTACAAAAAGTTGAATATGACAGTTTCAAATTTGGATATTTAATTTTGAATTTAGCATAAATGTGGGACAAAGTATCATTCAAATATCTTTTCTGCATTTTATTTTTCTTATAGGTAATTGTATCCCTCTTACCAGGACAAAGGCGGCTGTTTTCGTCATTCGACAAAAAAGAAATGACCTGTCGCTGGACGTTTACGAAATATCTTTGCTTGAGTCTCTCATTTTTACTCTTGCCAAAAATAATATTGCAAGAAGATAGTGATCCAACGTATTTCTTGAAGCCATATTTTCTGACTATTGGGCCACTGATATGCTCTATGAATTTCCTCTTTTGTTTGGAACCGTGTAGTTTTCGAAAATTATCTCTTAGTTGGGTAGACATAACTTCGCCGAAGAGTAATTTCTTCTTCACATCTTCCCCTACATTCGATCCACTGACCAGATTATCAATATTTGTCCTTGGACTATTTTTCTTTTTAGTTTTATTTTTCAAACGGTGTGCTTGTTTCTTGTATTTTCTAGCCTTTTTTTCTGTGTCATTCAATTTTTTTTCCAGTTCTCTGATTCTCAATTTCAACATTCTTCAATTTTTTCTTCGAATCTTCCCTCCGCTGGTGACCCGACTCCTGGAATTCCCAAAAGTAATTCTGGGAGTGTGAACAGCCTGAGAGTTATCAGGTTCTGCAGGAATCATGGGTACAGGACTCTGTCTAGGCGATGTTGGTGGGGTATATTCTGTCAAGAATAACTGCAAGCTTTTTTTTTCCGCTTCTTTGCTTCATATGACCTCTTACTCCTATCTTTCCATTTCTTCCGCGTTAATCGTTTTTCACGTTCACTCATATCAACAATGCATTTTATTTTTCCTGCTGCTTTCCTAGAATGGTAACGCTCTCTTTCCTTTTTCTTAGCTTCTTCATGCTTAACTGGGTCATTTTTTATATTCTCTCGCAATTTTCTCATGCACTCTCTTGATATTTTCCGCTTTTTATTTGGGTTTTGTTTTTTCTTATTTTTGTCTGGTCTTGTTTTCGCCATTTCCATCGACCGACCTGTTAATTGATATCACCATGGTGAATAAGGGGTGAATAAAGGACACTCCTTTATGGAATTCTCACCTCCGTTATACTATGCTCACCTCCGTGAGCACATGAAGTTAACGGAGGTGAGAATAACGGAGGTGAGAAATTTTCAAACAAACAGTAGTCATCTATTATAAAAATGCTGAGAATGCCAGTGTGGTTCCACTTTCCATTTGTACATTATCTGACAGCTTGAGCCATGATCCCTCCGCAATTTGTGCTCACTTGAAACTAGCTATCAATGAAATTAAAAAATATGTCCCGTTTGAAAAAAACGGTTCATTTTCTCTCCGATGGCCCATCAACCCAGTATAAAAATAAAAAGATGTTTTTTCTCATGGTCAATTATCTAGCAGATTGCCTTCTGGTGAATAAGCTGAGGTGGCATTATAGTGAGAGTGGTCATGGAAAAGGAGCACCAGACGGGATCGGTGGATTCATTAAACGAGAAGCTGACAGGCGCGTCGCCATGGGTAAAGATATTCCTAATTTTCAATCATTAGTCGAGTCATTGAAGGACTCCAAGAAGTGAAGATTATTGCCTTGGATTCTGAGGAACTTGAGAAAGTAGATGAAATCGTCCCAGACAATCTCTTGGTATTCAAAGGTACGATGAAAATTCATGAGGTGTGCTGGTCTAGAAAGGACAAAACTATTTCCATTGAAATCCTGTTCAGTCTTGGATTCACGGTAAGTCTGAGTTTTTAATCATTGTTATATAGTTAAGTGATCACAGTATACTCTCCAATATTGAAAATTTGCATTTTCTCTGTTGGAATAATTTTAATAGGATGGGTCACACTTGCCTCAATGAAAACATATTTTGAGGTTAGTGTGACCATGTTGAAGGGGAAAGTGTAAACCTGTTATTTTGAGAATTTCATTGGAAAAAATTATTTTTTTTTAGGCGTCGTTATGGTGAGAAATTACAAGCGTAAAACAGAGAGAGCTTCGCAATACTCACGAAATGATCTCCAAACTGCTATTGCGGAAATCAAGAGGGGAGTCATGACTATATATCGGGCACACAAATTATATAAAATCCCCAAAACAACATTATTTCATCATGTGAATGGTACCCGCGGACTGAGAAGTAAAACTCAAGGAAGGGCCCCAGCAATTCCAATTGAAGATGAGAAAAGATTGGCTGAAGGTCTCAAGACAATGGAACGATGAGGATTCGGAATATCTCGTAATGAATTATTGAATACCGTTGCACATTTCGTTGCTGAAAATGAAATAAAAACTCCTTTCAAAAACAATATTCCTGGAAATGAATGGTTTTTCAATTTCAAGAAAAGGCATCATCTGAGCATTAAAAAACCGCAAGCAGTGGAATATGCCAGGAAGAGAATGACGGATCCTTTTGTCATTAACGAATATTTCAGTTTACTGAATGAAACTTTGAGGAAGCTAGACTTATTCAACAGACCAGAATTGATATGAAACCTCGATGAAACATCTTTGTCACATGATCCTCACAAAACAAAAGTAGTTGGGGCAAGGGGAAAACCGAGTTCAAGGACAACTTCTGGACCAGGTAGGGAGAATACTACTGTTTTGTCAGCCGTCTCTGCATCAGGTATCAAAGCTCCACCTCTCATTATATTCAAAGGAAAAAATGTGTGGGATTCCTGGTTGCCTGTTGAAGAAAATTCTTTTCCTGGAACAGCCTATGCGGCTAGTCCGAATGGCTGCATTAGGACCTATTAGGCCTGTCCTCGTAATATACGATGGCCACAGTACGCATGTTAATATTCCACTAATAGAATTAGCACGCGCCAATGATGTCACTATACTGAAATTGCCTCCGCATACGAGTCATCTTTTACAACCACTAGACTTGTCAGTGTTCAAGTCTGTGAAGGATAGTTGGTATTCGAAACTAGTGGCTTGGCAAAGAAAAAATATCGGTTTGAAGATTCCTAAGAGAATATTCTCCGAACTCATTGGCAAACTTGGAAGAAAGTAAATACAGAGATTCTTAGAAACGGATTTAGGAAAGCAGGTATACATCCTTTCAATAGCAATGTAGTTCCTGAGGACAAGTACGATCCGGAAGCTTTAAAAAGGTTCAAGATATCCCAAGAACAACTTTCGAAAAATCAGGCTCACAATTCCGTCCCTCAAGAAAATGAACAGAATATTATAACCGCTGAACCATCTACTAGTTCCGTTCCTCAAGAAAATTATCAGAATGATAGAACCGCTGAACCGTCAACTAGTTCTGTTGAATCGAACGTGAGTTTTGAGCAATTATTATTAAATACAATGAAGCAAACTCATAGAAATGAACAATCACTAAAAAGAAAAAAGATTGCTACAGGTGCGGAGGTGATAACCTCACAAGAGGTATTAACAAGAATTGCAAAAGAAAAAGAAGAGAAAGAGAAAGGTAAAAATAAGAATAAAAAAAATAATCCCAAGAATTCCAATAAGACAAAAAGAACAAAAAGAAAATGCATTTCTAGTAGTTCGAGCTCCGAAGAAGAAATGGAAGGACCAGTATTCATGGATTCAGACGCTGATATGGACCCTGAAGTGTTTGAGGATAATGAGATCGATGAACAGGAATCTCAAATTGCAATAGGGCGATGGGTTATAGCAGAATATACTTCTAAGAAATCCATCAAGCATTTTGTTGGGCAGATTGAGAGTAAAAATGAAAAAGGA
The DNA here is from genome assembly GCA_918026855.4 of Phaedon cochleariae. Lineage (NCBI taxonomy): Eukaryota > Metazoa > Arthropoda > Insecta > Coleoptera > Chrysomelidae > Phaedon > Phaedon cochleariae. The sequence goes on from OU896717.1 coordinate 12,152,366, forward strand.
TGGCTAGTTAGTTTCCTAAAATATACCCACAATACGTTCACGTGGCCAGAAATAGAAGATCGTGACACTGTGATTGATGAGGACATCGTGAGACTTTTACCAGAACCTCTTAAAGGTAGAAGAGATACCTTATATTTTGAAGTATTTTGCGACTTTTCATTTATAATCTTTGAAAGTTTGTAACTTTATTGTGAATAAAGATATTCCAGATATTGAAAAACCTTTTTGTAACATGTTGTCGATATTTTCACACTTTCCCCGTGAATCAAGCTATGTCAATTTTTAACGATACCACTAGGCAGAGTCACACTTCCCCCAACTCGATGGGGAAGTGTGACCTACAGACATTATTTTAAAAACAAAATGATTTTTTTTTTTCATACGATAGAATGGATCAGAAATATCTGCTATGTGAAGTCATATATCAAGACATATTTATAAAAAAAAACACATCAAACGTGGTACATGCATAGCTGAAAATAACCAACAAAATTCAACTCATCGAAAATGCGGTCACACTTACCCGAGTTTACCTTAATCATTTTTTTCTATAATAATCGATAGGTGAAAAGTAAAATTTCCTATTGAAATTTTTACCCACACAAAACTGAAAGCTACCAAATGAATTCAAATAATGGCGCGAGAATGCGGGAATGTAACGTAAATGGTACCCCTAGACGCTTGTTGGCCTGTGGCACTTTACGGTGTGTGGTGTATTCCTGTTCACGATTCCATTAGAAATTGGAAGGAAAATGGCATACAAACTGTTATTATTAGAATGGGGCCTTGATTTCAATTGATATAAATTGTGGCAGATAAAACTTGGTATTATTCCTTAAAAAGGCTTATTACTTACCACAACAACGTCGTAGATGACTCAACTGAACTTTTCATTTGAGGCAAATAGGCGTTTCCAGAAAAACAGAATTAGTTATGGCAACAACTAATGCTTGCTGTCCCCTATCGTACTAAAAAATTTTTCTGTAGTTACTAATTTTTTAGTAACGGCTACAAATTTTTTTTCCTCAGTGTAGCTTTCAAGAAGCCGGAACATATACAGAAAATTAGAAAATATTCCAGAGAGTAGTTCCTGATCTGTTGTTTAGTATTTGTGTATTGTCTGAATCAACAAGAGTCACCATTGAAAGAATAATATAATATCTAGAAAGGTGAGTGAATCATTACATAATTTTTTTTCATCTTCGTACCTCAATATTAGATGTAACAGGAATTGTTATGGACTTGAACTACTTTCAAATTATAGTTTCAGCAGGTACATTATTTTATACAACACATTGCGGAAAGAAGCAGTTCGACAAAAACAAGAAGATGATGAAGTTTCCTCTGATAATGATGAGAAATCAATTTGTTCTTTATTCGACTTGCAGCAGGTTATCTTCCTTTCTATCAGCAATTGAATCCATGATATTTTATCGCCGACGACTTTCCAATTACAATTCCAGAGTCTACAACATTGGAACCAAAGATTGTCACTGCTTGCTCAAGAAATCAGAGCAGAGAAGTTTTTCTGTTTCCAGATGGATGCAGTGGACGAAACAAGAATACTGCAGTTGCTGCTATGCTTCTACATACAGTGAGTACGTTGAATAATATAAGAACGATTTTGTTGCGATTCTTTGAGCCATATCACGCTCAGAATGAGGGTGATTCCGTTCACAGCTCTATCAACATGGCTATAAAGCGAGAACTGGTTATCTCCTTACTGTGCCATCTCAACTAGTTCCTGTCTTAAGACCAGAAGCCATTGTTCACTGTATGGAATCTGAAGATTTCCTCCACTTCAAGAAAATCGATGCAGATCTAAAGATTCCCACAGTACGAGTAGACGATGATGGATTAGGTCTTGACTGGAAGAATATTAGAGAGATTATGTTTCACAAAGATAACGTTGATGAGGTATATTTCAAAACATCACATCTCAATGACTTGCATAGAAGCATAACATTAAAACGCCAATCGTCTTTATGAGAGTTCGTATCGCTCCTATGTGCTCTAAGAAATTACCGTGGATGAAGTGTTATAAAAATCGAACCATCAACTAGATATTCACAAAGCGGGTACCGAGTACGGCTAAGCCGAGTAACAAGTACCGAGTACCTGGTATATTCACCAAGTACCTGGTAGACACAGCTGTAAATTACGGCTCTGTAACAAAACAGCGCCAGACAAAATAGCGCCAGACAAAACAGCGTGCGACAAAACAGCGCCACGACAAAACAGCGCGCGGCAAAATAGCGCGCGAAAATACTTTCTGTTGGATTATCATCATATAGACGATATTTGGAATTGAAAGACGATGCGTTACACGATCCTGATAGTGAATGGTTATAGATACAGAAAAGACAACACACATCTGAATTCTGTCTCGTGGCGTTGTTGTAAATCAAGGTGCAAAGGCCGATTGACTGTATCCAGCGACAACACACAATCACCTTCCCAATTTAGCTGAGAATGATGCACATATGGCGGAGAATAATATAAAAGTAGGAGCAATGGGGTCGGACGTCAATCCAAGAGCTATCATTCACGCTTCTGTAAGTAGTGCATCGACAGAAGCTTGTATTTATCTTTCTAACTACAATGCCGCAAGAAGAACTATACAGCGTCAAAGGAATAAGTCGCATTCAGGAACAGCTTCGCCTAAATGTGTTGCAGACATAGTTATAAAAGATAAGTACCAGACCACTGAAAGAGGAGAGATGTTCTTGCTCTGGGACTCTGGAATGACGATGATAATAATAGGATAATTATGTTCGGAACTCACAGCAATACTAGAAATTTATGCATTATTGTTTAAAAAGAAGCAAGGGACAGATACCCGAGTGTTTGATAAGCATACAGATTGAACCCCTTCTGAGACCACCAAGTATTCTGTCCGACTTTGAAACAGCTTCCATGAATGCCATAGCCAAAGTGTTTCCAGATGCACGTATAGTAGGCTGTTTTTTCCAGTTGGGACAAAGTCTTTGGAGAAAAATACAAGAAAACAAACTCACGGAGGTGTACGGTACAATTGAAGTGACATGGCTGAAACTGTTACTTTCCTTGAGCTTTGTACCCGAGATTGACGTACAGTTTGCTTTTAAAATTATGACTGAGAATTTTCCGAAAGAACTTCAGCCAGTGGTTGACTATTGAGAAAGCACTTATATTGGAAGAAGGCTTCACAACATTCCACCTCGGTTCTCAGTTACATCGTGGAACATGTTCACTAGAGTTTCTCATGATTTACCAAAGAATAATAATTCATTAGAGGCCTGGCATAATGCATTCCAGAAAACTCTGAACTGTCATCACCCATCCATTTTTCGGTTGTTGGATCGCCTCAAAAAGGAGCAGTCTTATGTTGGAACGCAAATGAGTAGGTACCGTGCGGGTTTCAGAAGCGAGGAGAGAGCGACCTGTAAATATGTACAGCAGAAGAAGAGGTTGCAGAACCTGCTTGATAATTACTCTTTGCGAAAGGTGAATCACTACTTACGAGCAGTAGCGTTGAATTTATCTATATGTATAATATGAACATTGTTAGGCATGCTGATAAGTTCTCTATTTATGTTCTGTTCATTGATGACCTGTCTTTAGTGTTCACTCGATATGAATTAATGAATTATAATAGTATTGAGTACCAAATTGTTTGATTTTTAGAGGATAGGTGGAAAAGTTGATGCTGAGTTATCCTAGCGCCTAGCCTATTTTGTCGCGTGTTGTTTTGTTTCAGCGCTGTTTTGTCGCGCGCTATTTTGTTTCAGCGCTATTGTGGACGCGCCATTTTATCTGGCGCTATTTTGTCTGACGCTGTTTTGTCACAGAGCCGTAAATTACTAGCGAACGAGTGCACATAACCAAAGTTTAGTAGAACAGAATGCTCTGCATATTCGTGCGCTCCAGTCTTGAAAGTGCAAGAATTTGACGTTGATCATTATTCATTGATTACTAAAACCACAATGAGTGTTGAGATCTCCACCAATTAGACCGTAACGTGCCATGACCGTAATCGTACTGACACCTACAATAAAACAATCTTGTACGCTCAGAAATGAGACAACGCTCACTACACCGTAACGGTACCTACAGACACCAGACCGTTCCATGCACGGACAGACCAAAATTCCCTCAGAGAATGTTTTGTCGGTGTTGAGACGGAGGATAAACGGTGTTAGTCGGTGACTGGATGTGTTGTTGCATCGGTTATCAGTTGTATGTCTGCTGTTGCGGTGCACGTAGCTAATATGAATGAAGAAAAATTGATTGCGTAAGAAAGAATCAATTTTTATATGACCTAAGGTATCCGGAGAATGCAAATTCAATGAAAAAAAAATGTGCGTGGAAAGAAATTCCAGAAGAATTAAAAGAGTCAGGTAAAGAAATGATGAATATTTATCAAATATAACTTATTCAACAATCACGAAAACGTGGATACTTAATACAAAAAAGACATGTTGTAGCGTTTTGTTATTAAAAATATCAGGGCTGGACTGAAGGACAGTTACTGAAGTTTAGGTCTTGATTCATCTAGCCACATTGTATCGCTGTCTCTCTAATAATCTATGACAGCACGGTATTAGGTCCCTGCGTCACTGCCAATCTACAAATCCACTGGGAGAAATAAAATATTCCGCGAATGTATCTCGTGTTTCAAATGCAGCATCAATTGCACTTCCACCTTGTCTTCAAAGACCGTATAAATTTTGAGAGGAAAGTGCTTGAGATGTGTCGACATTACTAAGTGGATTTACATATGTACTTCTTATGTAGTTATGTAAAATACATGTAGTCAAAACAATCTTCTCGGCATATTCGGGTTTTAACTGCAAACGTCTGTCGAGAATACGAAATTTTTGACGCATTTTCAACTACACGCCGTGCTCGACATAAAGGCGATAATTGAGAATCCGTTTAGTTCTATTGGTTACTGCTTGTGGGACTGGATATGGCCTAAGCAGATTTGTTTTTGATGAAAACGCATCATCGGCCACTATAACACATGGCGCCTGAATATTTGTTCCTGGTAGATACCTATGTTTCATCACATTAAACTTTTCTTGCTCAATCGCTCTTCCCATGTTCGATTTTGTAAATATACCTACCTTCGTCACTATTTCTACCATACGCTCATCAACAGCAACAAACTGGAAATTTGCATCAACTAATGCTGAAAGTACAATCGAAAATCTTTTTCATAATTAAAATGAGTTCCGGAATTTGAAGGAGCTGTTATGACAATGTGTTTGCCATCTAAAGCGCCCATGCAATTTGGGAAATTCCACTTCGACCAAAATGTTTCTATTATTTTTTCCCTCTGTTGTGTCGATGGTACGGGCATTGTTTGTTTCAGTAAATTGTTTATTATTGCATCACATACGTCCAAAACTGCATTCCTGACACTGGTTTCTCCCATCCGATAACTAAATGCAATCGTTGTGAACGAATCTCCAGTTACTAAATACCTACAAATGGATCCTACAGTTATACAAATGAAAAGCAGATGTAGCTACATTTCATATTATTTAGATCTTTGATACATTGGGACATTATCGAATCACCAAGCGAAGGTCTCAACATCAAATAACATCCAATTTGTTATTCCTGTTTCAGCTCCAGCATGTTAACAAAAATGGCAGAGTCTAAGGGATTGTTTCAAAAAAAGCAATCAATAAACGTAGAACAGAAACCGGACAGCCGGCCAAAAAATTCGAGAAATAGAAATATGAGGACGAAATGGCCTTCCTCACTCCATGTTTTGCTGACAGGCATAGTCTGCCATCTGTCACTCTTTCTTCGGATGAATCTGAAACAGACGAAGGAAATAAAGACAATGAACACCAAAGTAACGATGCTTCTGCTACCATTACTGTTGATGGTAATGTTGTTAATATTGATAATGATGATGTTACTAACACTCCTGATGAGAGTACTCCCGATGCGACATTGGGTAATAATTCCCAAACCAAGGAAAGCCAAATAACGAAAACAAATGTTAAACGAAAAGGAAAACTGAAACAAGGAACCACAGACTCAACGACACCTACAGCATCGTCCATATTGATGTCATTCTCATTAGAGGAAAAGAAAAAATCTACACCTATCGCCGCACAAGATGAACTGGATTCTTTTTTTATATCAATATCGGAAACTGCGAAGAAATTCTCACCATACCACCGGGCAATAGCAAAGCAGAAAATGCATTCACTAGCAACTAGTTCCGCCTTCATAAACTGCCTTTGTGCCCATTACCACACCGTCCACGTCGGTTACAGGTTCCGGCGCTTGGTCACAGCAATATTCCCAAGGTGCTTCAACACCTATGCCAACACCTCTAGACTAGGACTATCAGGATCTGTAGGATTTTGTGTCTTTTTTCTTCATCATAGTGAACTTTATTATAGGAGAGTAACATTGTTTCTTTCTGTTTTTTTTTTGGAAAATAAATTCACCAAATACATACTTACCCTATACATGCAGCTAGTTTTTCTTTAGGGGCTAAACATTCTCGAAATGTAGTGATTTATTGTTGTAAGGGTTCAATCTTATGTAACAATACGTTAAATTGATACGACATCATTCGAAAGTAGTGGAAGAATTTGTCTTCGTCATCCATCAACTGCCTGCATAATGCCCAATATTCTCCTTCAGATTTCCTCGTTTCAAGTCATGTACCCAGAAATGCCTTTTTCGTTTATGTTTATTTTGTTCTTCGTCGTCAAAAATAGTTGCAATTACAACCAATTCGGTTGTTGAAAACAAACCTGACATTTTCGAACAAAATGGAGCAAGTTGACTTTTTTCAGTTCTTTGATCAGGACTTTTTTTTTATATTCTGGTTCCCACGAAAAAGAATATCCTGTTATGTTCAGGGAACATCGTGAGAGCCAAGGGAAAAAAGGTAGGAATTGGTGTTCTGGAGGTTATATGCCTCGGGGAACACCTTCCTTGGCAATGTGTTCCAGAGCCTCGCTTTTCGTTGGATGAACGAGTCTTTGGAAAGAGATGATCTGCAGGTCTCCAAAGTGACCACGAAAGGGTGCGAAGCCTCAACTCGACGGGTTAATCATGCGGGGACTGCCAAGGGAGGTACAATTGTTGATATTTCAGAAGAGCATCGTCCATGAAAATATCTATACAATAGAGCCAGATCGCCAACTTTTCTACAGTGTTCCAGATAAGTGATTGAGTTTGTGAGCGAGGCATTACCCACGAGACGAATTACCCTTTTTTGGACGGAATCCAACAGTTTCAGGGTATGTTTGGGTGCTGCACTCCAAATATGGAAACAGTATTCCAGGACAGGTCGGATCTGTGCCTTATAGATCATAAGCAGCTGACTGGAAGTGAAATAGCTCCTGGCCCGAAACAGAAAACCAAGTTTTTGGGACAAGACTGTGACGCAACGGTGCACGTACGCGTTGTGCTGGCGCCAGAACACGGTACGCTGAGAACAACACGGTGTTGTGAGCGTTGGGAATATTTTCGTGTAGGTGTCGGTACGATTACGGACATGCCACGATCATGGCACGTTACGGTCTAACGGGCGGAGATCTTTAAGGAACGAAGTTTGATGTGGGATTATTATGAACTTTGCGAAGAAGGCAGGACAAAGGCAATATGTGTTATATGCAAGACTATAATTTCGCGATGTGGTACCGGGAACTCAGCGACAACTTCATCCCTAGTGAAACACCTGCGTTTCGTTCATACGGTGGAACACAGTGAATACAAAACAAATATTGCTGTGAAAAAGAATGAAGTCACAAAAACTTCATGCTGGTAGCAGTAGCGGTAGTTGTGGCGGTACGCTTGACCTCAAACTTAAAAAAAGTTCAATCCCAAGTATACGAAGGGACTTGATAAGGTTTTCAAAAACTTAGGTTTTGAAAGCGTTTATCAGTCTGGGTCAAAATTAGACAATTTATTAAGCAATCCAGAAGATAAAGTGGACACACTTGAAAAGTCAGGAATATACGAAATAAGTTGTAATGATTGTGATAAAACATATATAGGCCGAACCAGGCGACCCCTAAAAACAATGTTCGAAGAACACATAGGTCATTTGAAATATGGCAGGTTAGATAAATCTTGTGTAGCCGAACACATGGTCAATCACAATCATAACACACATATTACTAATCTCAAATTAGTTAAGCAAGTTAATAATATTAGAAAATTTGACGCATATGAAAGCTTAGAGATATTTGAGAATAGTAATAGAGTAATGAATAAGGATAATGGACCTATTCCATAAAGCGTTCTATATAGTTTAGTAATATAAAAATTGAGATTAACATGTGAACTCAACCATGACAAACATTAACTTGACGGATAGTATTTTTCACGGTTGCGTGAACATATACCTAGGATATAAGCAGCACACTATAATAGGATATTTAGTTTTAATCTCCTCCTGAAGATGTTAACATAGTTAGCGAATGTCGAGGCGTTTGAAAAATCGGTCTGGTTAGTGGTAAAACAGTGATAGTTGATGTCGGTAAGTGATGGTATCCTACTGTTTTATCACATATTTCAAGTTTTCAACGGATTTTATTGGTGTCAGAGCCCTCTTACGAAATTACTTCAAGAAACAGATAGGTACTGTTATTCTTGAACTGTATACCAGGTGCCGAGATAGAATGTTGGTGCAATTGAAAGAAGCAAAGTACATTGGTTCAACATCTAATATTTGGACATGCAGTAATTCCAATCGAACTGAAAGCGTTGATAGATTGGGAAATTACTGAAGATAAGATATATTTGTTATCAAGGGATAGTAGTTTTAAAATAAAAAGAGGAGCTAGAGATTTTGGGGAACCAGTGAATCATGTTTTATTCACACTTTACAACTAGTGGTTACCAATTCTATTAAATCACAACAACACCCGGTGTCTCGAATCATTACCTACCATTGGGCGTATGTCGCAAGTTACAGTAATTGAAAATAAAAAAGGGCGGACGGCATCGCCGGAACGTGTAGGGTGTATACGACGCGCAGTGGTGGCATAGGACAAAATGTATCAACTAATTATATTCTACAAGGTTTCACATATGACTAAGGAAAATAATTTCTTTGCCTTGATAAAGCACGTCAAAGAACATGAGTTGGGAGTCCACTCTTATACTCTAAGAGCTGAAGTATTGCTGCCAATTTATAAGGTTAATACCTTCTGTTTATTTTTTGAATTATGAAGACTCTATTGGCAATATTGCTAGAAAATGATTTCCCACAGAAAACTATAGTTTCAGAGAAGTAACAGTTTGTGGCAGAGTATGTGATGTAATGAACAGTTTTTATAGATCATTTGACATTCAAATGAAAGATTTGCAAGAGAGGGATTTATTTGAAATTATTTCAAAATTCAATAAAGACCTTGTGGAGGAAACGCCAGAACTCAGCAGATTCTTGGTAAATGTGACTCATTTCTCAACTTTGAATACGTGAAATAGTAATTTAGGTAACGAGTCCGGGATAATACTGTTTTTTTTTTTGTACGAGTAGACAAAATTCTAGAACAAGCCGTAGGCGAGTCCTGGAAGTACTATTTTGTCGGCAACCATGTAGAATAACAAGATGATTCTCTGTCGGACCATCGACACATTCTGTTCAAGTTAGGTGGGATAAGCCCACCTGAAACGAAAAAATATAGGAACCCACGGACCACCAAATGGGATCTCTTTCGAGAGGAACTGAAAGGAAGACTAGTGGGACTACCATCAAAGTACGGAAGCGGAGCCGAAATAGATATGGCAGTGAAATATCTAAATGAGGCAATCACTTCATCGTATATGAAAATAGCTGCCCCCTCAAAGAGAGGTCGGACAATACGAAAACGCCATGGTGGAATTTAAAAATAGGAAACCATCGTAGGCTCACAAGTGAGATACGTAGTTTTTGAAAGGTATCAGATTAGTATAGATGTAGTTTTCATTAGGTATTAGATTGGTATAATAGAGGTCAGATAATTTATACGACGCTATAAAAGCAGATGATTTTTTATCATTGCTCATGTAAGATGGAAGTAGAGGCCATGGCACCATATCATGAGCATATTTTTATATTGAAACTATCATTGGGCACCAAAGATGTGTATACGACGCTATGAACGTTCAGAGAACTGGAGATTTTTCCCACAAACTACGTACTTAGCCGACTCGACTGCCAATAGGGACTAAAAAACAAAAACAAGAGAAAGTTCAAACAATGCCAACATATTTCTTCTTTGTGGGAAATCAAGACAGTCTAGTGGGCTAGGTGTTTGTGAGAAAGAAATCAAGACAGTCGGGTGTGCTTTTTTTACTTTCTTTTGTTTTTTGTTTTGTTTTCTATTGGCAAGTGATTATCTAGGAACTTGTAAATTTTTTCTTTTTTTCATCGTATCTCCCGAACTATTGAATTCAGAGAAAAATGTTACACGGATTTTTTTGTAGATTCTATCAAAAGGAATAATTTTGGTTCTATAACATTTTCAGATATTTTCAGTTGTTTTCGAGATATTTGGAATTATCTGAGAATAAAATGTTCAACACTTTTGTTCCAGTGGAAGTCGAAGAGCTTCATCTATCGATAATCTTTGTTTTTCAATATACCTATCTTCATGGTACCCTATGTTCAATTTTTTTTTTTCATATTTTTTACTTCATTTCCTGTACTATTGGGTTTACAGAAAAGATTATAGGTAATAATTTGTAGGAAATGTTCCAGTGGATAACTTTGCACTTTTGATAATTTTCGATTTTTCCATTTGTTCTCGATATATATTGAATTGAAAGGATTTCAAATTTTTATGTTTCGATATTCATTTGTTTTTCCATTTTCCGATGGATGCACGAAAAAATGGTAAAAAAATAATTTGTTGTGTCATCAAAGAGGCATACGGTGCATTTTTCAAATTTGGATTTAGTCTATTGGTTCAGGAGATATGTCGTTTCAAAGCGAACCGCGTGTTTCGGAAAATCTCCTTGAAAAACCCACTTGGAATTCTCCGACCCTGCTCAATTTCAATAGGCTTCGTCTCTCCCTGATAGAGTTTTTTTTCACAAAAAAATGAAATCGGTCGGACCACTTTTGCGATTTGTAGAGTGGTTACAAGAACCTTCCGGTGAAAAATCGAATAAACCCGGAAAAACCACCTTAAGAGTTTTCCGATTTCCTTCATATTTTAATGACAAGATATTGTTTTGAGTACAATAAGATGGCGAAATTTCGAGTCGATATGTCAAAGGGTTCCGGAGATATATCGATTTATGATTACTACAGAGTACAGACAGACAGACAGACAGACCACACACAAAAACCAAAGTTGCTCAAAATTCGATGGGGATCATTTTCTCCAAAGTAACTACCCAGACAGCACCAGATATTCCATGAATCTCCCTATCATATTCCTTTTGGAATATTGGAATATTCTAGAAATAATCTGGAATATTCCGGAATATCTGTGGAATATTCTCTAAATATGCGAATGGGAATTCCTCAGATAATCATAGAATATACCCAAAAGAATATTCTATGTTGAATATTCCTGGAATATTCCAATAAACATATTCTAAAATTAAAAAAAGTGACCCAAGTAGGGATCGAACTCGTGACCTCAAGACTATCAGATCAACGCCTTGACCACTAGGCCAGTAATCGAATTGAATAATGTTATACATATCAAGTTCTTGTGAGAGCATTGTTCGAAATCGGATCATAAACACTTTTTGTTTCAAAATCCCCTTACATCTAATTGATGTTCGATACTCACATCTCTGAAATAATAAATGTTATTTATGTGTTGAGAAACATAGGAATATTCATGGAATATTTCATGAATATACACCACAGAATATTCAGTTGAGAATATTTCATGAATATACCGCACAGAATATTCAGTTGGGTATATTTCATGAATATACCGCACAGAATATTCAGTTGGGTATATTTCATGAATATACAACAGAGAATATTCAGTTGGGAATATTCCTGGAAGATTCATACCTGAATATTCCCTGAACATGTCCGACTATTCACTTTGGAATATTCCTTTTAGACGTTCCAGAGGCATGTATATATTCTAGGAATAATCGATGAATATTCGGAATATACTCCTCCTTTTCAGCATATTTAGAGAATATTCTATGAATATCCAGTGCTGTCTGGGATATACCTCTATCTCGCTTAGTTTCCGAGATGGCATTTTTGGCAAGGCCGTAGTATACTCCACTATATAGGTATAGCGTCATTTAACAATGAGACACATTTCCATATTATATTTCTTTGTGTAATACAATTTCTTCTCTTTTAATTCTCGTTTGTATCAAATACTGAAATTTGAACTGAATATTTATACTAACTGTTACATGAGAAATTTCGTATGGACATCTTCAAACTCACTATCGAAGCTGCTTTCGGTAGTTTATTGCGATAATTGCAACCAAACTCTCAAAAATCAAAATGTCAACTAATTTCATGTCAAATGTCAACTGTCAGCCGATATTTCGCTGCTATGGTAATCATCATCTGCATTTACCAAAACCATATCTACCAAGATTTTCATAGTTACAGTGAAAACAACGATGTGATACTTTCCGGACTAGGCCGGAAAAATGCTACTTTCTCACTGTTTCAAAGAAAAAGCGACCGGGAAGTGAGCACTTCCCGGACGGTTGCCGAAAAAAGTAATTATTTATGCACAAAAAACAGGTGAATTTGTCATTTTTGACATTCTATATCAAGAGTCCAATAAAAAGATTCCCCTAAAGTCAATTTCAGTGGAACTAGACGTACCATATGAAGAAAAATATAAATTGAAACTGATTGGGTTAGCTGATTACTTCAATAACAATATGAAAATGAGTGAATCACAAATGGGTTATTATACCACACTTGTCAGACGAAGAGATGGAGTATGGATACGCTTATTGTCAAGAGTTTAGACGTTACACTCGCTATCATTTGGAATTTTGAAAAATATTCTTCCTTCCTTTTCCACGTGAAATTCAAAATAATTATTATACAGTATGAATCTTCAAAATAAATTAAGGTTAGCTTTACTCGTTCATCCGAATAATTTCACATTGAATGATTAATTTCAATTAATTGTAGATTATTATCTATGAGGCTATTACAGGATATCGTTGGGGAATGTGAATCTTGACCAAATTATATAATGCAGAGTGGCCACAAACAAATTTGAATATGGGGAAAGAATAAAAATATGTTCTTTCTTTTACCAAAACGGATGGCACGACCATAATGATTTAAATAGATTTCTAGTTAGGGTGATGGGTATGAATTTGATGCATTCGCATTATAAGGAAATATCAGATATTTATAAATATCTCACAGATGAGGAAAAAGGATTTGAGGAAAAAGCTAGGTATTTTAGTGACTGCATGATGCATAACATTTATGAAGACCTTAATGGGATAATTATGTTAGATCCATCGCAAAAGCTGCTTCACAAAAACTCGAATTCTTGTTCCGTGCGAAAAGCTTATAAATATGAATTGAAACTGATTGGGTTAGTCGATTACTTCAATAACAATATGAAAATAACTGAATCATAAATGGGTCATTAAACCACACTTGTCAGACGAAGAGATGGAGTATGGATGCGCTACGATGGCATTCGGTTTGTTCATCAAAATAAAGTGAGCCAGAGGACAAAAGTTTTTCCAGGTCGTCATTTACAGAAAAAATTAAATGAAATATTTAATGTGTAATAAATACAAAAAGATATCAGAATAAAAAATGTGTCTTTCTGTTTGTGTGGAGCATTGTAATGATTTTCAACTTGGATGAAAATAGGGGAATATACCGTAAAACGGGGCTACTTGAAAACTGCGAGGTAACTTGATAATTTCAGCCGCCACTGTTTAAGTCACGTGCTACTGATAAGTGGTGTGAAATATGACGTGTGTATGTGAGGGGAGCGTATCGACACCTGTTAGTTGATAGATTGTATGATACGCGGGAAGTTTGTTGTGCTGGTTAGTAGTGATTGTGTAGTGTTAAAAAAAGTAAGTTTTATGTATTTTTTATATACCTGTATACTTCCTATTACACAAAGACACATATGAGTAATATTACACAGCAACATTTTTTTTATTAAGAAATGAGTATTTCCTTTGACACCCTAACCTCAAAAAAATTTATTCGTGTTTCAGTAGCCAGTGGTGTAGCATTTTATTTTTCATCGTCTTTTCAGGGGTTACTTGAAAATGCTGCGAATTTACAAAAGGAGGCCAGGAAGTCGAAAATATCGAGACTATAATGAAGAATCACTACAACGTGCGTTACAATTATATAGGCAGGGTGGAAACTTAAGAGATTTGAGTGAACAATTCGAGATTCCCTACATAATTTTATATCGAAAAGTTAAGGGCTTGCACACAAAATCGGTTGGGGCCCAACCGGCCTTATCAGCTGAAGAAGAAAATCATCTGGCTCATGTGATAAGTATCGCCGCAGACTGGGGTTATCCCTGCGATTCAGATGACATTAAGGAAACCGTAAAAACTTATCTTGACCGATTGGGAAAACAAGTGCAGCAATTCCGGAACAACCGACCAGGCGAAACCTGGCTACAAAAATGTTTACTTCGACACAAAGATCAACTTTCGAAACGACTGTCGCAATCCATTAAAAAGAGTAGGGCTGCAGTTTCTCCGGAAGTAATTAATAAATATTTTGACCATTTAACAGAGAGCATGAAGGATGTTTTGCCAGAGGCAATCGTCAACTACGACGAGACCAATTTTACGGACGATCCTGGCCGTCTAAAAGTAGTTGTTCGCAAGAGTTCTAAAAGAGCTGAGAAGGTTATGGACACGTCTAAGGCAGCAACTTCAGTGATGTTTTCGTGTTCAGCTTCAGGATATATGCTTCCTGTCTATATTGTATACAAAGCTGATCACCTATGGAATACTTGGACAGAAAACGGACCTTCTCATGCCAGATATAATCGCTCACGATCTGGATGGTTCGATGCCAGATTTTCGAAGACTGGTTCGACAGAATAGTATTTCCATATTTCAAAACTTTACCACCTGGCCCTTAAGTTCTTATTGACGATAACCTGGCCCAAAAGTTCTTATTGGCGATAACCTGGCTAGCCATCTGTCGTCTGCTGTTATTACAACATGTGACAAGAATAATATTCGCTTCATTCTTCTACCGCCTAATAGTACTCAACTGACACAGCCACTGGATGTAAGCGTTTTTAGACTAATAAAGGCAGCGTGGAAGAAGATTCTACAAGAGTGGAAAAAACATAACAAGGGAACCATCAGAAAAGAAGTTTTTCCCCGCCTCTTAAAACAAGCACTAACCAAAGTTTCAACCACAAATGAACACCATATCAAGTCAGGATTTGAAGCGACTGGTATATGGCCATTAGATAGGTACAAAGTATTAAATAGGTTGCCTAAAACAGACCAACAGAATTTACAAGCCACAGAAATTGTCGATTCACTAAAGACAGTTTTCGAACAATCTAGGTTTAAAACCGCAACTTCTGTTGGTAGAAAAAAAAAGTTGTTGGTGGAAGCTGGTAAGAGTATTACACAAGAAGACCTCGCTGTCGCAGGTAAAATTATTAACCAAAAAGACATTCCTGTCGTAGATAACAATGTTTCCCAAATAGACCTAGCCGTCCAGATACCGTCCGGGTCAGAGATCAAAAAGAAGAAAAAAAGAAAGGCAACTTATTTACCATCGTCTTCTTCTGAGAGCGACATTAGTGAAGAAAAAATTACAGTTGATAGCGATATGGTTCTAGAGCCTGAAACATTTTCTGATTTGGAAGAAATAGACAACTCTACGATTATTGCAGACAGTTCTGCCGAAATGAAAGGTTTCAATCCAGGTGATTACATTTACGTCGAAATGAAAACTCAAACTGGGACGAATAAACAATATGCCGCAAAAATTATAAACTGCGAAGAAAACGACACTTACCTGTGTAGTTTCTTAAGAATGAGCGACAAGATTAAAGGTGCTTACATTTTTCCAATGGCTGAAGACATCGGTATCGTCGAAAAAAAGGAAATAAAGAAACGGCTTCTCGAATACGAAGTTTTGAGAAGAGGACCAATCAAATTTAAAGACTTAATTCAGAATCGTTTTACCTAGTTGTTTTTTTTTTATTTTACTTGAGAGTTTTCACTGAGTTTTTGAAAAATGATTGATATTTTAATATTTCGTGTTTCAAGTTTGTTTTTCTTTATTTTCCCTAAGAGTTTTCACTTAGTTTGTAAAAACTGCTTGATTTCTCGATGTTCCACGTTTCAAGTAGCCTCAATTGTGAGTATACTTGTATTTTAGATGCAGTTTTCAAACAAATATCATTTAGCCCCGTCACGGGGCTACTTGAAAAAATGTGTTTCAAATTTTTTTTCTCTAGTATGGCAAGGGTTAGATTTTTTTCAAGTGTTACACCTGATAGCCCTTACCCCAAAGTAATCTAAAATAATTTTTGTTTCCCTGAACGTAGCTTTGTTGCAACGAGGTAGGATCTAAAAGAAGTTTATCAAGTAGCCCCGTTTTAAGGTACTTTTTTCATGAAATAGATCAGGATCCATTCATGTGGGGGGGTGTAAGAAATTATCATTCGTTATATGTTTTTTCTTCATTTCAATATATTTCTGTTTGTGTGGGGCAGTGTAATAAGTTTTAACGTGGATGAAAACACAAAAATATACTATTTTCATAGAGTAGACTGAAATCCATTCATGTGGGATAGTTAAGAAATTACAATTCCAATGAAATCCCGTATATCTTATTATAGAATATAATTCACTTTGTGCGGGGCAGTGTTATAAATTCCAACGTGGATGAAACCACGAGAATACTTTGAATGAAATCTCTTGTAATATGTTTTTTCATCATCTGAATATAATTTTATTTGTGTGGGGCAATGCAATATATTCCAACGTGGATGCAACCACGAGAATATACTTTTTCCTGAAGTAGACTAAAATCCATTCATGTGGGTTGGTGTAAGAAATTATTATTCGTAATATGTTTTTTCCTTCATCTGAATATATTTCTGTTTGTGTGGGGCAGTGTAATAAATTCCAACGTTGAAGAAAACACGAAAATATACTTATTAAATGAAGTCTAGGTAATTTTGCACTCATCATGCGATGGGTTTTATTTGAAATTTGTTTTTTTGCTACTTACGTATTTTCGTCTGAAAACCGCGAATCTCACAATGAAAATGTGAACAAACCACTATTTATCGAGATATTCCACGAAAAAGTTCAAAATTTCACCTCCATCTTGGATCGCATTTGCAACTACTTGCTCTTCTTTTTTCATCACTGGACACTTTATATACTCTCGTTGTACTTCAATGACACATTTTATTTATTAAAATCAACTGAAAGTATGTTTTTTTCGGCGATTTTTTCATATTTAATGAAGTAAACAATCACATCAGCTGACGGCCCCAATTATCAAATTTAAGACATACGGTACAAAATACGAGATGTCAATTGGAGGTTGATTGTCAAATTTACAAGAGTTTAGACGTTACACCCCATTTTGAATTTTGAGAAATATTCTTCCTCCCTTTTCCACGTGAAGTTCAAAATAATTATTATGCAGTATGAATCATCCAAATAAATTGAAGTTAGCATATTTACCGAGCTATAAGCCAAGTGAGGAACTCGAGTTCATTGGAACAATTTCACATTGAATAATCAATTTCAATCAATTGTAGATTATTATTGGGGAATGTGAGTCCTTGCCAAATTATATAATGCAGAGTGGCAACAAATAAATTCAAATATGGGGAAAGAATACAAATATGTTCTTTTTTTACCTAAAGGGACTGCAAGACCATAATGATTTGAATAGATTTTTAGTTAGTGTGAAGGGTATGAATCTGATGCATTGGCATTATAAAGAAATATCAGATATTTATAAATTTCTCTCAGATGAGGAAAAATGATTTGAGAAAAAAGCTAGGTATTTTAGTGACTGTGTGATGCATAACAGTTAACAAAAAATAAATAAATTTAAAGCACTTTCAATATGTTTCTTCTTGTAATTCGATTGAATAACTGAAAATATATTAATTTTGATACATATTTCCTATGAATAAAAATTATATATTCTCTTCTCAAAACTGAAATGCCTTTCAAAGATATATTCTGCAAGGTAGCCTACCATAACGAGGGATATCAGACCTCACTTCCCTCCAAGTTCTTTCTATGTTCTGTGTATGGGCACCTAAAATTTGAATTATAAACTCATTGACAGAAAAATATTTCAAAAAACAAACCTGTTTCAGAATCCAAAAAATTGACACTATGGTTAACAGTTAAGTTAAGTTAAGCTCCAAACCTTCTCGATTGAGACCAGCATAGGCCCTCCAGCAATTTGATATGATCGTTGTCCCTGGCCTAATCCACCGCCTGATCAATTCAATAAGTGTTTCGGCCGTCCTGTTCGGTACAGGTACCAAACAAATTTTGGAGGAACCTCTCTCGATACCCCCAGAAATCCATTGGCCCTCGATTATACGCGCCCTGTTTCCTCTTCCCAAACATTGCCTAGTCCACTCCACCTAGTAGGGTTGAATTAGTTAGGCACCACTCGATGCAAATCTACAAACATAAATATGTGCGCATGTTTGTGACAAGTCATGATTTAGGTAGAATGTTAGAATATTGAATGAACAGTAATACAATATTATATATGTAGATTGAAAATTTCAAGGCCATAGATTCGTTATAGTTTGAAAACAAGATTTTGAAAACTGTACTTTAAAATTTAACACACAGAGACAAGTATTTATCTAGACAGTATGAAACAAAACAATACAAAATGTTGTCACCCTAGCACTTCACTTGCAAATATATAAGGACTCATCACCCCTGTAAAATCGTTATTATCCGACCAATTTCAAAAAACCTTTTTTTGTTGGATAGGTATTTGAAATGCCCATCCAACGAGAGAGTGATCTAATTCTTGGACTGTTATCGTGGCCAACTGCGACAAATTTCAATGACCCATATTCCAGAAAGTACTATTAGGGATTTTTTCCACGAAACTTGATGATGGATTCTGAATCAGTACCACTTGAAACATACCTGTACCGATTTTCATCATCATAAAACACAGGATGTCCGAAAGAACGAAATCATCATTTTCTTCAAATAGGTGATCAGCAAATGTAGTTCTGTGGTTTTTCTAGAAAGAAATAATCACAAATTATCATTGAGGATTATGTCAAATATATCTGTACCAATTTTCGTCATTTGAATATAAAATTTGTCGGAGAAAAAAGTTAAAAAGGATAGGTGGGCAATATTTTTCATCCTGATAATTCTTCACTCAAAATAAAAAGATGAATCAGGATCACTTGGAACATACCTGTACCGATTTTCATCATCATTAAACACAGGGTGTTCAAAAAACCAAATTAATATTTTTTTTGAGTTGATGAAAAAATATTGCCTACTTTTTCTTTCTAATTGTTTTCTCATACACATCGTATTTTTGAATGATAAAAATCGGTACAGATATGTGCAAAGTGATCCTCAATAATAATGTGTCATCAATTCTTCTCAAAAATACCACAATACTACATTTCTGATCAACTATTAAAGAAAACATAATTCGTTTTTTCGGACACCCTGTGTTTTATGATGATAAAAATCAATAAAGGTGTTTTTCGAGTGATCGTGATTCAGAATCCATCATTGTTTTTTGTGAAAAAAAATCCCTAATAGTACTTCCTCAAATATGGGTCAATAAAGTTGGTCGCAGTTGGCCACGATTACAGTTCATGAGTAATATCACTCTCTTGTTTGGATGGACATTTCAAATACCTATCCAACAAAAAATAGTTTTTTGAAATCGGTCAGATAATAATAATTTTACAGGGGTGGTAAGTCCTTAAGGTGGACACACTGTATATTCTTCAATTTTATAAAATCAATTTTTTGTTAGGAACTCTTTGATGAAAGTCTTAAATTGACCGATCGCCATGCACCTCACTGTATCGGGAAGGACATTATATACATTATAATTGAGAAAGTTTTTCTTGCTGACATCAAGTCTAAACCTTTGAGGTCTGACCATTGATGCATTACGGGTGTTATAGCGGTGGATATCTGACTGCAGACAGAGAGAATCTTTCTGACTTTGAATTTGAATCAATATGTTGAATATGTAGATTGCCGGGAGTGGCATAATGTCCAATTTTGTGAAGAGAGGACGACTGTGTTCACGGGGACCAACTTTAGATAAAATTCTTATTGCCTTTTTTTGGAGCCTGAAAACTCTTGTGGAATCAGTGGAGCCCCCCCATAGGACAGTGCCATAGGAGATGACTGTGTGAAAAAGAGAAAAGTATGGTATCAAGTACAATTCCCAGGAAATTTGCATTTGCAGTAATTTGGAGCATTGTGTTTGTTGAAAAAATTAGTTTTTGTGTTTTCTGTTTATATAAAGAAAGTTTATTCGTTGAAAACCATGTTTCAGCTTTCCTCATGAGATTGTCTTGATCAATTATCAGAGAATTGTAGGAGTTATGGCGATTTATCAAGTTGGTGTCGCCCGCAAAGAGAATGCAATTATTTTGGTGTGAGACAAAATCACAGAGATCATTTATATACTACAGGAGTGGACCCAAAACTGAGCCTTGGGAGAGATATCTCCTTTTTTTTTTTGAAGATAGGAATGTGCAACGAGGGTTCGGTAACAACAGGATATATCCCACAAATAATAATAATAATTTTTTCCTACGACCACCTATGAAAACAGCATGAAACACACCACTTTGTTATTTAGAAAGTAGCTCATGTGGCCATAGTGATGCAAAAGTTCGAAAGTGATTCTCACGTGTGTTGAAATATAAAAAAAAACTCACGCTCACCACACAAGGTTTAGGAAGGCATATGATGTACTTACTTGGTAAAAGAATCATTATAGGTATTTATTATACGTCCATTCAAATACATTCATTTTCATTAGTTTATAATTTTTATCATTTTGCATCTTGATCAGGTTCATGTTTCTTTGTCATTCATAATAAATTATTAAATCATAGATCGCGACACATAACCTCGTTGCTGTCTACAACAGCGCTTGGGTCATCTATCGGGTAAGCTTGTACCTGTTAAATGTTAATGTGAAGTTATTGTTGCATTAATGTTGAGCTAATGGTAGGTTAATGTTAAAGTAATGTAAAGGTAAGTTAAGTTATGGTCAAGTTAATGGAAAGTTAGTGTCAATTTAACATGAGTTATTGTCCTTAATGTTGACGTAATATTAAGTTGATGAAGAGTTGAAATCAAGTTAATTTCAATTGAAAGTTGAATTAATGTCAATGTACTGGCAATTAAGTGTTTAAGGTGGAGTTAATGTTAATTTGATTTTAAGGTAATGTTGAGTTAATCTTGAGTTAATGTTGATTTAATGTTGAGTTAATGTTGAATAATTATTGAGTTAATGTTGAGTTGATGTTAAGTCAATGTTAGGTTAATTTTAAGTTAATGTCAAGTTCATGTCAAGTCAATGTTAAGTTAATGTTAAGTTGACGATAAACTAATAATGTCATTTTAATATCGGAGTAAAATTATATAATAATGATAATGATATCACCTTCATGTGATCGAATATGATTAGAAACATGATCCCTACTCTGGTCTTATAAACACACATGACATATAGTATAAATATTTGTAGTCGTAGGAAAAATAGTGTACAAAACTCGTTGAAAAGTGGATTTCCTGTGCTTGTTTCGTTTCCGAAATATGTCACTTTCCACACAAGTTATGTAATATACTATTTCAAATCCCAAGTGCCCCTGGAAAGAAGTATGCATTCTTGCGTTTTTACTGAGGAGGCAACTTTTTTTTTAATATGTGCCCTCTTCGTACCACTACATTCTTAGTACATCGGTAACGAAAGGAGTCCTCCATCAATGGACACATACTTCTGCACCTTTCGCATTCTACACTTTCTACCAATACAACGATATCTAAGGTAGAAGTACCAATACCTGACACTGTACTAGTACATGACACACATCATTTTACTCGATGATAATAAGCAAACAATTCGTTTCCACAATATATGATGCTATCTGCGATAATTTGGCAACCTTCCTCCCGTATATCAGGAATAGTTATTTGACAACCTTGCATATGCAGCACGATTCAACAAGAGTAAATAATGGCGGTACACTGTTGAGCTCGAATCGTTTGTGAAGATTACCTTAGTGTGTAGGGAGGTGAGTGTTCAGCATAGGATTTTTCATCTATAGAGTAGTGTAGAAATGTTCTCCGTCAATTGTTCAATTGATTAGGACTTGAGAATATTTAAATATGTGTGTCAAATAAAGGTCCTGAATTATTGGCGTGTTCCAAGGGGTATCAGCTATTGAAACATATACTTCAAAGTTAAAAACTAATACAAAGAGAGAAACTCAAAGTCATTACCACAACTAGTTCATGAAATGAACGACAATGGTAGATAACGAGAGAAAAACAACTACTTTCCTGGCTATATGCCACGAAGAACATTGCATTACATCCTCCCGAAACCTATGCGATAGTTCGTATAAACGAATAAAATCGCAAGTGTTTCCTTCCTGAACGCTGAGCTGCGCTTAAGTGGTTCAGGAACGCTGACTACCTGCGGACCGGTTTCGAGCTCTTGGCTCTCATCAGTACAGGGCTGTCCGAGATAGCTTCTTGACCGCTATCTGGTGCGAATCTGACCCAACGTAAACGCATCTCAGCATTTATACCATACGAGGCGTTCGACGTCTGCGAAATGAAAACGCGAACGCCGAACGCCACCTGGCAAGGAAAGAAACACTCCAAAACAAAATCCCATTTCAGGTGAAATGGGAGTGGCTGGTTGCCCGACTGGCGTATTTTCAACTAGGGAAAAAGCCAAATACTCAAAGACTTTGAGTTTCTCTCTTTGTGACCATTGCATTTGCAATGTTCTGCGTGGCATATAGCCAGGAAAGTAGTTGTTTTTCTCTCGTTATCTACCATTGTCGTTCATTTTATGAACTAGTTGTGGTAATGACTTAAAGTTTCTCTCTTTGTGACCATTGCATTCCACTTCGAGTATTTGGCTTTTTCCCTAGTTAAGAACTCATAGTTGACATTGACCTTCCAAGGTGTCATCTTAAGGAAAACATTTGCACATATAGCTGATAGATATCTGAATATTATACGTTTAGAACTATTTTGCAGGGAAAATGTCATACACAAAAAAAGATTTTGAAGTATCCAGAAAATGCCAAGGTATCTTTTCTGGAAGCTGTGAGAGCTGGTATGCCGGTCAAAACTGCTGGAAAACAATTCAATGTTCCACATACCACTCTTCTTTATGAAGTGAGGGAAGTACATCCCAAAAAACGAAAAATGATTCCTGATTTTCAATGCAGATGGATCTGCATTTTTTTTGAACCCGAAAGGTTCCAAAGTTCTTGGACAGAAAGGTGATAAAACTATTCACAGCAACATAAATAATAATGAAAAATAATGCATAACTGTTGTTTCGATATGAAAGAATACCAGCTGAAATATCCCAAAGTATACCTGATCATTGGGTAATTGGAATATCCGAAAATGGTTGGATGACTTGCGACTCATTTTATTGCTACATAACAAACATTTTTCATCCATGGGCTGAGAAAAACGTTCAGTTTCCAATAATTTTTTTCGTCGATGGCCGTACCTCCGAAGTAAATTCTGCTCTGAAAAACAAATAATTCTAGTTGCAATATTTGCAGGCCATGGATGTCGCTGTTTTCAGAACTCTGAGAATAGAGTGGAAAGAGAAAGTGGGAACGTGGAGAATTAAGAATCAAGGAGAAATTTTTGAGAAAAGACATTTTGCTCCATTGCTGAATGAAGCGCTGCTAGAAAAAGTCACACCAACGGTTCTCATGAATGGATTCCAAAAGTGTGGTTTATTTCCTTGGAATCCTGATGTTGTTAACACATTATTTGCGAATATTCCTGATGAGGATTGAATCCCGATACCAGTAGAAAATAATGAGATGCCAGCTGGAAACAAAGTTGATGATCCAAACTCAGACTATACCTATGGCCTTGAAACATCTCGAAAGATATATTGAGAGGCTGAAGTCATTTTGGATGACTGAAGAATAGAATTCGATATTATTGATGTAATCTCGGATGTCCGACAGTTGTGTCAAGTCTTCAATGGCAGGAGTATAGTAAGAAAAAAATAAAAAAGAAGAAAAGTAAAGAAAAGAAGAACAAGGCAAACAAGAAGAAACGAGAAGAGAAAAAACTCAAAGTCGAAAATAACAGAAAACGAAAGATGTCTGGTACTGAATCAAAGAAGAATAAACCAAAAATATGCTCTTCGCCATCAGAGTCAACGTTTATTTCAGAAGATTTTCTTTTCAAATTCTTATCGTGTGTTCAATAGATTTAATTCAATATTCTTCGTGGCATATAGCCAGGAAAGTAGTTGTTTTCTGTTGAATAAACCGAGAAAGAATTAATATGTTCATCACATGATGGAGAATGCGAATTCTCAATGTATTTCTTTATATATATATCCATTTTTTTCTGTTCATAAATATATCTGAGAATATTCCCATTTCAATATTTTCACACAATCAAGCTGTTCAAACTTGAACGATGGAAACTTGTTATTTTTATAGACCTCAATCGCAGATTCGTGATCAGGTTTTCTCAATTCAGAATTTTTTTTCAGGACCTGTATGATGAATATCAATTTATCATACATAAAAAAAATATTTATATTGCTAGGTAGCTCAGCGGTTCGATGGTCGCTCCACGACAGGCAGGTCGAAAGTTCGATTCCCAAGCAGTACAGTAATTTTTTTTTCAACTTTTTGATATTCTTTTCAGGTTCTTCTTATCATGGGAATAATGAGAGCATTAAGAAGGAACCAACTTTATAAAATGAAGACAACAGATTGCAGAGACTTGGATTCTGCTGTTCTTATACAAATAATACCCAATACAAAGACCAAAGTGCCAAGAAAATTCACAAAAACCTGTGTGACAATCATTCCGTGCTCGTTAAACAATATAATATTTTTTATGAAGAAAACTGAAATTCATCAATGTGAGGTAGTGTAAGGAATTATTGTCCAAACAAAATCTCTTGTAATATGTTTATATTTTGATGCAATTGCACCGATAGTATGCAAGGTTACCCCTTACCCTTGATTTTAATTTATTATTATTTATTATTTATATCTATATATGTATGTATTTGTTAACAATTTTTATTTGCTTTTGACACATTCTAAAATATTCGTATTTTTCACATTACTTTGTCAATGAAATCTATCTATAGCGTTCACCTCTGATAAACATTACCCACAAAACAAGCAAGAAGCATCATCAGGCGGTACCGCCATCAGTCCTGCAATACCATTTGGAAGCAAAATCACAGTCCATTGCATAACGATAAAACAATCATATTTTTTTGGTAGTGCTGGTGCTGGTGCAGCATTACGTACATTAGTTATTGAGTTAGTTGGGTCCTTTCCTGGTTTTCAAATATAAATCAGTACAATTTCATCCTATTCCTCAGGTATATCAATTTTTTTAACCAAATATCATTGTAGAGTTAATTAGCCATTCGAATACTTTTTTTGGGAAAATTTTTATCATTTTATAAGTATGTCATTCCATCTTTTTCGGAGCCGATTCTTCCCCAACAATGCATTTGCCTCTCTATCAGTAAACATAAAATTAAAATCTTTATTAGTTTCAGTTTTTTCGGTTTTCATGTCAACTGGGCAGAATATATCTAACGATCCACAATAGTTATTTTTGTACCTAGAGCGCAGAATGCTACTTAGGTCGAGGTCGAGATCTGATTTTTTCAACCAGGCGTAGCCGAGTTGAAAAAATAGTCGAGATGACCAAGGTATTTCGCGCTCGAGCTGCAAAGAACATGTTTTCTACAAACGTCAGAAAATATAGTTCTTAAGTAAAAATATGCTTAGCTTGATATAAAAAATAGTGTTGAACTGGCGCTCCAAGAGAAAAAACAAAGTTATTGTTGAACATTCTGAAATAAATGATTTCATAGATGTTTGCTCGATTGGGGACCATGAAGTTGAAATATAAATATCTCATATATTTTACATAATATTGCACTGTTTTATTTCGTGCATTGTTTTGTGCGAGGTATCATGGTAACGTAGGAAACTGAAAAAGAGGGTCACTTCGCAATTTGTTATAAATGCGCGAACCTTGTCATTTTTTGACGTTTGTAGAAAAAATATATTCCTGTCTATATTGATTTGAAAATTGTTTTTTTCCTTGTTGAATGGCTTAGAAAATGTTTATTTTTCCATAGTGACAAAATGTCACTTTACCTAGACAAAGATTATGTGAAACTTATGAATGCTTTTCTCGTTTTTCTTTTAAAAAATTTATTTCTAGCAATCTCTTTTTTTTTTAATGCAAGAAAATTCTCTCCGTCGGATTTTTTTTCAATTCTTGAACATAATTTTCCGTTTTTTGATAGACTCTAGACATTCTTTGTCCCACCACGGTGATTTCAGTAAATTGCTATGATTGTTTTTACAATTTATAGTAGGGGTACTCCGAGAAA
Organism: Phaedon cochleariae; assembly: GCA_918026855.4. NCBI lineage: Eukaryota > Metazoa > Arthropoda > Insecta > Coleoptera > Chrysomelidae > Phaedon > Phaedon cochleariae. The sequence goes on from OU896717.1 coordinate 12,178,971, forward strand.
TGCCTACCTTTATTACATTGATAAGGTACTCATATCCTCTAACGAGATGCTAAATGCCACTGGCGGCTTCAATTCAAGGTCATGCATGTGACAAGAGACATCGTTCCTGACGTTTCTGTGGTTATGGTTATGGTATTTTTATTTTTATTTTGATTTGATACTTTTGATATTTTTTATCTCAATTTTGAGCTTCCAGCATATTGGTTTTTGGTTTATCTTATTTCATGTAGATCTGTGGCTGTTTTGAGAATCGAATTCGAGAATCAAAAATGGTGGTAATGTGTCTTATTTGCGGAAGAATATTTTCCAAGCTATCTAATTTGAATGAACATATGCGAAATGTGCATTATTTCAAAGCAAATCCAGTATCCTATGACAAGTCAGTCTGGAATTACAAGTGTTTGGAGTCATATTGTAATAACTCTTATCAACGAAACGCAAGTCATATAAATCACTTGAAGGAAAGTCACCAAATGAGTTTTGATTGTGAAGAAATGGTCTTCCCGAATAAATATGGTAAATATGGTAGTTGAAAGGCATTTGAACAAAATCTTCTTTTTTCCACGCTCAGGTTTCCTCTGTGGGATTTTGCAAATATTTATTGACCTAACCTACAGGATTGGAACATACATACATTTCATAATAATATTATATATCAGAGTACATATACCCTGTGCGCAATTATGTTAACTGTGTTTTGTTTTTTTGTTTTTTGTTTCTTTTGTTCTTCTCTTCTTTTTTCGAATTGTGTAATTATGTGAAATATGTCTGAAAAATGGTGAATAAATATTATTATTATTATTATTATCCAATGTTTTTATTATTTTCTCCCTCGATAACTGGGATTTTGCCACTTTTGCAGTCATTTAGTTTCAAATAGGTTTTTTATTCAAATAGGTAACTAGAAAGTAAATTCATTTAGAATTCTATATTTTCCAAATATCGTTATGTAAATATTTTTTATATTTTCAGAATTTGATAATTGGAAGAATTCTTTCGAACTCAACCATAAGTGTAATTTTGTTGTAGCGAGGAAATGGAATCTAAAGGAGGAGTACCTTATTATTACTGTAACAGAACAAAAACAGGTAAATATTGAATCAGATCTAAAACATAATAGTTTACATAAAAAAATCAAACAGGAAAGAAGAATCATCAACAGGGACATCGCCTTTCGAAAAGCCAAGGAAGTTCTTAAACGAATTTTTCTTGTACAAGTTATATTAAATTTGAGAATTTCAAGTGAATATAAAAGCATAATAGCATCAAAATTAATATGTGGAGAAACGAAAAATAGGTAGGTAATGAACAATATTTTCTAATATGTTTTAATGACATCAACCTTCAATAGGCCTTTTCATTTAGTTGTGATTTTAACAGACATGCGCTGGATCTCAGATCCAAAATTTGGAGGGGTAAAGCGAAGTCTCATTGGCTATAGGTCCGACACAAAATTTGATTGGCCCATTCGGTTTTTATTGATTTTCTATCGATTGTCATTTGTCAACAGTGTCGACCACCAGAGGCGTTCGTCAACCATCGTTGCCAGACCTACTATTTTAACAGTAGATCTACTGTTTTTGTCTCCGTTCTACCACTCTACTGCTCTACTGTTCAAGGCAATGGCCTGAATGGTCATGTTATAATATGACATAACTACCTAATATGTAACAATGAATAATCATTGTGGCATCACAGTAAGAAGATGTATGATAAAAATATACCGGAATAATCATATTCAGTCAGATTAGTAAAAAATTAGATTTCATTTTCAGTTCGGTTGAGGATAATACAAATTTTATTTCTTATTTTATTATTATTTGTTATCCTTTGTTCGATTTTTAATAGGTATAGAGATCAACCATAATCATGTTTTCGTTCAATATATAGGTTTCTATATTTTTTTCATCAATTATAATAGCAAATTGTGATGATTATCAAAATCTACTGTTCAGTTTTGATGATCTACTGATTTTTTTCTCACTCATCTACTGCTCCGGCAAATTTTCATCTGGCAACACTGTCGTCAACGTCAATCGTCATTGAGATTTGAGAAATGGCGTCTTGGTATTTTCGTTTCTAGTTTCTATATTTCATAATTTTCAATTACTATTCCTGGTGTGTATTGATTGTATTGTGATAATTCAATTAGGAATAAACGTGACTTAATCCTTACCGAAGAGTGTGGTGCAAGTTTTTTTGGTGAAAATGGTTTTGACATGTTTTGTTTGTAGCGCGGAGTGGAGTAATAGAAATAATTTCCGTTCATTTCACAGGTGAGTTTGATACCTTCATCCATTCCACTTTTCCATCATCTTAATTATAGATTTCATATATGAATTGATAGACAGTGTCTACCTCTCGAATATTATTGAGTATATTTATAGAGGACAACATCTGGGGGAACAAAGAAAGATCTGGAAGAGTGGTAGTGGTGAGCAAATTATGTATCTGCTTCGTTCAAATCAAAAACTCTAGGAGCTTTTCTGACTAAAGTGCCGTTGACTGGATATTTCTACTGAGAAAATGTTCTATTATTGCATATTCTTATTAACCATTTATTTGTTCACAATCACTCTCAACGCTTTTCCACCTCCTTGTGGTCATTTTATTCTGTTTTGCTATTTCTAGTTATGGAATCATCTTGATTTCCACAATCTATCATTTTAGACATTTCCTAGTTATTGAATCTCTATTTCCACCTTTCACTTCTGACAAATATATACTAATAGTCAGCCAGTCCCCAAGATGGCATTATACTAATAATAATAATCTATTATTTTCTAAGAAACAAAATAATATACATGTTTATATCAGGAAAAACAGAACATAAATAATAATAAGTCTAGGAGTTGACCTCCAAGTTAACTATGACAGTGTATCTCAGTTGATAGGTACATGATATAAAATGTAAATCTTCAAATAGGTGATCAATATCAAAAATAAAATTGATATCAATTCATAATGTCAGCTGGAAATATAAGAAGAAGGCACTTTCTGATTCTGATGGTCATGAGGTTTTCTGTGAATATACTCAATTTGGTGTTTCTGTACCAACAATTATTATTATCTCACTGGTTTGATATTGAAATAACATGTTCAGTAGCATTCAGAAATGTTGATATTCTTATTGCTGAGTTAGACACTGTTTATTTTCAATAAATATCAACAATCCTTTTTGCATTTGTAAGTGAATTAGTCTATCAATATATTGATTGAAAATTCACAAGTCTTTCCTGAAATTGTAGAATTCCTATAAGGACTCTGAAAAGAGAAGAAAATGGGCAGAATTCTTGGAGCTGACTGACAATCATATCAATATGGATATAGAGTATACATGTTTGCACAGCTCATTTTCCAGATTATCACTTCATTATGAAACCTGGTGGAAAATGTTTGCTTGAAATGTATGACAATACCTATTCTGAGAGGTGGACCATCAATGAGGTGAGTAATTAATCTAACAACATTCAATTGTGACTCAATTTGAGAGACATTCAAAGGAATGAATGGATCCATCATCCATTCAATTTTTTTTGCTGATATTCATCATGCAATTTCTTCATTATTCATCCCAAAAAACATCCATTGTACCAAATAGCTTATAATATATATATATATACAGTGTGTATCTGATGGATATCAAAACACTTTTTTTTTTATTGGATAGGTATTCAAAATGTCGCTTCCTCTTTTCAAGCACCCTGTATTTCATGCTGATGCAAATCGGTGAGTACAGGTATGTTTCAAGTGATTCTGATTCAGAATTCATCTTTTTTTTAGTGAAGAACTATTATGATAAAAAATATTGCTCACTTATTCTTTTTCTTTTTTTTTTTCTCATACATTGTATATTTGAATGATGAGAATTGATATCAATATGTTTCAAGTAATTCTCAATAGTGATTTGTCATACGTTCTACCTCAGTTATTCTACATAAATAATGATAATTCGTTTTTTCAAACACCCTGTGTTTTGAGATGATGAAAATCGACACAGGTATGTTCCAAGTGATGCTGATTCAGAATCCATCATTATTTTTTCTGAAAAAAATCCATATTAGTACTTTTTGAAATATTGGTCCATGAAATTGATCACAGTTGGCCATGATTAGAGTCCAGGAATGAAATCACTCTCTTGTTGAATGGATATTTTGAATACCTATCCAACAAAAAACAGTTTTTCGGAATGGATAAGATAATTTTACAGGGGTAGTAAGTCCTTAAGGTATATGAATGACAAGATGTTGACACTTCATCAGTAGGGTAGTACGCACAAAAGGCACCTAATAAATAGGTTGGGTTAGGATAACACTTTGTATATTTAATACAAGAATGACATCAATGTCATAGTTTGATAATATTCTGTATATTCTCAGAATATTATTTGACAAAAGATTCTGTGAATATGTTGAATATTATAATATTCTATGATCATTCTAAGGACATTCTATCACAATATTACAAAATGGGTATATTTGAACGTTGTTGTTCTAGAGTATTAATTTTTTTCTATATCATCAGAATATTTGCAAGGAATATTCCATTAATGTTCACAATATGCTGAAAATATTATTTCATGAACATTCTGGAATATTATATCTCGGGAGCTTCCAGGAATGTGATTTCATAATATTATTAGAATATTCGCACCAAACAAGCCATGCATATTCGCAACTTTCTGAGAATATTTTATGAATATTCCTTAGAATATTCTACAAGATGACATTTCCGCAGCTTGGAAGAATATTCTGAGAATTTTCATGCCATCTGGGATATGAATATATTCCATAGATTGTTGAACCATGAACAAAATAACTAATTTGTTATATGGAAATTTTTTTCATCCCAGATTCAATAGGGTTTGTAGAAAAGTTATAGAAGAGTGAGTATATATTCATGGCCATTCAAAATCAAGGAAGAAGAAAAGTATAAATATCTAAATGTGACAATTTTATTTCATCAAAGGAAAATTCTTTGAAAATTCAAAATTATCTACTTTCATGCAAGTGTGAAAAAATAAATTTTGATAATATTGAGTATGGTAAATCATTTGATGGAGAATTTTGAATTTTTATTCATTTGAATTTAATGGCGTTATTTTCAACTGAACAACAAGCTATTGACATTCTTAAAATTGTGTTCCAAATATTCAAACAATAATTTGAAATATATTTTCTCATCCATAGGCTGAAAACAAGTGATTGAAAGAAGATGATAATAAATTACAAAGGAGGATGAAGGAGTTGGAGGCTAAGGGCTAAGAAAGTCTTGAGTAACTTTGTGGAAAGTTTGAAGCAGAACTATAAAAATGTAAGTTTTATACATCTCTTACTTTGTAAAAACTTCACAAACGATAAGATTCACACAAAATTCTCAGACACATGACATGTTTCGCTAACACAGTAGCTTCGTCGCTCAACGCTTCGGGTATATCACTCATTTTGAAAATGCCGGATACTGCATGATGATCTAGTCATGCTATCGCCATCTAGATGACAGCGTCATGCTGTGTATGCCGTGGCCACAAGGCCCTACCTTCTAACGCCACTAGATGGCAATCGCATGGCTAGATCATCATGCAGTATCCGTTGTAACTTGTAACTTCTTTGTTTCTTCCATGAAATCAAATCTGCCAGGATACTGTGGAAAGATGAAGAAAATTCATCCACATCAATGGCTGTTTGAATATATCACATAATAATTCCGTGAAGCATTTGATCTGGAGGACCTGCTACAAACAACAAGCAAGATCTGATCTGGCAGGACATTCATCACCATCCATTATCACCAATAGGTACCATTCATGTGAAGCAAATATAAAAATGTGAAGATAATCCAAATGCTGTATTTCCAGTAGTTTTATATTTCTTCTCATGTTGTTTTCTGTATCTGTGTATGTATTTGAACTCTATAATATTCAATGGTTACATTTTTTCACATCAAAGCTAGTAGTAAAAAATCCTGTTTGAGAGTAAAATCAGTTAATCTGGAAATTGCCATAAAACTCTTCAGTCAATTGCTTCTGATTATTGACCAGCATGATAAACAATAATGATTTTGATGCTAGAAGTGTTGATGAACCCTTTTTTCATCTGAATATCACCATAATAACTAACTTATTTTTTTCATGTAGACTAACATTTTGTATAATAGTTTTCAATGGAATGAATACATGCCAACAAAATTATGTTGTTCCTTATGAGCATCCTACAACCGTTTTCAATTTTCTTGAAAACAGACTGTAGAAAACATAGTATACATACCAAGCAAACTTGAAATGAATATTTTCCTATTATAATTTCATGAGGTTATTATTTTATTAAATTAGTAGCATTATTTCTATGTTGGCCTACACACCTGGTGACACATTAGAAAAGTACCACCCCCAAGAATATTTTATTTTTGACAGTAGAAAAAAAACTAAAATAGCATCACAGGGGATTTTTTGCCGACAAGAATTGACAAATAAATTTTTACCTACAGAAAAATATATAGGAGGCAGCAAAAAGTGTGTGAATTTTGAATTGGAACACTATTTCTCAGTTTATGAGCATTCAGAAATAATAAAGTTTGATCGATTTTGAATGATTTTCAAAAGGAGGCCTTTTCAATGATTACAATAATGATTTTCAGTGATCACTACCAATGAGAATTGATTGTCATAGATAACATCAATATACCTCGATTTATAGATAGATATATAGGGTGTTCTATTCAAAATTCCTACACTTTTTGTTGCTTCCTGTATATCTTCTCATATAGTGAAAACGTATCTTGTGTTTTGAGGAAGAAAAGAAATCCCCTGTGAGTAGGTTCATTTTATTCTCCTTCTACCGTAAAGACTAAGAGTTACATTGTGTCACCCAGTATAATGTATTATATTTCTCTCCTCAAGTGTGTTTTGTAAATATAATGACTAATCATTTTAATCCTTATTAATTATCAAAAATAATGAATAAGTTAAATTTTTCCATATTTTGTTTTAGTTATTTTCTAGAAGTTGATATTGGTAGTGCTGTAGTGTAATGAATTTTTGAACGTAATAATTATATTATTAGTAGAGTAATGATTTTTTTGATATAATAACTATTATTACATTTGATGGATTCATTCTTAGTACCTACTTATCAAAAATGATGAATAAATGTTCTGTGTTAGTTCTAAATCTCTTTCTTAATTTGCTTTCAATCATTTTCAAGAAGTGAATCAGTAAAGATGTAGTGTAAAGAATTTTTTATGTAATAACTGTTATAACATTTGCTCCCCTTCATTTTTAATACTCAGCAAAAATAATTCATCGATGATATATTTTATTTTGTAATGTTTATATTTTGTTTCAGTTATTTTCTAGAAGTGAATCATATATTTTCAATATAATAACAACTGTAAATATATTTGGTGGCTTCATTCTTAATACTCATCAAATGTTCTGTTACTGCTAAATTTTCATATTTTGTGTTAATTATTTTCTAGAGGAAGTGGATCAGTAAAGATGTAGTGTGAACAATTTTTTGATGTAATAACTTATAACATTTGCTACCCTTTATTTTCAATACATTAATGTTCTATGTTATTTTGCAATGTTCATATTTTCTTCTAATTATTTTCTAGAAGAGAAACAGTAAAGATATAGTGATGTTTTTTTTTGATATAATAACTATACAATTGCTCCCTTTTATTTCTAACATAAAAAATAATTAATAAATGATCTGTTAATTTTGAAATGTTTATATTTTGTTTTCATGACTTTCTAGGAGTGAAACAGTAATAATGAATTGTAATAAATTTGTGAATCAGGAATGCTGTCATGTATGAATTTTTCGAAAATACCTAATTATAAAATGTGCTTTCCTTTATTATTTTCACAGCAAAACTGATTAATAAATGAATGATATATGTTAGTTATAATTTGAATATTATGTTTAATGATCTAATGAAGTAATCACAAATTTATCAGAAATTGTTGCATATAACATTATGTTACAGACTGGACTTTTCAAGCTTTCAAATAGTTTGATTTATATTGTAAGCATATGGCATTAGATAATACACCTGTAGTCATGCATTAATAATCATTTTGATATATTCTTTATATTGCAATTTCTAGTAAATTATTAGGATAATAATATATAAATAAGGGTAATCAGAGAGTATTGCATTGAGGATGAGTTATTCTTATTCAAATATTGAGAACTTGAGCAAAATTAAATGCTATGGTAGAAAAATTTAAAACTCAAAGAAATGTGAGTGGTGCCTTAATTTTGAACAGAAGTATTATCATTTTGATATCAGAAAATGATCTGACATTCTTTATGTATTCCTTGATATTATTCACTAATTTGAATTTATAATAATTAAATAACTCAGAATGGTCTTGATTTTTATTTTGCTTGTGAATAATCAAATGTGGCCTTTCGTCCAGATACAAAATAATGTGTTGATTATTCATATTAAAGAAAGCTTTGAACAATTTCTGTCCCAGAGGACTATTCTTTGATAATCCAAAGTACCTATTGTATATTTTCATAGATGACTATGTCACAGATTAACAAACCTTATTGTTAATCTGTGACTATATATGATATAGTTAATGAGTACAGAACAAAAATTAAATATTTTCAATATACTACTAGATAGGTGGTAATTGAAATAGTAAGCTTATACTGCTTGCCTCTAGAAACTGATGCCCTCTCTCAGCATAACTTATCAATGAGTCCAAGCAGAAATGTTCTGACTGTTGGAATTTTGGTATGGAAGTATACAAAATTGAGCAAAATCTTATGTAATAAGTACTTATTCAAGATATAATGAAAATTATTACTGAACTAATCCCTTTGTATAACATCAATGCCTGATATTAAAACTCTCATGCACACCATAATATCAAAATGTTCCTCCTAAACTGACGAACCTTTTCCACATACTTCAATAGTCATTATATCTTCCATTCCACTTACAGTAACAGCATCAAGAAACCTCCAAATAATTTCATGCACACCAAGATCAGAATGTTCCTCCTAAACTGAACCTTTTCTACATACTTCAATAATAGTCATTAGCTTCGCTACCACTTTACAGTAACAGCATGGAAAATAAGCCTCCAGATTGAGAGTGTAGTTACATTTAAAAAAATAAATCATGTAGATTAGACCTACCACATATTACCTGAATCAGGTAGTGAGACTTTTCCTTCATTTCGGTAAATTTAAAGCCACAGAGTTGTATCGTTGAATGAGAGGCTCCTGGTAAAGTTGTATTTTTATTTTTCATGTCGTCAATGGTGCTCAGTGGAGAATAAATACTAGATGAAAACTATTTATAACTCAATCATTCTGCTGTAGAAACCTTGTGTACATTTTGTTCCATTATTTCCTGCTTTCTTCAACATGATATCAATTTGATTTTTCTTCTGCATGCACATTATTCTCCTGATCAACATCGAATGAGAAATGTCAATGTCAACAACAATAATTTGAATAATTCCTTAAAAAAATTTTCGCCGCCACTGTCGTTGGAGGCGAGATGTAAACAACGATTGTCATTTGTCATCTAAATGAAAAGACCTATTCAGGATTCTTGACTCAACCAGAGATAAAATTGGAGAGTCTTTAAAACATATAGATTTGTTACCACATAAGGACATTGAGAATATTAAACACAGCTACAGTATTGAAGTAGGAGATGGAAAAGGCATAAGAATGATGCAATATTCCTAGATCTTTGTGTACAGAAGTATGAAAAAATGCCACCAGATGAAAACCCTATAGGGGTATATATATATTATTCTACAAAAGGCAGGGTGAAGTTTCTGATGTTTTATGAGAAACATACTTTTGTTTTGCAGTAATGAACAGATTTCAACAAATGATGCTCAGTAAGTCTGGCAACAATGTGGTTTCTATAGATAGAACAGATGGTTTGAACAATTATAACTTTGAATTAACCACAGTCATGGTAATCGATTGATTTGGGCAAGGATTTCCCATTGCTTTTATGTTTTCCTACACAAACCTATACATATGAAGTGTTTTTCAAAAGCATTCACAAAAGAGTGGGAAGAATTAATGCAAGAACTTTCATGTCAGATATTACTGAAACTTTTCATAATGCCTGGGTTCGAATCATGGGGCCTGTTACTTATCGCCTGTTTTGTTCATGGCATGTTGAATTATTATTATTATATTATATCTGCAATAAATTTGATGTTAGATGTGGATACCAAAAAATTTGGCCAATATTTAAAAAAAAACTATATGAACAATTGTGAGCACTGGGCATATTGTTTTAGAAAATGCACAGGTATCAATACCAACATGAGACTGGAATCAATGCATAAGACTATAAAATATTTTTACCTGAATTGCAAGAAAATCAAAAGATTAGATAAAGGCTTGCATACAGTTTTAATATTTGTGGGAGATAAGAGTGTAGACAGGGTGATAAAATTGGTGAAAGGATAGAATACCATATATCATCAACGTATTTTCAAGATTCAAGATTTCAGTCATTCCCGTTTTACAGTGGAGGCAGCTTGGCTGCCATTTGGTTTCATAATTACACAGTAGTTTATAGTATATTAAACTGGATAACAACAAATATTGACGAAATGATCACCTCTTATGTAATCTTTTGTACAGATTTCTGACAAGTGAGTTTTTAAAATTTCTTTACGTTCCTAACCTCAAATAAAAATTTTCAAGCACATGTTACTAAAAATTAAATTCCACTTTTCAGAAATCTCCTGATGATGGCAATGTTGCCGAAAACGTTCGAGATTTGATTTTAATGATTGTAGTCTATGTACTATAGCCGCTGGCTCGTTTGTCATATACATTAAATATTTTCAAGAGGCACCAATCTGCAAGGAATTGTAATTAATTAGTGGAGAAGAAAGATGAAACTAGCTGGGAAATAATGAGTGAATCAGAAAAATATACAGGGTGGGCCACCAGTAACGCCTCGGTCTCTAGAAGGCTAACCACTCATCTTCTTGGAATTCTTCCTCTCTAGGAAGTTGCATGTCAACATAGGCTACCATTTAAAATTATTTCGAAACATACAAGGTGTCCCCAAAAACCATAAAACATTGAAGTTTAACTTTTTTCTATCGAACACCCTATATATTATTTCATTTTGAGATTCTCCCTGATGAGCTGATTTCAACGACCCATCATACTTGGGGTCTAGCAGTTATAATTACTGAAATATAGGGTGTGAAAAATCGAGATTTTCCAAGTCAAAACGGTTTACATGTCCCTAACTCAACTTTTGATTAACTATCTACTGATATTTAATTGGGACATATACCGGGTGATCAAGATTCTGAATTATGCACCACCCTGTATTTGTTTCAATTAAATGTCAGTAGATAGTTGATCAAAAGTTGAGATAGGGACATGTGAGCCGTTTTGACCAATTATGAATGGTTTAGACACAAAAAATTCTTGAACTTGGAGAATCTCGATTTCTCACACCCTATATCTCAGTAATTATAACTGCTAGACCTCAAGTATGATGGATTGTTGAAATCAGCTCACCAGGGAGAATCTCAAAATGAAATAATATATAGGGTGTTCGATTGAAAAAAGTTCAACTTCAGTGTTTTGTGATTTTTGGGGATATCCTGTATGTTTCAAAATAATTTCAAATGGTAGCCTATGTTGACATGCAACTTCCTAGAGAGGAAGAATTCCAAGAAGATAAGTGGTTAGCCTTCTAGAGACCAAGGCGTTACTGGTGGCTCACCCTGTTATAGTTAAAAAAATCCTTGATTCAAGCTGCTGTTGTTCAACTTGTTCTATATGCCAAATTTGCGTTCATGTGTATTCATGTACTTGTTTTGATTTCACTTCCAAATTTAACATTTGTAAACATATTCATTATATTGTAATAAGGAAAATTCAACCACATAATATCTCGCAGGGTGAAAATCATCCAAATCAATTGTCTGAAAACTTGGTTGAAGGTGATAACATAATCCCAGCATCAGCTATTCAAACAGAAAATAAGAAGCTCAATTGTAATTCAGAGAACAAAATGAATGAAACTTTGGTAAAATTACTAAATTCCAATTTAAGTGATTTGAGTGATTCCACTCTTTTGGAAATTAACATGCATTAGAATGTTTTGAAAAATTTGGTCGATTTGCCAAGATTATTAAATACTGGTAGCATTTTTGAAAAAAAAATAATGAACCCTCTAATAAAAATATTGAACCCCAGCTACGTTTTTCTTCTACACAAAAAAAAAGAAATGCCAAAGTGATAAACATTCACAATATACATTGATACATTTGAATGAGTATCTAAAGTATCAATTAATCTCAGTTTTTAGTTGAACTTGCTTCTTATCGAGATGTTTTTGTGAGTTGTTTGCTTGCTGGGTGAGAAGGTCTGATGAGATTTGGACTGTAGCTGGTAGTTTAATTTTTACATCATCGGCCTCTTCATTTATAGAAATATTTTCTTATTATTTCACCAAATTCAGGAACAAAATTCTCATTAATGTTGATATAAGGCATTGTATCCTTACATTTTTGTGGTTTATATTCATTTTTATTGGCAAATAACAGCAAATTTCAAAGAGCTTGCCTGGTTGGAGATCTATCAATTTAAATTTTAACATTATGAAATATCATCTGATGATCTGATATAGGTCGCGTGCAAGAACAGTCAGATGACTGACCCTGGAGGCAAAACATATTTGTTTACAAGTGATCGAAATAGTTTTCCACAATTATTTTGGCATATGAATCGTATATTTCCGCTATTCATCAATTCGCTAATGCCATCACATTGTGCTGTTGTAAAATGCACAAAAACTGCAGCGGAAGATGAAGAAATCCGGATGGTACATTATGATTCAAAAGTAAGTACCTACTATAGTCACTCACATAGTTTTCATTTTTGAAATTTGGTTATTTCTCTGATTTCTCATCGGAATTCCTTCTGCAATAGGATCAGCTAATAGAAATATACCTGAAATTTCTAGAATAATGCAAGGAGATTGGATTCATGCAATCAATCGGTAGGACTGGTCTGACATGCTGACGATCGTGTGTGTTGTAGACATTTTCAATCTATTAGCAGCATTAGCTTGTATTGCAGAAGTGGCAGAAGGCAGAAGGAATTTTAATAAGGAATGACAACATTTCTGCTAACTATGTGATTACTATTTACCTGAAAAATCATATTCCCTAGTCTCTTGCTGCATTTTTTGTGCATTGTACAACAGCACAATGCGAAGGCATGCTTGAATTAATGAATAACGCAAGAAACACGATTCGTATGCCAAAATATTGTGAAAAACTATTTCAACCTATTGATTCCTCTGTAACCAAATAAAAAAGTGAGGTTGTGTTTCAATAATTCACAGAAGAATGAGGTTGTGTTTCAATATTTTGCCATATTTTGCCTCCAGGGTCGGTCTTCGTGCACGCGACCTATATATTCCCTGGTCCCCCTGAGATCTCTGGGGGAGTTGTCCACCATTTCTAATGGAAAGATATGGATTATTGATGAAATTTTATGATTTATTATTTCAAAATGTAAATTCTTCATAGAAAACACACAGAAAGAGAATAAGAAAACTTACTTGTATACTATTTAGGATTAGCAATCAGGTTATATCCAGGCTCTTTTGGAAGTAGGCTTCTGGCTTCTTGATCTGCACCCTGCTACATACACCAAAAGAATCCGTGCTCATGCTGTTGCTGATCAACCAGATATTATCTTTGGCCATTTTGTATTAATTGTTGAAACTTCTGGAGTTTATATTGAGTTCCTTCATTGTTCTGCTGTCGTTTGTAAACCAATTTTCTTGAACCGGTGTGAATCTGGCAGACCAGGCCAGCGGCCAAAATTTCCGAAGTTACCCGAAGGACCAGTGGCGCATCAGATATTTTTTCAGGGTGTGAACTTGGCAGACCGAGGGGTGGCTCACTATGGTAATATGGTGTACCTACATCGTGCTAGTAATATATTACCAGTAAAGTATTATACTTCCAGTATTACCGGTATTACCGGTATTGTCCAGGAATATTTGGTAATATTTCATATGACAGGTATTATTGGTAATATCTGCTAGTAATATAGTAATATTGGTAATATCTCCTAGTAATATGGTAATATTGGTAATATCTCTCAGTAATATGGTAATATTGGTAATATCTTCCAGTAATATGGTAATATTGGTATTATTTCATAGTAATATAGTATTATTGGTGATATTCCAAATAATATGCAGATAATATGTTGATAGTATTTTAAGTAATATAAGAGTTCCAGTGTTTCACACATTTCATGAATCAATTATTACACCTGATATGGTTCGAGTACAGTTGCGCCCAGCGCCCACTGTCTTCAATTAATGAAAATATTATCAATGCACGTACCGTCAACTGGGGTGGACGCAGTGTAGTTTCCTGTAACTATGCAGGTTTCTGCTAACGATCTGTGTTCTTTGATCGAACTTGGATGGGATCTTCATAACCGACAAATCCGTATGTGAACCCCAGAGATAAGTTACCCGAATAGGTGAATAACCCAGTCACAGTTCTTGTTGACAGCTCAGGTATGTAGAAAAAAATTTTTGAATTCAAATTTGTATTAGAAATAGGTCTCTTTTTTAAATCTCAACGACTCCTCCTTGGGGATTCATCCACACACAACACAAACAAAACGTGCTGTGTGAAACTAACATAAAGAAATCCGTTGTGAATCGTTTGCCGGGACTCAAATTTTAAGGTTATGTTTTGCTGCGTTTTGCTCGGTTATGAAGAGAAGAAAAAAACTAATGAGTCCACTTAGTAAACTTGAGGAAAATATACCGAGGGCTCATAAAAATTAGATTGTGCTTGAATGGAACGGTAATTATTATAATATGGAATATTTGACTCTGATTTATACAATGAATTTTATTGAATTTTGAAAGAAGGACGTTATCCCAGGCAACCAGATGACAGTCCAGTGATGTCTTTTTTACGTCACTTGAATGACCAAGGTGACGTCAGTAGTTGACGTCGCATGACGTGAAAATGACGTGAATAAGCCACAGCCGAGGCCACAGCCCAATGTTGTCATATTACTCACGTCGTATTGACGTCTCCAAACTATGACGTCCGACTGACGTCATAATGACGTCAAAATGACGATTAAATTTGGCAATGATACGTAAAAAATATTCCTTCAACATGGTGTGATAAACACCACTGGCCTCTGATGACATTATATAATATTGACTATGCATTGTTGAGTCTGCTTGGTGGGTCCCTCCTGTGTCATGTTTATTCAATCGCCTATTCAGCAGCGCTATCCTTCAGTACGCATTTCAATTAGAATGCAATCAGTTACTCGTATTTGTATAAAAAATTATGTAGTTTGTGTCGGCGAGATGTAAGCAGCAAACAAAGAATAGTTTGATAGCAATGGAAAGGATTTTAACGAATTTGGCTTCACTTTGTTGAATAATGTATATTGATGCATTCTTTGTCACCCAATAGCAAAAATCTAAATAGCAGATTATTGAAAAAATTTCTGAATGACGAAGCTCACCACACCGTCGTGATTTTTAGACGTTATAGATACGTCACTGCAACGTCATAAGAGTAACGGTTTCAACTCGGGTTTCAATATAGGTATACCTAAACAATCATTTGTATATATACATAGCTTATTGGTTTCCGAGGTATACAGTGTGTCAGTTTTTTAAAAAAAAAGTTTTCGGGTATATTAATGATTCCAATAAAACTTGCATGTTGATTTGCTTTGCTTTCATGAGTAAAACTTCTGTTTCACATGATAATATATAAGTATCCATGATTTAGAGAAGATCTGGGAAAAATGGACGTCGACAGGACGTCCTTGCAACGTCATGAATCTGACGTCATAAATTGGTGTGTGACGTCTCTGACGAAAAATCACCAATTAGGGACGTCACAGTGACGTGATCATTCGTCATCTGGTTGCCTGGGATGCTGCCGCACCCTGTATATTATTGATTAATTGAATTTGGATTATTTCCGAGGGTCTTCTCCTGTTAACTGCGACCGCGTGACCTATAATACAAATTATAATCGAGCTCGTTGCAGGACAAAAGTACTTCCGGAACGCTACTCGTAGATGCCAATCGCCACCAAATATCCGAGCAGCAAATAATTAAGTCATCAACTTTCGGTCTTTGCTCACACCAAACCGCACCAAACCTCAAGTATATAAACCGATATAAGCATGCAGTCTGATGAGTTAACACGAGACCGAGCACGAGACTTAACATTGGAATCAGAAATTCAAGCTAAAGCAGACGATGGCGCGAAAAATGAAACTTGCGAGAACATTCCCATCTTAACTCCCGATACTCCTATGGATTTTTTTTCCGAAATGGAGCAGGATTTACAAGTCAATTTGCCAGTTAAATTGAAAGAGGTTTTGAATAATCTCGGATATAATAATAAAATAGCTTGGAAAAACTTCAACCCTCAGGATTTCGAAGAAATTGAAAGAGAAGCACGGGAATTTTTGAGTCAATCCGAAAAATCACTTGAAAATTTCAAAATTTTTTCTGGGCATAGAAAAGTATTGATGCGAATTTCTGCCAGAGTCACTGAAGATAAACCACTTATGAATCCAGAAATCGAATTAATGAAAAAGAATAAACCTCCACGCAAAACTACCGCTGAAAAAAATGTGATAAGTAACGAAAATCGGCCTCAGTTAGATGAAGAAAGAAAATGTTTAACAAAAAAAATTACTAATTGGTTATCCACAATCACAGAAAATACTGAATTACATGATCCTGTTATGTCGAAAATACATACATTACAAATCAAAACTTCTCTGAGTTGCAATGAAAACTATGCCTGCATGGGCTATGTGAAATGTATTATATGTTCCACTAATACAAAAATTTCAAAATCAAAAGCTGATTGCAAATGGATAATCTCCAATTTTTATAAGCACTTCAAATCTCATCTGAGTATTGAATCAGAACAAAAATCGAAAAAAAGAAAAAGCTCTATTAAGGAGTTTTTCAAAAATACACCAAGAAATCCAAATCACCAAACAAGTTCAAGTCCCATTCCGAGAATCGATCTTTCTAGTCCAAGATCGAGTCCAAGTAACGAGCCAAGTACTAGTCAAACACGGAGTGATAGTTTAATTTCCGATTACATGAACCTCGATACAGACTCACGATCGAGCTCTAAATTGAGCAGTGTCAATGATGAGATCACTTCCATCGGTAACTCAGAAGAGGATTTTTAAATGATGGGGTATGTGTAGGGACCAGCACATACCCCGAAAAAAGAAGTAAGTGGGCCTCTCAAAAATATAGCAGGCAATCAAGAATGCTACGAAAATTAGACAGAACCGAGGACAAAAATAGTAGTAAAATAACGGATTATTTCCCTGTTATTGTAGACCAAACGATATCTATCATCGAAGACAACAATCTTGGTATTGAAGTTGAAAAAACATTCAATTGCTTCAGCGAATTTCCGGCTTATCACTCATCTAATAAAATTATAAATATTTTGAAAGAGACTGCACTGAGAAATTGTAAGCAAGCGAAACATGGAAAGCGATACGATGATTCTCTGAAATCATTCTGCACCTACCTATATATTGTTGGAGGTAAATTGGTGTACGAGACCCTATATACGAATCTCAAAGATTCGATTCCATCTCTAGCAACTGTAAAAAGAACACTACAGAAGAATGGTAGTATGGAAGAAGGTAATTTTCGATTTAGGGACCTGAAGGAATTTTTATTGAAAAATAAGTACCCACCGAACATATGGATCTCAGAGGACCAAACAAAAATACTGGAAAAAATCGAGTATGATGTGACAACAAATAAAATTATTGGGTGTGTGTTGAAACTTGATCAAAGAGGATTTCCTGTAAGCAATAACCATGCAACTTCTGCCAAGATTATTGAAGATTTATGCGGAGAAGAAAGGGCTAGTTATGCATATGCTATTTTAGCTCAGCCATTGGCTAACAATGCACCGTCATTTTGCTTATGCATATATGGCAGTGACAATAAATTCAACTTCAATGATGTACTACATAGATGGAACTATATGCGGAAAATGGCCACCGAATATGGTATTTCAATTGAAGGATTTTCTGCAGACGGCGATACTCGTCTAATGAAGAGTATGAGAATCACAACCAATTTCCCTTGCCATGACAAAAATACACCAAGAGTATTGGAAGGATTGTTTCAAATAAATTTCGATACAAATCAACCAATATGTGTTCAAGACACCGTCCATATTGGTACGAAGTTACGTACTAAATTTCTGAATCCGTCCAGTGTACTTGTTATTGGTAGCTTTGTTGCTTCAAAAACACATTTGCAATGTCTAATGAATGAGGTGACCAAAGATAAGCATTTTTTAATCCAGAGTGACTTGAACTGCGATGATAAAATGAATTACGAAGCTGTCGAGAAGATAAGCAAAGAACATGTGTTGGATTTGTTGAAAACCCATGTGAATGGAAGTGATGGGACAATAGCCTATTTGAAAATTATCCGAATGATACTAGATTCATTCTTATCCAAAACTCTAACAGCTACAGAAAGAATATACAAATTATGGTTTGCCGTTTTATTTCTGAGAATATGGCGCTACTGGATTCTTAATTCAAAAGAATATACGTTGAAGACTAATTTTATCACAAGCAATGCTTACATGTGCATTGAATTCAACGCCCACGCCTTGATACTAGCAGTCCACAAATTCAAATCCCAAAATAAAGACCATTTTCTCCTGCCTTGGTTATTCAGCAGTCAACCATGTGAGAAGTTTTTTAGAGCTGCAAGATCCATGACTAGCACCTTCTCCACTGTCGTTAACTTCAGTCTTTTGGACATACTGAAACGTGGGGACAGAATTCAGTTCTTAAATGACGTTGTCAGTAATTCAGGTATAACACTATTGATTGAATAATCATAAATTGAATAGTAGTAAAGAATTTTTTATTTCAGATCAAGACTTTGTGTATCCAAGAGAACAACATCGTAGATTAGGTTTACAATTAGAAGAACCACAAAGCACTTTCTTGCCAGATTTGAATGAAATATCTTTGACGATCAATAGAGCCAAAGAAAATGCTGTGAATTATGCGAATTCGCTAAATATGAGTGTACCTGAAGATGACAATACATGGCTCAATATAGATATCACTAGTTTGCACATAAACATAGAAGATTATGATCTAGATTACGATGGTGAGAGTTGAATGCATGCGTAAAACTCAATAATAACTTTTTTAAATTTTTTAGAAAACGTTGAGGATGCTGATAGCACTTTGAGAGATGGAGGTGAAACTAGCAGAGAAAATATCCCAGATGTACCTGATGAAATCTCCCAAGATTTGACTATTTTAACAACCCTCACTTCCAAGTTTCATGGAAATTTGAATTTGAAAGATTTCTCCTCAGAAAAAATAGCTTCCAAAAGCAATGACTTCTTTTCTAATGGACCTTTGGTGCGGGTTACGCTTTGTGAAAATAAATCGGTAATCATCAAAAAGTCTACATTACTATGGTTGTTTTCCCACAAGAAAGAAAAAGTCAGTAGTGACCGACTTATGAGATACATACCATCTACAAAAACTCGAAATATTGTAGGAAACCAAGATAATATCCGAGATAATATCTTACCTTCTGTGAAAACATCCATAGTAATTGGCGAATGGTGTGCATTCAAAAGATGTGCTAATATAAGCAAAAATAAAATCACTCAGCCAAGCCAGCAACCGAACGATGGGCTGCAGTTTGTAGCTGTCGGTCAGATTCTTTCATTTTCGTATTTGAAAGGGAAGAAAAAAGAAAGAGAGTACACGCTGTCACAAGCACCAGTGAAAGAAGGTTGTAAAGGAGTTGGAATACTTTGCACATTTTACAGTATACTTGAGATTGATGGGTGTGGTATCTTAGAACTAATCAATGACCAAAAACATGAATTCATCGACATTACGAATTATCTTTTCTCCATACCATCACCTAAAGTGGATAGTAATTGCAAATTGGACATATCGAAAGAAACATTATCGTTTTCAAAAAAATTTATTGATGAAAATATCATCCAAATTTTAAGAAAACCAAAGAAAACCTCTTCATCGTCATCAGACAGTCAATGTTCCGACGATATCTCTTTAAAAGATAGCAGCGACTCGATGGGACTTGAAGTACATGAAGATGAAGATGACAGTGATGGCTTTGGAAATCCACAGAAAGAACTTCCTTTGCTTCTGGAGCATTACTATGCTGTTTATTATTCTGATACATGGTACTTGGGCCGGATCGTCAGTCAAAATCAGAAAAATTATAGGATCAAGTTCTTATACAATAACTTGAATGAATTTTCATGGCCTCGGAAAGATGAGTACCAGGAAGTGGATCGAGAATTCATTTTTCATGGACCTTTGAAGCTAAAGGGTATAGGACCTTTCACTTTACAGAGGACTGATTTTATTAACATCGAAAAACAATACAAACTCTTGAAAAAAGGTTTAGAAAAGGTCGAGAAAACATAATAATTTACTTAGTTATTTGTCTGATCTTACTATATGATAATGGGAAAGGCAATGAGAGAGTGCAATTTTTTTTTCAATGAGGTTAAGTTTCACTAGTAAACCTTATTATTTTGTTCATCCTTGTTTTTATTCGTCTAATTATTTGATTTGATTTGTTTTACTTGTACCTTGTACGTACCTGATTCTATTTTTGTTTGGTTAGCCTTTATACCTAAGCCTAACAGTATTATGTTTCTTATATTTATTTTATTGAATACTTGTATGTGCTTACCTGAATTTTTCGTTCATCAATGCTGACATCTACCTACTGAATGTTTTTTATAGAAGTAGATAAGTACCTATGTACCTGTTCATTATGAATAAAATTAGTATCAAAATACCATTTTATTTATCCCATTGTGTTTGAACAATATGGTTAAGTAATCGGCGACTACAAGGATATTAAGAAATATGTAAATATGTCATTCAGCAGCTAATTTGATATGTTGAGTTCCTAGACCTGAAATATAATTTTCAAATCGCTACTGCTGTTAGCTATAATACTTTCTAGATCTATGCTGAGAATAACAACTCATGAAGTTGTTGAAATTAACGTATTATGAAGACACTCGTGTAGACATTTCTACTGGTAATAGTTGAATCTAGTTGAATTAATGATAGTGTAGTGCCACAAAGTGAGGTACTCATTAATTGCTAGGTAATATTGGAAATATTTGGTAATATTCGGTAATATTCGGTAATATTTGGTAATATTTGGTAATATTCGGTAATATTTGGTAATATCCAGTAATATTTGATAGTATTTGGTAATATTTGGTATTATATTGTGATGTTTGGTAATATTTGGTAATATTTTGCATTATCAGTAATATCTGGTAATATCTCCAGTATTATTGGTATTATTTGGTATTATCCAGTAATATGGTAATATACCCTGAATATTACTGATATTACTTGATTTGGTAATATGGTGTACACAATTCAGGCAAGTGAGCTACCCCTCGTGGCAGACCATTGGCAGCTGAATTTTCAAAGATCTCGAATGAACAGTGGCTGACCTCGAAAATATTTTTCTGTCAGTAAAATTATTGCTATAAGATATAATATTATGATTCCTATTCACATAACAATTATTCCAGTTATTGTGGAATAAACATATATACAGTGTGTCCACCTTAAGGACTTACCACCCCTGTAAAATTGTTATTATCTGACCGATTTCAAAAAACTTTTTTTTGTTGGATAGGTATATTTGAAATGTCCATCCAACAAGAGAGTGATTTTACTCATGAACTGTAATCGTGGCCAACTGCGACCAACTTTACTGACCCATATTTGAGAAAGTACTATTAGGGATTTTTTTTCACAAAAAACAATGATGGATTCTGAATCATGATCACTTGAAAAACACCTTTACTGATTTTGATCATCATAAAACACAGGGTGTCCGAAAAAACGAATTATGTTTTTTTTTGTTAATAGGTGATCAGAAAATGTAGTATTGTGGTATTTTTAAGAAGAATTGATGACACATTATTATTGAGGATCACTTTGAACATATCTGGACCGATTTTCATCATTCAAAAATACGATGTGTATGAGAAAACAATAAAAAAGAAAAAGTAGGCAATATTTTTTCATCAGCTCAAAGAATATATTAATTTGATTTTTCGAACACCGAACACCCTGTGTTTAATGATGATGAAAATCGGTACAGGTATGTTCCAAGTGATACCGGTTCATATTTTTATTTTGAGAAGAATTATCAGGATGAAAAATATTGCTTACCTATCCTTTTTAATTTTTTTCTCAGACACATTGTATATTCAAATGACGAAAATTGGTACAGGTATATTCGAAATAATCCTCAATGATAATATGTTATTATTTCGTTCTAGAACAACCACAGAACTACATTTGCTGATCACCTATTTGAAGAAAATGATGATTCGTTTTCTCGGACACCCTGTGTTTTATGATGATGAAAATCGGTACAGGTATATTTCAAGTGGTACTGATTCAGAATCCATCATCAAGTTTCGTGGAAAACAATCCCGAATAGTACTTTCTGGAATATGGGTCATTGAAATTTGTCGCAGTTGGCCACGATAACAGTCCAAGAATTAGATCACTCTCTCAATGGATGGGCATTTCGAATACCTATCCAACAAAAAAAGGTTTTTTGAAATTGGTCGGATAAACGATTTTACAGGGGTGGTAAGTCCTTAAGGTGGACACACTGTATATGAACACCTAGCAAATATACAAGTATTTACTTAATATTTTCTCCTTGACAATAGTAATTTATCATGGTGGTGTAACACAACGCATTATTAATTAAGAAAAATAATATATATTCTTAGAGGGCTCATTGGCCCTGCCTAGGACTGCCGCTACCAAACATGATGGAAACGCAATAATTCCTTCTAAAGAATATGATTTCTACCAGGAATAATCACAATATATATCTATCCTGCCTCCTGATGAGTATTTTTTTTTTCGATGCAGCACGCTCAACTACAAAATTAATTTCTGCGGCTCGATCAGCACCAGGACTGCCGCGATCAAACATGATAGAAGGCTTTATTTTCATCCAAAGAATGATACCTACCAGGAATATATGATCACTACCTCTGCCTGCTGAGTATTTTTTTTTTCGATGCACCACCCTCACCAACTTCAAAATTCATATCTGAGGCTCAGCACAGGACTGTCGTGATCAAACATGATAGAAAGGCTTTATTTTCACCCAAAGAATGATATCTACCAGGAATAATATTACAAACATGATAGGAATACTTTATTTTCATCCGAAGAATGATACCTACCAGGAATAATTACTACCTCTGCCTGCTGAGTATTTTTTTTTTCGATGCACCACCCTCAACTTCAAAATTCATTTCTATGGCTCAGCACAGAACTTCCGCGATCAAACATGATAGGGAGGCTTCATTTGCATCCGAAGAATGATACCTACTAGGAATAATTACTACCTCTGCCTGCTGAGTATTTTTTTTTTCGAACTTCAAAATTCATTTCTGAGGCTCTGCACAGGACTGCCGCGATCAAACATGATAGAAAGGCTTTATCTTCATCCAAAGCATGATACCTACCAGGGATAATCACTACCTCTGCCTGCTGAGTATTTTTTTTTCGATGCCCCCCCCTCGAACTTCAAAATTCATTTCTAAGGCTCTGCACAGGACTGCCGCGATCAAACATGATAGGAATACTTCACTCCCATCCAAAGAATGATACTTACCAGGAATGATTACTACTTCTGCCTGCTGAGTATTTTTTTTTTCGATGCACCACCCTCGACTTCAAAATTCATTTCTAAGGCTCAGCACAGGACTGCCGCGATCAAACATGATAGGAATACTTCACTTCTATCCAAGAATGATACTTACCAGGAATGATTACTACTTCTGCCCGCTGAGTATTTTTTTTTTTTTCGATGCACCACCCTCGAACTTCAAAATTCATTTCTGAGGCTCTGCACAGGAGTGCCGCAATCAAACATGATAGAAAGGCTTCATCTTCATCCAAAGAATGATACTTACCAGGGATAATCACTACCTCTGCCTGCTGAGTATTTTTTTTTCGATGCCCCCCCCTCGAACTTCAAAATTCATTTCTAAGGCTCTGCACAGGACTGCCGCGATCAAACATGATAGGAATACTTCACTTCCATCCAAAGAATGATACTTACCAGGAATGATTACTACTTCTGCCTGCCGAGTATTTTTTTTTCGATGCACCACCCGCCTCGACTTCAAAATTCATTTCTGAGGCTCAGCACAGGACTGCCGCGATCAAACATGAAAGAAAGGATCCATTTTGACCCAAAGAATGATACCTACCAGAAATAATCACTACCACTGCCTGCTGAGTTTTTTTTTTTCGATGCACCACCCTCAACTTAAAAATTCATTTCTGAGGCTCAGCACAGGACTGCCGTGATCAAACATGATAAAAATGCTTCATTTCCGCTCAAAAAACGATACCTACTAGGAATAATTACTACCTCTGCCTGCTGAGTATTTTTTTTTTGATGCACCACCTTCGAGCTTCAAAGTTCATTTCTGAGGCTCTGCACGGGACTGCCACAATCAAACATGATAGAAAGGCTTTATTTCCATCCAAAAATTGATACCTACCAGGAATAATTACTACCTCTGCCTGCTGAGTATTTTTTTTTCGATGCACCACCACCCTCAACTTCAAAATTCATTTCTGAGGCTCAGCACAGGACTGCCGCGATCAAACATGATAGTAATGGCAAAGATTACTAAATTGTAGATTGTAGTCTATATGGCAATGGAGTATCGAAAAATTGTAGTAAATTTGTAACTTCGCCAGTGTCGTGGCATTTGGGAAAGATAAACCATCAGTCACTTGAAACCTGACGTAAAGGGTATATTTATTTCAATTGAATGATGATACTCGTTCTGTACATCACATCGGCGTGAGTTGAATGCAACGATAAGTTTGATCAAAAATGTATACCCTCCAATAATGTTATTGAAAAAAATATCTCTATCACAGAAGTTTTATTGTAAAATATACAGGGTGTCCGGAGATAAAACCGACAAAACTCATGGGGTTATAGGGACTGTCGTCAATATGATTGCAAAATGCCATAAACGAATGTCCAAAACGGCTTCGTTACTGAGATACAGAGTGATTTGTGGATTTTGTCAAAAAATTCAATCCGCCATATAAAATACAGGGATTATCCGATTGGATTCAAATTTGGTACACGAATTACACTGAAAAGCATCAACAAGTAACCCTTTGATCGAAACCAATATCAGGACCGGAATAATATTTTTCCCCTATGTTGAGTTATTGTTAGGATAACTCACCCTGTATCATAATAACTAAAAATTTCAACTCAGATTCGCAATTTACGGTGAGAATTGTATAGGAATTTGTTGAAAAATTTCCTGGCACCATCTTAGTTATTCCGTAATTAATTATCATTTTGATTTGTTTCATTGAAAAATAAATCATTGTCGGATAAAGTACGTATATTTACGAAACCAAGACATGAATGTCGTTATTTTCTTCGATCAGTTCATGAATCGAAGTGAAATGAAATATTCTCATAACCCGAAAAAACTGAAGAATGAATTCGTATCAGGACTGGAATGAGTGTTCTGTTCGGTCATGTTAGCTGACCTAGTACATCAATAGATTTCAATAATCTGATCGTAGATTCGGAATCTTAAAAAATCGTATAAGAACCTGTTAAAGAAGGATAACAGTGAAGTTTTCGTAAATTATTTTCGCCCACTAATGAATTTGATTTTATGAGAATACTACACAACGAACAATAAATGTTTGTAATGAACATAACGAAAGCAACGAGTTCCTGAAAAACTTTAACTAACCAGTATTACAAAACATTTTTGAAGTGGAGCCCTCCAACATCAATACATTTTTGAGAGCGTGCTATTAGATGATTCACTGACTTGCGAATTATTTGAGGGTTATTTCTAACACTAACACATGCAGCAGTAATTTCCCATGAAAAATGTCTTCATTATGAACTTCTTACTTCAAATGACCTCACAAAAAATAATCTAGCTGAGTTAGATCAGGGGATAGCGGTGGCAAATTTACTGAACCTCCACGGCCAATCTATCTATTGGGGTAATTGGCATCGTGATGGTTTCTAACTGAAAAGTGAGGTCTAGTACCATCATGCTGAAACCATATACCTCAGGTATTTACACCTTGCAATAGATCCGGTCAAGTATTGACCAGGAAATTTAGGTGAACATCACCAGTTAAAGCCCAAACACGAATAGAATATCTGCGTATTCCTTATAAGTGAATTGAAACGGCATCATAAGCACACTCTCAGAACTATAGTTCGATCCTGAAAACACTGGAATAATGAATGAACACCAATAAAACAAACGCTGATGACAGCTGAACAATGGTTTTCCATAATGAGATTCTGAATTTGACACAAGCCTAGTATTCTTTATACACAAATATCATAAGGTACTGATACGGATTTATTATTTGAAAGTTCAATCCGATCATTTTTCAAGTTTTTAACTTTTCTCAGTGCATTTCGAATCTGCGATCAGATCATTGTTATACGTTACTAGATCATCTATTCTCACAGGAATATAATCATAGAATATTTTATACGAATTTATTTTTCAGTGTTTTCGGGTAATGAGAGTATTTTATTTTACTACGATTTACGGACTGATTGAAGAAAGTAACGATATGCATGTCATAGTTTCGTTAATATTGATTATATTACCAATTTTGATAGTACTCTATTCGACAATAATTGAATTTTGAAAGAAAAAAATTTAAATTATAATTAATTACGGAATAACTAAGATAGTGCCAGGAGATTTTTCAACAAATTCCTATACAGTTTTTACCGTAGATGTCGAATCTGAGTTGACATTTTTTGCTATCATTATACAGGGTGAGTTATTCTCACAATAACTAAACATAGGGAAAAAATATCATTCCGGTCCTGATATTGGTTTCGATCAAAGAGCTACTTGTTGATGCTTTTCAGTGTAATTCGTGTACCAAATTTGAATCTAATCGGTTAATTCCTGTATTTGATATGGCGGATTGAATTTTTTGTCAAAATCCACAAATCACTCTGTATGTCAATAACGAAGCGGTTTTGGACATTGGTTTATTGCATTTTGCAATCATATTGACAGTCCCTATAACCCCACAAGTCTTGTCGGTTTTATCTCCGGACACCCTGTATATACAGCCAATATTTCGAATACATAATTCCAGTACAATAACAAAATATATAATCCGAAATGGTTTTTATGACTTTACAGTCTTTTTATATTCATTTTCGAATAACACTTTCTGAAATCAGGTAGGTGCCTAAGTACGAACACTCTATTGAAAATAGTCTAATTGTCATGCCTCTCAACAAAAATTATCATTCATACATATGTATCTTGGATGGAATTTACAACTTTGTTTCAGAATTCAATCATTAAAAACTGAAAACGTTTGTATATACAGTGATGATTTGTAATATCCTCTTACTAACGCTGAATCTGCGTAAGTTTTTTATAATACCAAACATAGGAAGAATTAAGCTTTTCGCTTATTTTATGAATAGAATTTGAGTTTTCATATTCTCAAACAGTTTGATAAATGCGCGCAATAAAAAAAAATTGAAAATAAATATGCATGCAATTTCCCTATGAATACTGAGTATGAGCTAACTTTCCTCCCTCATGGAGTGAGTACCCTGATAGATAGACCGACCACTTTGGAACATTCTCAATACCCGATCGAATTCACCATTCTGGCACAGAATAGGTATATCTTCTATGGATTTGGTCATTACAAGTTTTAGCATTTGAACCAACAACTGGTGATTGAAGGTTATTGTTGTGCTGCAGTTTAGGTATAGACACCTAACCTTTATTAGTTTGTACCTCAGTAATTCGCCATTATCGATTCTTCCTGGGCTGCTCCCAAGTATTACAGGAAATATTGTATTATATTTTCAACTTTAATATTGTGTATATCTCGAAAACCAATAATTATTTAACGTTGTCAAATAAGAAAATTTATGAGTTCTATGAACTTCAAAATCAACCGAATAACCTCATTCCTATATGTTTGGAAGATCAAACCCCGCAGATCATGTTATGTTGATCGCATTAATGATTCAACCTGAATATGAAAATGAGAATATTTTTTCATAATTATCAATATACAGATACTTCTAAATAAAACAAATGATTGCCTAATATGGATGACATGGGCTTTAGGATAATGAAGCACGTGTTGATATAAATAGATTATGGTTTTTATATCAAACATATGGAAATCTATGATGGAATAAAATCCGTATTTCCATAATGGAAATATATTTTTAAAATTTTTTGGAGAGGTCGATTTTTATCTTTGGAAATCTATTTTTTCAGATAAAAATACGGATTTATTCTGTCATAGATATTGATACTGTACATTTATATACATACCTACATGTTGAATAGATCATAGCAGACTTATTTGTAGAAGCGGCGGGATCTTGTACATAAATCATACTAATAAGTACCTACATATAAATTAATTGGTAGGTATATCACAGATGAATTATATTTGGTTCGACTATTTCAAATATAGGTACTAGACTGACCCAATTATACGAATAGCTAGTATTTGGCTAAACTGAGTGTGTACTCATGTAGATTTCAGAGTAGGTATGTGAGATTCTTCAAAGTGTGACAAAATACTTACATCCTTTTGATGAAAGGATCACTCCTACTCATGACCTTTTTCTCTTCTCGATAGTTATGTAGGTACCTATATTTGAAAATGTTGAATTATATTGTTTTTTATTACAACTTTCTGGAATTATCGAAAGTGTTCTTCAGTGCTTTATGATTTAATACTAATCGTAAATAAATGAGATCATTCAGATTTACTTTTCTACCAAAATGAATGTACCACCCCTTCGATTGATTTATCATTTTTACAAATAGAGAAGATCATCATTGCAACCAATCTACATGTTATTACGAAAAGATATATCAGAATCACAAGCTGAAACCGTATAGCTGGAAGATTTTATTGGTTAAAAATTCAAGAGTTGGCATTCCTGATATTTTTGTCGTTCCATATCATCTTCATTTCTTGCGCATTCATATATTTATCCGAATAAAGGCATATAATATGTACAAAATTGTAGGTACCTACTTATTTCGTTTGTATTCGAAGCAGTTTCCATTTCTTCAGTAATTATTTTAGTATCCTCAACCTGTTCGTGAAGACAAAAATCATTTAGTGGTGATTCAATTGTGGCAGCTCGACTTGAGTCCACTTTTTCACTCCAAATGAGTAAAGTAGGATCGGAACAGCAAGCATGTTAGTCGCAGCGACTTTGTTCTTCCCCGACAGTTCTGACGACCAGATCTGTCGGAGCCGCTGCCGATACTTGCTGCGGAGAGCGTCTTTCACCCGTTGTGCCTCCTGGATATGAGTTTCCTCTACACCCAGGTAGGTGTACGTCTCTCCGGCATCCAGGTGGTGTAGGATGCTTCCGTCCACGAGCTGCGCGTCCTTGTCGTAGTTCTCGCATCGTCCTCTCTTGAGATGAACCAGTGCACATTTGTCCATCCCGAATTCCATTCCAATTGCCTGCGTGTACTCCTGCACCACCCTGAGGGATTGGTCCATATCCCTCTCACCAGAGGCATAAAGTTTGAGGTCATCCACATAGAATAAGTGGGTGACCTTATGCCTCCGGTAACTGGGTGGGCCGCAGTTGTATCCTCTGGTTTTGCGGAGCTCAACGGATAGTGGCAGAAGTGAGATGCAGAATAGGAGAGGGCTAAGGGAGTCCCCTTGAAATACCCCTCTCCTTATGATGACTGGCTCTGTCTAAACTCTCGCATTACCTGATGTTATAGTTAAGCGGGTCTTCCAGACCAGCATCAGTTGTTCTATGCATCTCACTATAGAATCGGGTACCGAAAGACATTTGAGCAAGTACACGAGTAACTCATGTGACGTTGTGTCAAATGCTTTTCGGTAATCGATCCAGGCCACAGAAAGATTCCGCTTGTACTGCACAGAGTCCTGTGTAATAGATCTATCTATCAACAGGTTCTCCTTGCAGCCAGCGACACCTCTCTTTGACCCACGCTGCTCAAAAATCCGTTGGTAAACCGGATCAACTACTATAGGAGTACTCGCATGTACAAGATTCGTGTGAACAACTTGTAACATGCATTCAGGCAGGTAATTGGTCTGTAATTCTTCGGATTGGACAAATCTCCAGTCTTAGGGAGAAGCACGGTTCGCTCCTCGATAAACCACTCAGGGATTTGCTGCTCCCCATTCAGCCAGCTATTGAATATCCTGGCTAAATGGTGGTGGGTAGAGGGAAACTTTTTCCACCAAAAGTTATTGATCCCGTCGGGAACAGGAGCAGCAAAGTTCTTGGAGCCTTTGAGGGCTTCTCGAACCTCCTCAGTGGTTATCGGTTGGCGCAGTAATTCGGGCTCAGGTTCTCGGTATCTTCCGCAGAAGGTACCGAACTGCGCCAGGGCTGGAGTATCTCTGTTGAATGGATGCCTCACCTCGTAAATACTCTTCCAAAAGGTTTCCACCTGATCAGCAGTCGGCGGATTTTCAACCACACTTGGAGGCGGTTGAAATAAGCGAGAGGGGTTTTCGCGGAATTGTTTAATTTCCGCCAGCCCTCTCGCTCGCCTCTTTAGTGACTGTTTTGCAGCCACTAACATCCGTATCCTTTCGAGGCAGTGCTGTTTGATGGTGGATAGCACTGCCTCATTTAGTGTGTGATGGGTGCGACGCAAAGTATTCGCCATCCGTCGCACCTTCGATGTGAATGGCCTGTTGGCACTCACATAATCCATCACACACTGGATACGGGAAGTGTGTTGTCTCGCCGACTGGATCTTGGCTTCCATCTTTTGTACACGCCGATCGGCTCTCTCAGTCGGTGAGACCGTTTGTATGGGTCTCTCCGGTAGAGAGGACCGAACGACGTCATACACGGCACAGTTGATGTGCCAGATGTCAGCCCCTTCTGGAAGTGTTCCTCGAAGCGATTCATCCATTCTTGCAAGGTCTTGGGGCCGCAGGGCCTTAATGTTGAGTAGGCTCCTGCGGTTCCTGATTTCGCTCACCTCAGGAAGCACACGTTATTATTATTATTATTATTATTATTATTATTATTATTATTATTATTATTATTATTATCATTATTATTTTATTTCATATAATTCCAGTCGCGACCCTGCGGCCTCCGACGTCACGCAGAGTCGTGCTAGATAAAATCCAGTGACTACTCCTCACAGCCTGTGAGGTGGATAATCACTGGGACAATGACGGCTAAATGGACTGTCTGACGAGTACTACATGACTGTCCAATCACTCAGTTCAGTGTATTCTCCGCCAGAGGGGTTTACTTGCCGTCATTTGCGGAGAAGTTATTTGTTTAGCTCTTTTCCGGTTGTTTTTCCAATAACATAGGTTATATTCATGATGAAAATATATCCACCTTTGTTATATTGAATTATTATTATTATCAAGTGTCAAAACTGTGTCACTGTCAGGTCCCTGATGTGTTCTGTTGAATATCGATAAACTCCTTTACTTTTTCTGATCCTCATTCAATCTGTTCAATCAAGCATTCTAGTAGAGGGGCTACAGGGCTACCAGCTCAAGCCAATCAGAGGCCAGCATTTGGTTGGAGGCCACGCCCACTAAAAACCAGCGCGAAATTCAAATTATTCATACGGCGTCACGTCGCCATCGTGAATAAATAAATTAAAAAAAGCTGTCACCGCTGGGGGGGAATTGAACCAAGGACCTTTGCATTACGAGGCAGCGTATATACGCACTGTGGTATTCCGACCTCCGTGATATTCCAATTATTTTAATGCTATTCAAACGGGATATCCATCGCAGGCGCGCGCTTATCTTTGCAACGGATCCATCGAGGTAGAGTGAAGCGAGAGATGCATTCCAGAGATAAGAAACTTCGCGTGGAAAATAATATCCATCGCTGGCGCGCGCTTATCTTTGCATCGGTGGTCGTCTCCTCGCTGCTGTTTCGTCACACCAATGCTACAGATCCGTTTCAAAGATAAGAGAGAAGGCTCGAGCGCTCGGCGCTGCAACGTTGTCGGACGTATGTGTTTGGATGTTAATATTGTTACATTATTGTGTGTGGCAACGCTGTCTCGCTTCATGGCGTTCGAAGATCCAGCAAAGCGAGAGATCCCTTAGAATGATAAGCGCGCGCGCTCGTAGTGGGAACAAATACTTGAATTAATTATTTATTTTATAGTGGGTGACGTCATGCTGTTGTTTTTTTTCTTCTGGTGAAATGATCACGTGTGTGGGTACTCTCAAAATAGGATTTTTTATGGACAATTCGGAAATGCCAATATACCTATATGCAAAATCCATTTTCATTTATCCAAGAAATATGTGATGAATCGAAACCCAACCACTGGACAAAGAGCTGTTTGCCCTTTCTACGGATGACTTTTGATAATGAGAGATGGTGTTTGCAATATGATGTATGTGGGGAGTGGAAGGATACGAAAACAGCTATATATTATAATGAATTATTTTATTTAAG
Organism: Phaedon cochleariae; assembly: GCA_918026855.4. Classification (NCBI taxonomy): domain Eukaryota; kingdom Metazoa; phylum Arthropoda; class Insecta; order Coleoptera; family Chrysomelidae; genus Phaedon; species Phaedon cochleariae. Next base: position 12,211,662 of record OU896717.1, read on the forward strand.
TAATCCTTTTCTACAAAAATGGCATGCCTCTTGAGAAGATGGCGGTCCATCCCAGTGTGTGGTCCAATCGGGACGATTATAATGAACGAAGCATGGCAGTTTGATTTGTAGGTTAAAGTTGCTGCGATATTCTTGAGGAAGTTTGTGCCACACCCCTAATAGCCCATAAGGATCTGCATATTCAATGAGACATTCTACTGGAATGTACTGCAATTCTTGTTCAGTGAATTTTGTCAGAGTCAAAGCGGGAGATTTTATAAACTCCAATAGCACAGCTATTTCAGACTTCATGATTTTTCGAGCAGAGCTAAAATATTTCAGATGCTACTAGTCTCGCGTCAAGATGGTTTACGGAATAAGAAAATATCACCACATCTCAGGAAAATTTAAGGAAATGAAATGGCTGAATATGTACAACCGTCGAACTCTACATTTTGCATGTTTGGCCCATACAATCTACACTTTCAAAACACCTCCCTATTTACATAACAGACTAACTTTCAGAACAGATGTTCATAATCTGAATATCCGACAAAAAACCCTTCTTCGTGTGCCGAGACATGAAAAAATTATTTATAAACGCTCGTTCTCTTATGGTTTGGCAGTCTGTATCAACAATCTGCACAGATTAGATCCTTCACTGCTATCATCTTCTACCGAATCATTTAAAGTTAAATATAAAAAGTATCTTTTGTCCACGCAGAAATGATCTTACAAATCAACTAATCTTTGTTGTTACTCACTTTCCCTATCTTTTTCCTTTTTTTTCCTTCTCGCTCTCTTCTTTTTTCCTCTCCCTCTTGGTTCCTATCATTTTCTTTCAAAATATCGTTTTCTTTACATTCAAATTATCATTTGCTCTTCCACCAATTCGAATGTAATGTGGTATTTGGTGAGTGACAACATTTTGACACCATCGCAAACGAATTTGGTTATGGTGATATAGTCTCCGCAGGCGGTAACGGCAGGATCATATTCATCAATGAAACAGGGCAGGGGTGCTTCAAAAAAGTCTTGTTGTACCTTATACAGCGAATCGATGAAGGTGGCCCATTCATATGTGGAGAACGAAATTTTCGCTGGATGGAAGGGTTTCTTCAGGATGATGCTCGGACTAAACTGTCTAGCTGGACTAAGTCCGCACTGAATCATGTAGGTGGACAACTGGAACGATGAAGTCAGCAGGAGGTACGATTCGGCTTTCGCTGCTTGCTCAATCATGTCCAAATATGTATCAACGTCACCATAATAACCCATCATTGCCAATGAACTAGTACTACCGTTTTCGGAAAGCACTTCACTAGATGAATAACCAGAGTCTTCACTCATTGTTCTCGAACTGATGTGTTGAAAGTTTCAGTCCTCATTATTTATACCACCACTGCCAACACGTCACAACATCCGATAATGGTTGTTATTTGTCAGCGATCGACGTGAAAGGCCCCTCACATCCATTGAATTTGTGCTAGTTTTCCATATGAATACATTATAACTTGTTGGTGGAATCAATCCAGCTGTTGTGTGTATCATCGAATCCTAGCCATTTGACAAACACCTTTTTACCCCTCTTCCTTAAAACTTTTTCCACTAGGTAAACATCGGAATTTTCAGTGTTTTGCAATTCTTCAGGATGAAAGGCACCTTCGATCGGAGTTCGTAATACGAACTTTTACGATTTTAAATAGTTCAGTAGTCCAATTTGGTGTATAATTCTTTTCGAAAACATGTTTGGCTTTGCTTATTCTCACAATGTCACCAACGTCGAATTTTCTGGTTCCAGCAATTTTGATGTGATTGTACGTGGATTTTAAAATATCTTGTTCGTTGGCTTTGGTGACGTCACTGGGCTTGCATCTTATTGTCGTATGTTTCGTGTTATTATAATTTTTCGTGATTTCAGGCAGGACATCTATCCAACGGTATGAGCCATTCAAACTAAAGTACTTGTATAGTTTTTCCTTCAATGTCCGTATAACACGTTCAGCAATGGCTGCCTTCATTATGGTGTACGTATGATAATGGTTGATGGAGAACTTTTTCATCAGACTTTGAAACTTTTCGTTGTAGAATTCGGTACCTTGATCGGTTTGCAAATTCTTGGGAATTCTGTTGTTGGCATGCGATAGAATATCAGCAAATGCACGAGCGATTTCAGCACCAGTTTTTGATTTTAGTGGTCTAGTCCATAGGTACTTGGAAAAACAATCAATCACGAGCATTATCAGCTTGTGATCCTTATTAACAGAGGCATAAGATCGCATTTCGGCTAGATCCATTTGCCATAAGTCATCCAAACCTTTGATGATAATGCGGCGCCTTGGAAATTTTTTCCTAGCAGGTCTATGTAATTCATTGACGAGTTGGATTTTTTCTTTAGAATGTGACACATTGACTTTGTTGGATTAGGAGTTTATATGATGGGTTTCACACAGGAGGCTTCCTTTTTGGTGGCGGTGGTGCTGTCGTAGATTTTGGAGTAATGGCAATCTTGGCCAGATTATTTTTCATTCGATCAATGACATCAGCAAGCTGGCGTTCTTTATCACGGCTGTGTTGTTGCTCAGCCTTCAAATCGTGCAAACTCTTCACAGTGTTGTCAATCTTATCGACAAGTTCTAGAATATTTTTCACATTCAAGTCGATGTCGCTTTCGAGTTTTGGTAGAGAGTTGTTGCGAAGCTGCTCCACATGTATGTTGATCTTGTGCACTATGCCAGACAACTAAACAAAGTTTGTATTGAACGTTGCCAGTTTCTGATCATGTACATCCACTCTCTTCCTTTCTTCGATAATTTCGTTGCTGAAGCCAGCAAGGTAATTCCGGATTTTTTCACCGTAATTATCGAAAGCAATCTTGAAATCTAACTTTATTTGCGATATAACTTCATCCACATATTGTTTGTTTGCAACATCAGCGACATCTGTTGGCAGTTTTACGTTACACATCTTCAAATGGCCAACATCAATATCACCGGTTGGAGTATGTGAAAATCCAGATCTGACTGTCACCATCTGAGCTGAGCGTGGAAACGAACCACGTCCGAATTTGTCGAGACTCATTATGCTAATAACTAAAGTATTGTACGTTATCGATAATGGTAGACACTTTGCCTCGCTAATTATTAGCCCCTTCACTCATAGACACGCCATGAAAGTGTTACTGAACTGTCAAGGAAGTGTCACGGAACTGTCACGGAAGTGTCAAGGAAGTGTCACGGAACTGTCACGGAACTGTCACGGTAGTGTCAAGGAAGTGTCACGGAACTGTCACGGAAGTTGTCATGGAAGTGTCACGGAAGTATCACAGAAATGTCACACATGTTTTATTATGCCTGCCTCTTCTAATTCGTTCAAGATGGCAACAATCTCGTTATCGTTTGATGTATTTCCGGCTTGCTGTGATGCAATGAGCAACTTCAATCTATCTACCAATTCGTTTGGATCATCCCAATACATGTATTCGATAGGTGCTGTGTTGTATGTCAACTTCAAACCACGACCACTGGAATTGGATCTGAACATTGGACGAATAATTTCTACGTATTTGAGTCTAGAGGAGGACTTCATACGTCCTGCAGAATTCAGATGAGCTTTGGTGAGCAAGAGTATTTGCTTGTATGGGTTCGTATCATCTTTGGCAAAGGATGGATCATTATAGAAGAGTAATTGATAGAGGCCTGGGGTGCCATGGAACCGAAAGCTATCAAGAAGTATATCTCCAGTTCTTCGATGGAAATTCATTTCTTTCCCGTTGAGGGACCATTTCGATGTTACTGGATCATATTTGGGGCCATAAACCGTATCGATATTTTCATCATTTGTCCAGTATTCAGTCAGATATTTTTGAGCCATCGCAGGATACTGATCAACGTAATCATGTATTGCAGCCGGTGAGATATTTTCACTATCTACAAAAAGTTCATCATCAGCATCGTCATAACCATCCTCATCATCATCTTCAGTATGCCCAGCATTATCAGCCACATCCATCATAGGTATGAAATTAGTTTGATTCAAATCCGATTGCTCCCTCTCAACCTCCCCATCCTCTTCCTCCTTCTTCTCCTTCTTCAACCCCAACGACTTTGCTCTGCTTCGCTTGATGTTTGAAAGTGTTCCATCGAGTTTTTCTTCTATGACCTTGGACGCGGAGGCAATTTGTTTCAAAGGTGATGTCAGTGGTTGGAATATTTTCTGTAACGCATCATCATCCTCAGACTTGCCCAATTTTAGTGCTAAATATTTTCTTCTGATTGATTTCGATAGTTCGTTGATTTTTTTCTTGCGCAGCGCATCAGCAACATCATCATGCATCTTGGTTGACGTCATCTTGATGAATGGTCCAGAGATCACAGTCTTATGAACTTATCGAAACCATTTCTATATCTGCCAGCATTCATATCGAAAGTTTTTGCAATCACCATCGCACCATATTTTTATGACTTTACAGTCTTTTTATATTCATTTTCGAATAACACTTTCTGAAATCAGGTAGGTGCCTAAGTACGAACACTCTATTGAAAATAGTCTAATTGTCATGCCTCTCAACAAAAATTATCATTCATACATATGTATCTTGGATGGAATTTACAACTTTGTTTCAGAATTCAATCATTAAAAACTGAAAACGTTTGTATATACAGTGATGATTTGTAATATCCTCTTACTAACGCTGAATCTGCGTAAGTTTTTTATAATACCAAACATAGGAAGAATTAAGCTTTTCGCTTATTTTATGAATAGAATTTGAGTTTTCATATTCTCAAACAGTTTGATAAATGCGCGCAATAAAAAAAAATTGAAAATAAATATGCATGCAATTTCCCTATGAATACTGAGTATGAGCTAACTTTCCTCCCTCATGGAGTGAGTACCCTGATAGATAGACCGACCACTTTGGAACATTCTCAATACCCGATCGAATTCACCATTCTGGCACAGAATAGGTATATCTTCTATGGATTTGGTCATTACAAGTTTTAGCATTTGAACCAACAACTGGTGATTGAAGGTTATTGTTGTGCTGCAGTTTAGGTATAGACACCTAACCTTTATTAGTTTGTACCTCAGTAATTCGCCATTATCGATTCTTCCTGGGCTGCTCCCAAGTATTACAGGAAATATTGTATTATATTTTCAACTTTAATATTGTGTATATCTCGAAAACCAATAATTATTTAACGTTGTCAAATAAGAAAATTTATGAGTTCTATGAACTTCAAAATCAACCGAATAACCTCATTCCTATATGTTTGGAAGATCAAACCCCGCAGATCATGTTATGTTGATCGCATTAATGATTCAACCTGAATATGAAAATGAGAATATTTTTTCATAATTATCAATATACAGATACTTCTAAATAAAACAAATGATTGCCTAATATGGATGACATGGGCTTTAGGATAATGAAGCACGTGTTGATATAAATAGATTATGGTTTTTATATCAAACATATGGAAATCTATGATGGAATAAAATCCGTATTTCCATAATGGAAATATATTTTTAAAATTTTTTGGAGAGGTCGATTTTTATCTTTGGAAATCTATTTTTTCAGATAAAAATACGGATTTATTCTGTCATAGATATTGATACTGTACATTTATATACATACCTACATGTTGAATAGATCATAGCAGACTTATTTGTAGAAGCGGCGGGATCTTGTACATAAATCATACTAATAAGTACCTACATATAAATTAATTGGTAGGTATATCACAGATGAATTATATTTGGTTCGACTATTTCAAATATAGGTACTAGACTGACCCAATTATACGAATAGCTAGTATTTGGCTAAACTGAGTGTGTACTCATGTAGATTTCAGAGTAGGTATGTGAGATTCTTCAAAGTGTGACAAAATACTTACATCCTTTTGATGAAAGGATCACTCCTACTCATGACCTTTTTCTCTTCTCGATAGTTATGTAGGTACCTATATTTGAAAATGTTGAATTATATTGTTTTTTATTACAACTTTCTGGAATTATCGAAAGTGTTCTTCAGTGCTTTATGATTTAATACTAATCGTAAATAAATGAGATCATTCAGATTTACTTTTCTACCAAAATGAATGTACCACCCCTTCGATTGATTTATCATTTTTACAAATAGAGAAGATCATCATTGCAACCAATCTACATGTTATTACGAAAAGATATATCAGAATCACAAGCTGAAACCGTATAGCTGGAAGATTTTATTGGTTAAAAATTCAAGAGTTGGCATTCCTGATATTTTTGTCGTTCCATATCATCTTCATTTCTTGCGCATTCATATATTTATCCGAATAAAGGCATATAATATGTACAAAATTGTAGGTACCTACTTATTTCGTTTGTATTCGAAGCAGTTTCCATTTCTTCAGTAATTATTTTAGTATCCTCAACCTGTTCGTGAAGACAAAAATCATTTAGTGGTGATTCAATTGTGGCAGCTCGACTTGAGTCCACTTTTTCACTCCAAATGAGTAAAGTAGGATCGGAACAGCAAGCATGTTAGTCGCAGCGACTTTGTTCTTCCCCGACAGTTCTGACGACCAGATCTGTCGGAGCCGCTGCCGATACTTGCTGCGGAGAGCGTCTTTCACCCGTTGTGCCTCCTGGATATGAGTTTCCTCTACACCCAGGTAGGTGTACGTCTCTCCGGCATCCAGGTGGTGTAGGATGCTTCCGTCCACGAGCTGCGCGTCCTTGTCGTAGTTCTCGCATCGTCCTCTCTTGAGATGAACCAGTGCACATTTGTCCATCCCGAATTCCATTCCAATTGCCTGCGTGTACTCCTGCACCACCCTGAGGGATTGGTCCATATCCCTCTCACCAGAGGCATAAAGTTTGAGGTCATCCACATAGAATAAGTGGGTGACCTTATGCCTCCGGTAACTGGGTGGGCCGCAGTTGTATCCTCTGGTTTTGCGGAGCTCAACGGATAGTGGCAGAAGTGAGATGCAGAATAGGAGAGGGCTAAGGGAGTCCCCTTGAAATACCCCTCTCCTTATGATGACTGGCTCTGTCTAAACTCTCGCATTACCTGATGTTATAGTTAAGCGGGTCTTCCAGACCAGCATCAGTTGTTCTATGCATCTCACTATAGAATCGGGTACCGAAAGACATTTGAGCAAGTACACGAGTAACTCATGTGACGTTGTGTCAAATGCTTTTCGGTAATCGATCCAGGCCACAGAAAGATTCCGCTTGTACTGCACAGAGTCCTGTGTAATAGATCTATCTATCAACAGGTTCTCCTTGCAGCCAGCGACACCTCTCTTTGACCCACGCTGCTCAAAAATCCGTTGGTAAACCGGATCAACTACTATAGGAGTACTCGCATGTACAAGATTCGTGTGAACAACTTGTAACATGCATTCAGGCAGGTAATTGGTCTGTAATTCTTCGGATTGGACAAATCTCCAGTCTTAGGGAGAAGCACGGTTCGCTCCTCGATAAACCACTCAGGGATTTGCTGCTCCCCATTCAGCCAGCTATTGAATATCCTGGCTAAATGGTGGTGGGTAGAGGGAAACTTTTTCCACCAAAAGTTATTGATCCCGTCGGGAACAGGAGCAGCAAAGTTCTTGGAGCCTTTGAGGGCTTCTCGAACCTCCTCAGTGGTTATCGGTTGGCGCAGTAATTCGGGCTCAGGTTCTCGGTATCTTCCGCAGAAGGTACCGAACTGCGCCAGGGCTGGAGTATCTCTGTTGAATGGATGCCTCACCTCGTAAATACTCTTCCAAAAGGTTTCCACCTGATCAGCAGTCGGCGGATTTTCAACCACACTTGGAGGCGGTTGAAATAAGCGAGAGGGGTTTTCGCGGAATTGTTTAATTTCCGCCAGCCCTCTCGCTCGCCTCTTTAGTGACTGTTTTGCAGCCACTAACATCCGTATCCTTTCGAGGCAGTGCTGTTTGATGGTGGATAGCACTGCCTCATTTAGTGTGTGATGGGTGCGACGCAAAGTATTCGCCATCCGTCGCACCTTCGATGTGAATGGCCTGTTGGCACTCACATAATCCATCACACACTGGATACGGGAAGTGTGTTGTCTCGCCGACTGGATCTTGGCTTCCATCTTTTGTACACGCCGATCGGCTCTCTCAGTCGGTGAGACCGTTTGTATGGGTCTCTCCGGTAGAGAGGACCGAACGACGTCATACACGGCACAGTTGATGTGCCAGATGTCAGCCCCTTCTGGAAGTGTTCCTCGAAGCGATTCATCCATTCTTGCAAGGTCTTGGGGCCGCAGGGCCTTAATGTTGAGTAGGCTCCTGCGGTTCCTGATTTCGCTCACCTCAGGAAGCACACGTTATTATTATTATTATTATTATTATTATTATTATTATTATTATTATTATTATCATTATTATTATTATTATTATTATTATTATTATTTTATTTCATATAATTCCAGTCGCGACCCTGCGGCCTCCGACGTCACGCAGAGTCGTGCTAGATAAAATCCAGTGACTACTCCTCACAGCCTGTGAGGTGGATAATCACTGGGACAATGACGGCTAAATGGACTGTCTGACGAGTACTACATGACTGTCCAATCACTCAGTTCAGTGTATTCTCCGCCAGAGGGGTTTACTTGCCGTCATTTGCGGAGAAGTTATTTGTTTAGCTCTTTTCCGGTTGTTTTTCCAATAACATAGGTTATATTCATGATGAAAATATATCCACCTTTGTTATATTGAATTATTATTATTATCAAGTGTCAAAACTGTGTCACTGTCAGGTCCCTGATGTGTTCTGTTGAATATCGATAAACTCCTTTACTTTTTCTGATCCTCATTCAATCTGTTCAATCAAGCATTCTAGTAGAGGGGCTACAGGGCTACCAGCTCAAGCCAATCAGAGGCCAGCATTTGGTTGGAGGCCACGCCCACTAAAAACCAGCGCGAAATTCAAATTATTCATACGGCGTCACGTCGCCATCGTGAATAAATAAATTAAAAAAAGCTGTCACCGCTGGGGGGGAATTGAACCAAGGACCTTTGCATTACGAGGCAGCGTATATACGCACTGTGGTATTCCGACCTCCGTGATATTCCAATTATTTTAATGCTATTCAAACGGGATATCCATCGCAGGCGCGCGCTTATCTTTGCAACGGATCCATCGAGGTAGAGTGAAGCGAGAGATGCATTCCAGAGATAAGAAACTTCGCGTGGAAAATAATATCCATCGCTGGCGCGCGCTTATCTTTGCATCGGTGGTCGTCTCCTCGCTGCTGTTTCGTCACACCAATGCTACAGATCCGTTTCAAAGATAAGAGAGAAGGCTCGAGCGCTCGGCGCTGCAACGTTGTCGGACGTATGTGTTTGGATGTTAATATTGTTACATTATTGTGTGTGGCAACGCTGTCTCGCTTCATGGCGTTCGAAGATCCAGCAAAGCGAGAGATCCCTTAGAATGATAAGCGCGCGCGCTCGTAGTGGGAACAAATACTTGAATTAATTATTTATTTTATAGTGGGTGACGTCATGCTGTTGTTTTTTTTCTTCTGGTGAAATGATCACGTGTGTGGGTACTCTCAAAATAGGATTTTTTATGGACAATTCGGAAATGCCAATATACCTATATGCAAAATCCATTTTCATTTATCCAAGAAATATGTGATGAATCGAAACCCAACCACTGGACAAAGAGCTGTTTGCCCTTTCTACGGATGACTTTTGATAATGAGAGATGGTGTTTGCAATATGATGTATGTGGGGAGTGGAAGGATACGAAAACAGCTATATATTATAATGAATTATTTTATTTAAGTAATCCTTTTCTACAAAAATGGCATGCCTCTTGAGAAGATGGCGGTCCATCCCAGTGTGTGGTCCAATCGGGACGATTATAATGAACGAAGCATGGCAGTTTGATTTGTAGGTTAAAGTTGCTGCGATATTCTTGAGGAAGTTTGTGCCACACCCCTAATAGCCCATAAGGATCTGCATATTCAATGAGACATTCTACTGGAATGTACTGCAATTCTTGTTCAGTGAATTTTGTCAGAGTCAAAGCGGGAGATTTTATAAACTCCAATAGCACAGCTATTTCAGACTTCATGATTTTTCGAGCAGAGCTAAAATATTTCAGATGCTACTAGTCTCGCGTCAAGATGGTTTACGGAATAAGAAAATATCACCACATCTCAGGAAAATTTAAGGAAATGAAATGGCTGAATATGTACAACCGTCGAACTCTACATTTTGCATGTTTGGCCCATACAATCTACACTTTCAAAACACCTCCCTATTTACATAACAGACTAACTTTCAGAACAGATGTTCATAATCTGAATATCCGACAAAAAACCCTTCTTCGTGTGCCGAGACATGAAAAAATTATTTATAAACGCTCGTTCTCTTATGGTTTGGCAGTCTGTATCAACAATCTGCACAGATTAGATCCTTCACTGCTATCATCTTCTACCGAATCATTTAAAGTTAAATATAAAAAGTATCTTTTGTCCACGCAGAAATGATCTTACAAATCAACTAATCTTTGTTGTTACTCACTTTCCCTATCTTTTTCCTTTTTTTTCCTTCTCGCTCTCTTCTTTTTTCCTCTCCCTCTTGGTTCCTATCATTTTCTTTCAAAATATCGTTTTCTTTACATTCAAATTATCATTTGCTCTTCCACCAATTCGAATGTAATGTGGTATTTGGTGAGTGACAACATTTTGACACCATCGCAAACGAATTTGGTTATGGTGATATAGTCTCCGCAGGCGGTAACGGCAGGATCATATTCATCAATGAAACAGGGCAGGGGTGCTTCAAAAAAGTCTTGTTGTACCTTATACAGCGAATCGATGAAGGTGGCCCATTCATATGTGGAGAACGAAATTTTCGCTGGATGGAAGGGTTTCTTCAGGATGATGCTCGGACTAAACTGTCTAGCTGGACTAAGTCCGCACTGAATCATGTAGGTGGACAACTGGAACGATGAAGTCAGCAGGAGGTACGATTCGGCTTTCGCTGCTTGCTCAATCATGTCCAAATATGTATCAACGTCACCATAATAACCCATCATTGCCAATGAACTAGTACTACCGTTTTCGGAAAGCACTTCACTAGATGAATAACCAGAGTCTTCACTCATTGTTCTCGAACTGATGTGTTGAAAGTTTCAGTCCTCATTATTTATACCACCACTGCCAACACGTCACAACATCCGATAATGGTTGTTATTTGTCAGCGATCGACGTGAAAGGCCCCTCACATCCATTGAATTTGTGCTAGTTTTCCATATGAATACATTATAACTTGTTGGTGGAATCAATCCAGCTGTTGTGTGTATCATCGAATCCTAGCCATTTGACAAACACCTTTTTACCCCTCTTCCTTAAAACTTTTTCCACTAGGTAAACATCGGAATTTTCAGTGTTTTGCAATTCTTCAGGATGAAAGGCACCTTCGATCGGAGTTCGTAATACGAACTTTTACGATTTTAAATAGTTCAGTAGTCCAATTTGGTGTATAATTCTTTTCGAAAACATGTTTGGCTTTGCTTATTCTCACAATGTCACCAACGTCGAATTTTCTGGTTCCAGCAATTTTGATGTGATTGTACGTGGATTTTAAAATATCTTGTTCGTTGGCTTTGGTGACGTCACTGGGCTTGCATCTTATTGTCGTATGTTTCGTGTTATTATAATTTTTCGTGATTTCAGGCAGGACATCTATCCAACGGTATGAGCCATTCAAACTAAAGTACTTGTATAGTTTTTCCTTCAATGTCCGTATAACACGTTCAGCAATGGCTGCCTTCATTATGGTGTACGTATGATAATGGTTGATGGAGAACTTTTTCATCAGACTTTGAAACTTTTCGTTGTAGAATTCGGTACCTTGATCGGTTTGCAAATTCTTGGGAATTCTGTTGTTGGCATGCGATAGAATATCAGCAAATGCACGAGCGATTTCAGCACCAGTTTTTGATTTTAGTGGTCTAGTCCATAGGTACTTGGAAAAACAATCAATCACGAGCATTATCAGCTTGTGATCCTTATTAACAGAGGCATAAGATCGCATTTCGGCTAGATCCATTTGCCATAAGTCATCCAAACCTTTGATGATAATGCGGCGCCTTGGAAATTTTTTCCTAGCAGGTCTATGTAATTCATTGACGAGTTGGATTTTTTCTTTAGAATGTGACACATTGACTTTGTTGGATTAGGAGTTTATATGATGGGTTTCACACAGGAGGCTTCCTTTTTGGTGGCGGTGGTGCTGTCGTAGATTTTGGAGTAATGGCAATCTTGGCCAGATTATTTTTCATTCGATCAATGACATCAGCAAGCTGGCGTTCTTTATCACGGCTGTGTTGTTGCTCAGCCTTCAAATCGTGCAAACTCTTCACAGTGTTGTCAATCTTATCGACAAGTTCTAGAATATTTTTCACATTCAAGTCGATGTCGCTTTCGAGTTTTGGTAGAGAGTTGTTGCGAAGCTGCTCCACATGTATGTTGATCTTGTGCACTATGCCAGACAACTAAACAAAGTTTGTATTGAACGTTGCCAGTTTCTGATCATGTACATCCACTCTCTTCCTTTCTTCGATAATTTCGTTGCTGAAGCCAGCAAGGTAATTCCGGATTTTTTCACCGTAATTATCGAAAGCAATCTTGAAATCTAACTTTATTTGCGATATAACTTCATCCACATATTGTTTGTTTGCAACATCAGCGACATCTGTTGGCAGTTTTACGTTACACATCTTCAAATGGCCAACATCAATATCACCGGTTGGAGTATGTGAAAATCCAGATCTGACTGTCACCATCTGAGCTGAGCGTGGAAACGAACCACGTCCGAATTTGTCGAGACTCATTATGCTAATAACTAAAGTATTGTACGTTATCGATAATGGTAGACACTTTGCCTCGCTAATTATTAGCCCCTTCACTCATAGACACGCCATGAAAGTGTTACTGAACTGTCAAGGAAGTGTCACGGAACTGTCACGGAAGTGTCAAGGAAGTGTCACGGAACTGTCACGGAACTGTCACGGTAGTGTCAAGGAAGTGTCACGGAACTGTCACGGAAGTTGTCATGGAAGTGTCACGGAAGTATCACAGAAATGTCACACATGTTTTATTATGCCTGCCTCTTCTAATTCGTTCAAGATGGCAACAATCTCGTTATCGTTTGATGTATTTCCGGCTTGCTGTGATGCAATGAGCAACTTCAATCTATCTACCAATTCGTTTGGATCATCCCAATACATGTATTCGATAGGTGCTGTGTTGTATGTCAACTTCAAACCACGACCACTGGAATTGGATCTGAACATTGGACGAATAATTTCTACGTATTTGAGTCTAGAGGAGGACTTCATACGTCCTGCAGAATTCAGATGAGCTTTGGTGAGCAAGAGTATTTGCTTGTATGGGTTCGTATCATCTTTGGCAAAGGATGGATCATTATAGAAGAGTAATTGATAGAGGCCTGGGGTGCCATGGAACCGAAAGCTATCAAGAAGTATATCTCCAGTTCTTCGATGGAAATTCATTTCTTTCCCGTTGAGGGACCATTTCGATGTTACTGGATCATATTTGGGGCCATAAACCGTATCGATATTTTCATCATTTGTCCAGTATTCAGTCAGATATTTTTGAGCCATCGCAGGATACTGATCAACGTAATCATGTATTGCAGCCGGTGAGATATTTTCACTATCTACAAAAAGTTCATCATCAGCATCGTCATAACCATCCTCATCATCATCTTCAGTATGCCCAGCATTATCAGCCACATCCATCATAGGTATGAAATTAGTTTGATTCAAATCCGATTGCTCCCTCTCAACCTCCCCATCCTCTTCCTCCTTCTTCTCCTTCTTCAACCCCAACGACTTTGCTCTGCTTCGCTTGATGTTTGAAAGTGTTCCATCGAGTTTTTCTTCTATGACCTTGGACGCGGAGGCAATTTGTTTCAAAGGTGATGTCAGTGGTTGGAATATTTTCTGTAACGCATCATCATCCTCAGACTTGCCCAATTTTAGTGCTAAATATTTTCTTCTGATTGATTTCGATAGTTCGTTGATTTTTTTCTTGCGCAGCGCATCAGCAACATCATCATGCATCTTGGTTGACGTCATCTTGATGAATGGTCCAGAGATCACAGTCTTATGAACTTATCGAAACCATTTCTATATCTGCCAGCATTCATATCGAAAGTTTTTGCAATCACCATCGCACCATATTGGTTGGAATTCCAACACTCTGAGCACAATGCTTTAAATTGATCGAATGACATGTCTGGTGAGACATGCTCGTCGAACACATGCTTCAAATTCATTTCATCCTGTCGAAATAACACCAACAGGTTACTGTTGTCTCGCACCAGCTGCTTCGGTATCTTAGAAAAAGTCTGGCATAGGTATGCTACGTCAATATCCTTGTGTCTACACATTGAAAAATATTCTCGAATTTTTTGCTGCTTGTCGCATGATACATCATCAAAAATGAATATCGAATGATTTTTCGCTTCTGATGGACTGATGACATCATCATTTTCTTTAAAGGGAAAATACCCAACACCTTTCACTGAATCCAACACTTGTTGCAGCAATTGATATTTCGGTTGGTACAACGACTTTGAATACACGTAAACGTTCTTGAATTTCGCGCCATTGGATTGAACAGCAGGGAAAGCATCGCATTGGTCTTTCCACATCCGCTTGGTCCGCAGAAGATTGCTCTGAACGAATGGGGAAGCAGTTTCCCATGTTTACTATTTACTGGTGGTTTGGTTGACAAAATTTCATCCAAATTCACAATGGGTAACATCCGTTCTTGTTGAATGATCTTCATCATGTGATGATATATTTTTCATTTCATTAGGTATATGCAGAGTTGTCGAACTTCCTACACATCAGTCTTCATGTTGCTCTACCACGGAGAGGGTGTGCTTAATTCTCTGATCGATAAACTTCCCATCGAATTACACATTCCAGGCTACAGATTTTGTGGTCCAGGTACCAAACTCGATAAAAGACTTGCAAGAGGAGACACCGGTATCAATCCGTTGGACGACGCGTGTCGAGAACACGATATCGCCTATTCACAAAATTCCTCAATAGAAGACAGACACAAAGCTGATTGGATATTGGAAAATAGAGCGTGGGAGAGAGTCAAGTCGAAGAACGCTAAATTCAAAGAGAAGGCTGCTGCTTGGCTTGTCACCACCGGAATGAAGGTCAAACGAAAACTTGGCATGGGTCTTGTATCACAGCAATCCCTATCCAACATTATCAAATTCATAAAAAATGTACTATCAAAGTCAGATGGTGGTGGTAGTACAACATCAGGAAGTGGTCTGAATAAATCTGCATTGAAAGCACTCCATGCAGCCAGAATGACAGTCAAGAGGGCTGGCGGTAAAAAAAGAATCAGAGTACCAAGAATCATACCTCTTCCACACAGTGGCGGTATACTACCATTGATACCAATCTTTGCCGCCTTGGGAGCCCTAGGATCTCTAGCTGGAGGAGCCGGAGCAGTCGCAAAGACAGTCATTGATGCGAAAAATGCAAAGAAAAAGCTCGAAGAAGATCAAAGACATAATAAAGCAATGGAGGCTATCGGCAAGCAGGGTTCCGGCCTATTTCTACGCAAAACATCGAGAGGATTCGGACTGTACTTGAAGAAACAATCAAAAAACTCAAAAAACTTCTAGACAAGCTACCCAATAAATCAATGTACGATAAAGATGTGATAAAGTATGCCAAACAGCTGAAAATACCGTATTTTCGAGGTGTTTTTATGCGGGACACTCTACCTTCCACCGGTCCATGGCATCGCGAGTGTGCTGTATTGAATTTGGATACCTCCAATCATGCGGGCACTCATTGGGTGGCTTACATAAAAAATGATAAAAAAGCCTTATATTTCGATAGTTATGGCAATCTGAAACCGCCCAGAGAATTGGCGCAATATTTGGGTGCCAGCACGAAAATCTTGTACAATAACAAACAATACCAGAATTTCAATCAAAGTAATTGTGGACGTCTATGTTTAGAATTCCTTTTTAATGAGACCAAGTAACTCGGTCATTGTGCATCAGTCATGTCTCTGATTGTGACGTTGAAAGGTCGTACATCTACGCTCTCCATAGACTTTTTGACACCACTCCAACTCGATCCAGACTCTGATTACGGACTAGCATTGTTGGGATTCCATTCATACAACAGTATACCGAATATCGACAAGGGATCAAAGTTTTATCTGCAAGATAAGACCAAGGTGGGAAAGATCATCGATATTCCCGAAGGTTCATACGACATTGTGGACATTGAGAAATTCATACGCAAAGAATTGGGCATCTCAAGTGCAAAGGACGCTGATGATATATTCTCGTTGAAGCCCAACAATAATACACTAAAGTGTGAGATTTCGAGCAAACAGTTTGCCATTGATTTTCGCCCGAAGGATAGCATAGCTCAAGTCTTGGGATTTTCAAATAGATTGTTGAACGCACAACAAGTCCACACTTCCGATTTGCCGGTCAGCATAACCAAAGTGAGAACCATTCACATTGATAGCAACGTTACTGCTGGAGCTCTCTACAACGACAGACCATCACATATGATTTCAATATTCATATTTTTATTTTATATAGAAACAAGGAGAGAAAATCCCAAAAAATTTGGAATAATGAAGATTTTGTGTCTTATATTTGCTTCAATCAAAAAGAATATTTAGTTTTTGAAGCTGAAACTGCCATGTATATTTAGAATGTACCTGAATAAAATCATTTTTGAGAAGAGGAAATTTTCATGTTATTTCCACAGATTTTTAAATGAATACAACCGTCTATATATTAAATGCTTGTTATTTCATGTGGCGTTGAAAAAGTTTGTTCAGCCTTATGTTGAACCCACAAGTAGTGTGATACAAGCAGGAAAAATATGATGTTCACATGATGTGAATTTTTATAATACCGAAACAAAGAAATGACAGTAGTATCCAATATTTGTGAAAATGTCCAACAGAGTTTTTGTCATTCAGCAGGCAAATCCATTTTGACTTCGAGAGTGGATGAGAAAAAATCTATAAAAAATCAGAATAAAATAATTACTATTTTTCCAGGAAACATATTTATTATAACTTGGCACTATATCATGTAGCAGCAGCAACTAGGTAGAAGAACAGTTAATTATCCAATGTGTTTTTACTTCATTCTGGTTTTCTTCGTTCCTCAAAAAAGGAATATAGGTTAGTTCGTTAAGGATAAATAATCATTCCAAAGAATTTTGTTGGATAACAATTATTATTAACACCCCAATCGGTTTCTTACTTGCATTCTCTACGTAGACGCTTCTGTCAATCAGTTCTGGGTTTCCCCTAGGAATACCTCCCTGTGTAGCTCATGGTTCATGTCATTATTGTCTTTAATTATAATACTGAATTAATAAATATTTTTTACCATTCATGTTAGAAAATGATATTCCTGTGAAAACTGCTTACTTATAGTATTGGGACGTTTGTGATTGTGTTAATATAGTGTTGTGTGGTGTTGTCTTGTTGACTTCTGGTGAGTCTGCTCACGAACAAAATACCAAACTTTTTAACCTGCATTTTTTGTATTAATAAATAGTGAATATTTTGTAATTCGTTAAAAAACATGATGGCGGTTCAATTACCTACTTTTAATAAAGTTAGTATTAACGATGTTAAATCTGATCAAGATATAGATTCATTTATACTTATTGATAGGAAATTGTCAAAATTTACAATGCCATGTGGGTTTCAAAACAAATCGATTGATATAAATAGGTGTTCAAAGTCTAAAAATGTAAAATTACATAATATTCTTGTGAAAAATTGTAAAGCTTTCGATTTCAGCGAGTTTCATTTCGGTGGATATGGCGTCCACACCATATATTGTCTCATAGTTACTACAAAAGGTGTACGTCATAATCAGTCAGAGGCTGATGAGGATGATTCTGATTCAGACAATGAAGAACATATTGTCAACTTCAATGTAAAAGCATTTGTTACAGATATTTTGAAAATGTCATTAAGTGAAATGGACCCTTTTAGTTTAACAATAATGCAAGGTGCCAAAGTGACATTGGACGGTGATTCCAATAATTTCGTCATTGACATAATGGCGAGAGATTTTCAAAATTTTTCAGATTCAATCGATCGTCACATGGATGATGTGTTGTCTACATTTCCTTCTGTTAAAGATGTTTACTCTTTTAGAAGTGAACATGGGATGAAAAATAACATTACCTCAGGCCTGGAACTTTTGAAATCATTAATAAATGGTAATGTTCCATTGGATTACATCCAATTACATTTTGGTCTGACCTTTGTACACCAAAATGTTCAGAATGGGTACTTATCATGTTTTTATAAAAATATAAGGAATTTGTTAGGTATCGTTTGTAACGAAAATGCATCATTTGGAATAGCATTTTTGAGAAAATATGGCATATATTCGCACGGCCATTTCACCGCCAAACGTCGCAACTGCGACATTAGAGAACACCATCCTGTAGTGACGTACGTTCATGCATATATGCCTACAGAACATATGTTTAGGAAAACTGTTATCAGCAATTTTGTATTGTTAGCATTACTTAATTATAAGGAGGATATGAGTTATTCACATTTGTTGGCTGGGGTAAAAAATCCTCTTCTTGACTTGGACAGAAAGAAGAAGTTTGTAGAGTATTTTGTTGAAGAGTGTTTGTCGAAACAGCAACCTGATAATTGGGCTAAGTACATTCAGTCTTTATTACAACCAGCACTCGACCAATTGAACAATTACATGCTTCCGGCTCAAAATCTCGCAGCTTCTTTGCACATCAAGGTCGAAGCACTTTTGGACTTGTGCCCATCGTTGAGCAAACTTCAATTTTTGTTGACTGGACGAGTGGCCGATTTAGATTACAGTGCATTGAAAGAGCAACTTTCCGACGGTACCCTATTCACATCGACCTGGAAACCTTACGAAGATCAAGAAGTGGTCTATATAAAATTCTGCGAGAGAGGGCGCAGAAGGATGTCTGCAGATGAAGTCACGAGAAAGTCATACATTCCAACTGTGAAAAAGTCGAAGGAATATTTAGGGATTTTGGTGAAACGGTTACAACGTGGAAATTCAGCGACGCGTTTCAGAAGCAATTATTTTATCTTTAATGGATTTCGGTATCACATTTTGCGGCATTAATACACAGAGAACGGTCAATTCGATGGAAACCTGCTTCACAGTAAGAATCTTGGCGCAACTATCTTGCGACTCCAACAACAGAACGTATTTTTTGGCACATCAAGTTGTTCCTTCGACCGCCATGTACCATAGCCTAACACGCGGAGGACATGTCTTTTTGCATCTGTTGCGAGCCATCTACGGGAATCATATCTTACGATGCTGCACGAGGATAAACGCCTTTGCTAGTTCCAGATACGAGATTTTTCCGCAGATTCTGATAGATATCAACGGAATGAATCATGTCTGGGTGAGACTCCATGGGGAACGTTTCAATCGAACAGAACACCTACGACAAATCAACGCAGCCCGTCGATTGGCTGGAGCCGCAAATGATTCATCTGATGAGATCGAATCAGCAGCAGAACATGATGCTAAACGTAGGAGAGTTCTACCGATTTCGAGCACTTCCCAAGAATCATCAGATATACATCATGAAACATCAGACATCGTTTCGCCGCCAGCAGATGCAGAAAGCAGGACTCAAAATTCGGAAATTGTCTCTTTGCCAGACATCATCGAGGTATCGGAAACTACTCACCAAGATTTCGAGATAACCACAGTTGAAAGAGACATCGCCTCGTCATAGACTGATGCGAGAACCCAATCAACACATCATCCTGAAACCCAACAATCATCATCACATCAAACTGTCACACAACAATCATCATCAGCGTCACATCATTCTGAAACTCAACAATCATCAGCACAACATCCTCAAACACAGATACAGGGTGGCAGTCAAATCTCTGACTTGATGTCTCTTTCACAAACTTCGACATGTAATTATTCAGAGTCAGACTCCTCTCAGATGAACTATGTGAATAGGGCATATTACGACGCTGAAAGATACAAGACCACAACTGCCACAACATCAGCCATCAGTCACGACTGTTCACCAGGACAAGGCATACCACCGCCACCTGCTCGTTCACTCCAAAAAAGAATTGACTTGAAGTCTCTTTCACAAACTTCGACATGTAATTATTCAGAGTCATCAGACTCCTCTCAGATGAACTATGTGAATAGGGCATATTACGACGCTGAAAGATACAAGACCACAACTGCCACAACATCAGCCATCAGTCACTGTTCACCAGGACAAGGCATACCACCGCCACCTGCTCGTTCACTCCAAAAAAGAATTCCATATTCTATGAAAGAGGATAGGTCACTCATCAATTGTATAGCCACTAATGAAATCTTATACAAGTGTATTGGAAATTCAGTAAAATTTTTACGGAATTTGGAAGTAATTTTCAACAACCAAAGTAATGGTGTCTTCAGGACTTCCAATTCGCTTAAATCTAGACTAAGAATATTGTTTAAAGATGGCGGCCACAATGTGATTCTTAATAACATGCAAGTGTCTAAGGAAATTGCGGGCTATTTCGTTAATTTAAGAAAACTTACATAATTTCATAATTGAATAACTTAATTATTGTCATTGATGTGAAGAATGTTTAATTTGCAGTTTCCGAACTTGCAGTTTCTAAAGTTTATTTTATAATTTATAATTTTTTTATTCACCCGGTTTCATAAATCATCGAGTTATATTGCATGTCATCAATTCAATTGTTGTATCTTATTTAACAATGTTATTATTTCATAAGTTCTCACCTCTCATCATCAATTGTCAATTCAATTATTCAAATATTTCGATGTTATCTGTTGTAGCCGTAGAAAAAATATAGTGTAGAACTCGCACGGATTGTTAATTTGTAAATAGGTTATTGGTTAGGTTAGGTTAGGTTAGCCGTAGGAAAAGTATAGTGTAGAACTCGCACGGAATGTTAATTTGTAAATAGGTTATTGGTTAAGTTAATTTAGAGGACAATATATTCATACAAGAATCATGAATAATACAGCTTTTCCGGATAGAGTTCCAGAGGTAGCAGAGTAGAAGCAAAAGGGGTGGTTTTAGTCGGAGTTGCGCCCGACACTACCTGTAGCTGATAGATCATAAGGCTCAGGTGCCAAGCGGTTTCCACCCCATTAAAAAAAAAAATAGGTTAGTCTAGTATAGTATATTCTGCATATATCAATCACCTTGTACAATATATTTTATAGGAAATCGAGTGAGATGATGATGTTGTCATGATGATTTAAGTATGTTGTTTTCAACGTATCAAATCCTCATTGGTGGATAGATTGACAGCCGTCGCGTGAATGTATGTTCACCCAATCACAACACGATTCTACAAAATTAGGTGGACATTGTGAATCTACCTTAGAATTGTTTATTTACATGTGTGTTATTGTAGTGTCAATGGAATAATAGAAATTAATAATAATTCATTTTGACTTGCTAATGAATCAGAAACTTAAGCAGGACATGAGGATATTTTGTTTTTGTGAACGATAAATCATCATTTAACTATGTGCAATGTGGAATTTCTCTTTGTAATTTTAGGTTAGGAACAGATCTCAGGATATCTTCTAAATGAACATCTTCAATTCATCTTATTTTTCCATAAGCTGATGAATCATTCTGCTCAGTCTTACTGAAGGAAATAGAATGAATCATTTATAAGAAATTCCTTGAAATTATTTCCTTCAGTATTCAAGGTAGGTTTGCACATATGAAATAAAAATAACCATCAATTCGAATGAAGATTTTAATCAAATTATGAGAAATACTCAATTAAGAAATGATCAATATTTTGACTACTTCCATCACTTTCATCGGCTTCTTCAGGATATTGATTTCCCAGTCCAGGGCTTCCAATTTGGCAGATTTTATCTAATTTCATTTGTGGCATTATACCAGCCAATTTCATGAATTCATCCATTGATGGTTTTGAATTATGTAGGGATCATTCTAATACCTACTCAGGTATCACATTTCTGATATTGTCCAAGGAAATCGGTTGCATCATGAAATGTGAGAAAAGTATAACAAAAAAATTGACCATATATGATTCATTGGGGTACTCACAAAAGGGTCTTGAGCCCTTGAAGTCAATAAAAACTGTCCTGATCAATACATTTAATCTTTATTTGTTCTCCTTATGCATATTCCATGTCATTTCCATAGCCAATTCTCATTTCAGATGTCCTTCAGAAAATCATCAGTAGAACCATGAAAAGTAAAATCAGAAAGTGTAACATGAACATTGCACAGAACTACATAAATGCTGGTACTCACAAAAGGGTATTGAGCCCTTATTGAAGTCAACTGTCCTATTCTGAGTCATATGGATATATGCAGTTCCACTCATCTAAAAAAATATGTGAACTATGAATACAGTTTGAATTGCTTAACTCAAATTTTGCAGCATGAACATAAAAAATTTGAATCCAAATTAGAATCCACAATGAACAAGTGATTATTTCGAACATACATCTAGGTACTTATATAGTGGATATATCAGTATCAGTAACTTATAAATCATGCTTACAAAAATTGCTACTAACAAAATACCTAATTTTAATTATGTTTCGAATTTTCCAATTTCCTGTTCTTCTTCTCTTGCCTCTTATACATTTCCTCTGTCTGGAATTTCCTACTGGCATATTTGACAACATAATAAGTTCTCATCCTTATAAATAGCCTCAACATATACTCATAAGGAAATTCCGGACAAGGATGTGCATATTGGACATTTTTCATCCTGATATATAATTCTTCTCCAACTCTTCCTGGGGCAATATATTGCATATTTTCCATTAAGATTGATTCCAAGCATGATACATAATTGACAAAAGAATCCCCTGGCATCAGTAATTTTCCAAAAACTCCTTTTCTCTGTCCATATTAAATTGATATTTGTTGTTCTGAATAGATTTTGTTTCATTAGGAGTTACTTCAGAATTGCTTAGCAGTAAGGCATCATTATCAGCTTCACAGTTGAATGTGTCAGTCCAATCCAGTTTATATATCCAGGCACGTCAGTTTTCAATATACCACATTTATTTTCTTGATTAATTTGATTTTTCTTGGTGTGATAGCTGAAAGTTGCTTTTCTGTCTGCACTTGAGAACCAGACTTTTGCACAAGTGTCTGTGTTCCTGTGTCAACCATATCTGGTTCTGTTTGGGTACCAATGCTTCTTGCTCTTGTGTTCATCCCATCTTCAGAGCTATCATCTATTTCCATAAAATGACCTACTTCTATATTTTCATCACTGAAATATGAATGCTCCTCATGTATGGAGCCTGATAAAGATACCTATAAGATCAAGTGTAAGTATGTAAAATACAATAAAATCAGGACCATTTTACCACCAAGTTCAGTGTAGGGACAGCATTTTCTTTCAGTTTGTGCTTTTCCATCAAATGATCCTCAAAATGTAGACTGCAAATTCTCATGCTTCGATACAATTTCATAGGATCAGTAGCCATGATCAATTCATCATTGCACGCCAGTAGCCATGAATTCATTCTCACTTCTTGGGTCCTAGGATTAGGGAACCTAAAAAATCTCAATGGTGTATGTTGATTATTATCTAAGTACTTACTCTTGCAGTCTTTGACTGCACATTTTACTCCTCCAGGTCTCCCTATTGCCAAGTTTATCTACAAAAATATATCATTTCTACCATAGACACTAGAAAAAATCAAATATACTTACACTTATACCACAATATTTTGAGGTTATGTATTATGATAACAAGAAACGACTTTTGTCATTGTTGAAAAATTTGTCAAATCTCTGAGAAGAAATTCAAGGTCATTCGTCAGTTTTCCCGCGCATTTGAAGTGGAGCTTCTTGATAGGTGACTAACCTAACCTACTATTCTTTGCTTTAGAGTGGGTAAAAAGAAAAAGCTTGGGTAAAAAGAGATGAGAAGGTAGGTGTTTCAACACTCAATTTTGAAAATTTTCCCTTTTTTGGTTATTTCCCAATATCATTTCATTTCCAGTATTGAGAAACTAACGGGACAGGAGGAAAATAGGGGCTTTGGGTGGGTAAAAGAGCAGAATAGGTGATTTTTTGACCTTTTTTCCTGCAAAAATAATGGTAGGTAGTATCGCCATCTAACAGAGAATGCCCAAAGTATTGGCTGACAGATGATCGCACTACTGCATCTAAGGAAGAAAACTGCCACCGTAGCGCCATCTATCGGAGAATACTCAAACTATCAAGGCCGTAGTTCACCTATCGGATAACAGAGTTATACTTGATAGAAAAATGAAAACTGCAATTTAGCACCATCTATCAGAGAACGATCAAACCAATTGAAAATTAGTTGAGCAATTGCTTGACAGAGAGCGCTAGTATTTTTTTTAATAATGCATAATCACACTTATATTTTACAAGAGAGAAAACCAGACGACTCCTCCAAAAAGCTAAAATATGATAGATACTCGCTTTAGGTAAAACCCCATTCTGCTAGATTGCCTCATTCAGTCAGTGAGAGGATTGGTATATTTCTAACACCATCAGGGTAGACTATATGATCATCTGCTGATACTGAACATCACAACAGAATGAACACAAAACAGGTACTCGCTCACAGATTCACACCATTTCTGCTTTTTATCGATACCTTAACTACTTCAATTTTAGTCTTGCTCAATCAGATTTTAAATCTACTTTAAATTTAAAACCAACCAATTTTAACTTTCACTTACCTTTATATATTTTTTTTTGCTGAATTCATAATTTATATTGAAGCTGTTCTATTTATTCTATATTGAAGCTGTTCTATTTATTGATTACAGTGTTATAAGTAGAAATGGACCAATATATAAGAGATTTCAAGCTTACAGAGTGCGAAACATTAGAAATAGTAGATGATGAAGGAATCGCAACCATTACGAAAGCATCAACAAAACAAAAATTTTCAATTTTCCAGGCAAATATAAGAAGTATCAACAAAAATTTCGATGAAATGTCAGTCCTATTGGAAAAATTCAAAAACTATCTAGACGTGATTATATTTACAGAAACATGGTATATTCAAAATATAAATATTTTTAAATTAGAAGGTTATGAAGCTATCTACAACTCAGGTGGATACAATCAAAATGATGGTGTCATTGTATACATAAAAAATGATCTATACTTTGAAAGCTCTATTAGAAATCTGGGTGATATGAAGATACTGCGTATTACCATCAAAGGGAATGACAAAAATATTATAGTTGACGCTTTTTATCATGATTCTCCTTTTAAAATACACTTCATTTCTGTCTTGGAAGTCAGAGAAATTTTGTTAAGTATAAAATCTAATGCTGTTGGCTTCGATGGAATAACTATTAATATGTTGAAATATTGTAGTCCAATAATTGATATCTATCTAACTCATATATTGAATTTTTGCATAGAAAAAAACTATTTTCCCAATTTATGGAAAGTAGCTGTAATCAAACCTCTCTGTAAAATCAAGAACCCTCAAGAATTTTCTGATCTGAGGCCAATTAGCATTTTACCTGCAATATCGAAGATTCTAGAAAAAGCCGTTCATCGGCAACTAACATTATATGTTAATGAAAACAACATTGTTCCAGATTGTCAAGCTGGATTCCGGGCAGGCTACAATACGACATCAGCTTTAGTACAGGTTACTGATGATATCGTTAGAAATACAGATAGTAAAGACATAACAGCTTTAATTACCCTCGATTTCTCGAAGGCCTTCGATACGATCAACCACACATTACTCTGTTACAAACTAAAATACTTGGGTTTCTCTGACGACACCATATTCTTCATCAACTCTTACCTCTCGAATCGCAGCCAGAAAGTCTCTATTAACAATGTTATGTCAACTTCTCAAATTGTAACTTCCGGCGTACCTCAGGGGTCTATTCTGGGGCCGCTCCTCTTCATCTTATATACGAGCGATATCCTAACCTCTATTAAATATTGCAAAATTCAAGCATACGCAGATGATACCCAGATTTACTCAAACCTCAATATGGAAAACTTTCAATCTGTTCAAAACCACATCAACAGTGACCTCAGAATAATAAACGACCTAGCTGATAAACATAACTTAAAACTCAATAAAAGCAAATGTCATTTCATATTATTTGGTAACAAAAATTTAAGAATGCGCCTCTCACAAGATATATCTATTGAAATAGACGACACCCCTCTATCTATTGTGGAATCCACGAAAAACCTGGGTATTATCTTTGACTCCGATCTAAAATTCACTTTACATATTAATAGTCTGCTCAAAAAATCATTCAGCTCTTTGAAAATGATCTATCCACATAGGCACTACCTCAATCAACCCATACGGAAATTGCTGAGTGAATCACTTGTCCTGTCTAGGTTCAATTACGGTGATATTGTTTACGGTGATTTACTCACTAAATTTGATCAGAATCGTATTCAGAAAGTACAGAACTTTTGTTGTCGATTCATCTTCTCCCTCAAAAAATACGATCATGTTTCCAATAAAATGAGGGAACTGAAGTGGCTTACAATGGCTAATCGTTCTAAATACAACTTTTGTGTCTTTCTATATAAAATAATAAAGAACATGATTCCTTTATCTCTCTATTGTAAATTAACTCCAAGGTCATCTTTACATTCATTAGAAGTGAGAAATAAACATCACTTTAATGTTCCTCGTCACTGTTCAGTCATGTTCCAGAAATCCTTCACCTATCAGGCTGTAAAATTTTACAATTCACTCCTCATCAATCACCTTCATTTATCTGAATTTAATATCAAGAAATTGCTGAAAGCAAAATTTTGTGAATCCCCAATATAAATTAAGACTTGAAACTCTATAACCTAGTTATACTTTGACAAATTACTTTTGTTTATTCGACTTACGATGATTATGTTCTTTATTACCTCATGAATGTCTGTATTAGCTAAATTTTCTGTCGATTGTACAATTTAGGTTAAGTGTAAGAGTAGCAATAGCTAAACTTCGCCTACTTTGTACCAAAGAAAAAATAAAGACGATTTATTATTATTATTATTATTATTATTTTATCGCTCACCGTCAAGTTGTCCACAAGAGTTTAATGAACATCTTTCAAATTATTTGGAAAGTCACTGTAAGGACAGAAAGCATACTTACTTCTTCGCTGGTGATATAAATATTGATATTAAGTCTGACGCGGATTTCTGTAATGATTATCTTAACATATTAGGAGAATTTGGATATGTTTCATTAATAAATAAGTATACAAGAATACAAAATTTATCAAAATCTTTATTAGATCATATTTTCATAAAAGATACAAAGCAGTTTGTGAATTGTAAATCCTTTGTTCTTCATTTTAACATAACAGACCATTTTCCAACTGTTGCAACATATTCAAGTGAAATCCCCAAAAGAAATGAACCGGAAACAAAAATTAAAATTTTAAATAAGAATAAATTTGTAGAACAAATGAAAAAAGAAAAATGGCAAGAATTATACAAAATGACCGATATAAATATTATCACAGATTACTTCATTACAAAAATAAAAGATGCAATAGACTCCTTTTCTATAGTAAAAAAAATCAAATGCTGTGAAAAAAAGAGAAATCCCTGGATCACCAAAGGGTTAAAGAAATCGGCGGAAATCAAACAAGATATGTACAAACAGCTTAGGAAAAACCCAAATGATGCAGAACTACTAAATAAATATAAAAAATACAAGAACGAGTTGACTGATCTTCTGAAAAAAACTAAACAAAACTACTATACAACAGATAGAAATAAATAAAAATAATTCAAAATCATTATGGGATAACATCAAAAAGCTTACGGGAAAGGACAATCATCAAAATAGCATAAGTAGCATTACATATAATAATAAAAATATTTCAGATAAAAAAGAAATCGCCAATATCTTCAACTCACACTATGCCAATATAGGTAAGGAAATGGCAGAAAAAATCATTAAACCAAGAAAGTCTGTTGTGAGCAGAAATATTATTGATGTGTCCATATTTATGAAACCCACTGACGAATCCGAAGTACTCGACATTATAAAACAACTTAAAAATCATAAGTCTCCAGGAATTGATGAAATAACTTCAGAAAACCTCAAACTTATCGGCGAATACATTAAAGAGCCGTTAACGTATTTAATCAATAAAATATTTGAGAGTGGTGAATATCCTCAGAACTTAAAGACAGCAATAATAAAACCATTATTTAAAAAAGGGAATCAGATGGACGTCTCTAATTACAGACCAATATCACTTATAAGTACAGTTGCTAAAGTTGTAGAAAAAGTTATCAAAAAACGACTCATGGACTTTTTAGAGCAGAACAACATGCTTTCACCCAAACAATTTGGTTTCAGATCCCAAAAATCAACAGAAGATGCAATAGTTTATTTAACAAATAATATCTATCGAACACTAGATGAAGGGAAATGCGCTATAGGTGTTTTTCTGGACTTAGCTAAGGCTTTTGATACCGTCAATCATGATAAACTGATGAGCGTTATGGAGGATCTAGGTATCAGAGGGATCGTCTATAAAATGTTCAAATCATACCTCAACGACAGGACACAGTATGTGAAAATTGAAAATGAGATAAGTGAACCACGTAAAGTAATAACCGGAGTACCTCAAGGAACGGTTCTGGGACCAGTATTCTTCTTAATATATATTAACGGAATTCTCTCACTAGAAGTAGATGCAAGTATATCATCATTTGCAGATGATACAGTAATCCTGTTCACAGATGCTACTTGGGACGGTGTTAAAAACAAGGCGGAACAAAATCTGGAAAAAATTAAAAACTGGTTCAGTAATATGGAACTAACACTAAATTTAGATAAAACAAAATGTATTACACTATCTTGCAATAAATCAAACTCACCCAATATAGATCGACTCACACTGAAAGATGATGATTCAACTCATTTCGTCGATTGTGTGGAGTCCATAACATACCTAGGAATTGAAGTCGACATGCACCTGAAATGGGACATTCATATAAACAAAATAGTTAGAAAATTAAGATCAATATTGTTTACATTCAAATATCTCAAAAACTATCTAAAAGTCAATGAACTCAAAATTCTTTATCATTCCCTAGTAGAATCCCACATGCAATATGGAATATCCGGCTGGGGAGGAGCGTACAATTGTCATATAGAACCACTTCAAGTGATTCAAAAATATTTTTGGAAAATTATTTTTGATAAAAAACGTACCTACCCCTCAAAAAAACTTTTTGAAGAAATTCCTATGCTTGAATTAAGAAAACTGTATATTTACAAAGTCCTCAACCTACAATACAAAAATAGGAAAGAGTTAACATCAATAAGGCACATACATAATACACGATACAAAAAGGAATTTGAATTTTTTATAGAAAAAACCACAAAAACAGTAGGCCAGAGATCATTTTACTACACAGGTCCCAAAATTTTCGGACAAGTACCCCAGTCTATTAGAAATATTAACAGTACTTCCTTATATAAAAGAAAACTGAAAATTTGGCTAAAACAATTGTCAGCAGAAACTATAACAAAGATGATGAATACCACTGGATAACTATTGAAATCTGCTATAAATGGCCCAATACTGTATCAATGAATGAACATAAGCATGCAATATTAATATCTGTAGTATATAAGTACGTGTGTGTATATTTATTCTTATATAGAGCTGTTGTTCCTCATTCCTAACACTGCACTTCACTTTCTTACATTATCTATTATTATTATATGTCACTCCAACAATAAGATCTTTATTAAATACTATATATATTACCTAATATCCCACAACAAGTTTCTCTTCGTGGGATATTTTTTCTTCTTCTTTTCCTTCTTTTTTATCTATTTAATTCATTCTCGAAGTGTTCAGCCGCCACTACATCAGCGATTATTCATTTATTTATTTACATTTATGTCAATTCGTTTCCTAATTCAAGAGCGTACTTTATACAACTATTTATACTTATACTTTCTACATTTTACATTTACATTTAATATTTTACATTTTACATTTAATATACTTGCCCACGCACAAGTTTCACTTCTGTGGGTCTTCTTCTATTTATTCACCATTGCTGTATTATGTTGTATACTTGAAATTTTAGTGAATAAATATTATTATTATATTATTATTATATCAGCCACGCTGCACAGAGAAGGCCTATCTGAATGTCAGTGATATTTCTGTAATCATCCGGATCATCCATGAAAGCAGAAAAAGGGATCTGGAAGTAAAACAAACAGAATAAGGGACTTCACAAAAATACCTACTAGCTCAACGGCTCAACCATTCATTCATTCAGCTTGGAATTTATGATGAAATGACAAGAATTTAATAGTTTTTCAGCAGCAATTACATGGATATGTACAGGCAGTAGAAACATTCTGATAATTCCATCATAAAATACACACCTGTTGTTGATGAAAGTTAAAGAAAAATAACATGAATCGACCAGATAAAAATGTATCCATCCATCAGGTCTTTCAGGAGGCCCACATGCAGCTGAGTCCATGTTTATGAAACACTTGTCAGAATATCTAGCCCGAAGAAGGCCGGAGTTGAATAGACGTCTTTAGTACTTGGAAAGGCATCATATACACATAAAATTCATCGCTGGGGGCCCTAGTTGTCTTCAGATTCATCAGGAATACCAAAAAAATACATTATGATATAATAAAGAAAGATGATTTGGAGGTTAAGTTGAGAAAACTTGCCACTTCTACTTTTTTTTGTACGTTAGACGTGGACGTTATAGGCCATCCGGACAAGTTTACAATAGGAAATGGATAGACTTCTGTTTCCATAGAGGGGAATGCAAAATCTGTTACCATACAGAAGGGGAATGTAGGTACAATGTGTTTAGAGTTTGGATCGAAAGATGGCAATCTCTGTTTGAAAACGAAGTAGAAACGCTATGTCTTTGTAGATAGAAAAAATTTTAGCAATAATATCATAAAAATGCAGTCAAGGAGTGAAATTATTCAGGCATTCTAATTTATGAGGATATTTTGTATTTATGAACTTTTCAACAGAAAACATGGAAAATTGCTATTTATTACACTATTTTTGCAAGTTCAATGTCTTAGAACAGGTTTTCCAATTTGACAGCCTTCCAAACAATCAAAAACAATGTTGAGATTGAACAACTCTTCATGAACTTATCAAAAACTATCAGTGGTATGTTATCTGGTATCTGGTAATTTGGAACTACAGAAAGGACACCATTGACAAAAAAACTACAATAAACAACAAAATCTTTATTTAAAGAAAAAACCCACTTGAAAAACAAAATTAAAGAGTATTTTGTGATAAGTGACATAATAAATACATAGACAGTAATATAGACTCAGAGAATAACTGTGTAGATAAAAAATTATCAAAATTCACCATGCACTGTGGTTTTTTTATCTTATCTTATCCTATCCTATCCTATCCTATCCTATCCTATCCTATCCTATCCTATCCTATCCTATCCTATCCTATCCTATCCTATCCTATCCTATCCTATCCTATCCTATCCTATCCTATCCTATCCTATCCTATCCTATCCTATCCTATCCTATCCTATCCTATCCTATCCTATCCTATCCTATCCTATCCTATCCTATCCTATCCTATCCTATCCTATCCTATCCTATCCTATCCTATCCTATCCTATCCTATCCTATCCTATCCTATCCTATCCTATCCTATCCTATCCTATCCTATCCTATCCTATCCTATCCTATCCTATCCTATCCTATCCTATCCTATCCTATCCTATCCTATCCTATCCTATCCTATCCTATCCTATCCTATCCTATCCTATCCTATCCTATCCTATCCTATCCTATCCTATCCTATCCTATCCTATCCTATCCTATCCTATCCTATCCTATCCTATCCTATCCTATCCTATCCTATCCTATCCTATCCTATCCTATCCTATCCTATCCTATCCTATCCTATCCTATCCTATCCTATCCTATCCTATCCTATCCTATCCTATCCTATCCTATCCTATCCTATCCTATCCTATCCTATCCTATCCTATCCTATCCTATCCTATCCTATCCTATCCTATCCTATCCTATCCTATCCTATCCTATCCTATCCTATCCTATCCTATCCTATCCTATCCTATCCTATCCTATCCTATCCTATCCTATCCTATCCTATCCTATCCTATCCTATCCTATCCTATCCTATCCTATCCTATCCTATCCTATCCTATCCTATCCTATCCTATCCTATCCTATCCTATCCTATCCTATCCTATCCTATCCTATCCTATCCTATCCTATCCTATCCTATCCTATCCTATCCTATCCTATCCTATCCTATCCTATCCTATCCTATCCTATCCTATCATAGGGAGGGGAGGTTCGAGTCTCTCAGGCTGATGACCTGAATAATGTTGTATCCTAACATATCCTATCAAATAAGATCTATTGACATAAATAGGTGTTGCAAGTCTAAAAACTTAAAAATGTATACAATACTAGCAAAAAATCAGAAAGATTTCAATTTCCAAGAGTTCCATTTCGGCGGATATGGCGTTCACAGTATATACTGTATGATTCAAATTAAAAAAGTAATTTCAATCTCAAAAATGCCACGATGTTTCATTAGAGAATAGCCATTAGAAACTGATTATGAATGCATGTATCTGCAAAACAGAGTTTATACTCATAGAGCTCGTAAGGATTTGCTATTAGGAACTCATTATGAATGTACATGCAAAACGAATTTCAATCTCAAAAATGCCACGATGTTTCATTAGAGAATAGCCATTAGAAACTGATTATGAATGCATGTATCTGCAAAACAGAGTTTATACTCATAGAGCTCGTAAGGATTTGCTATTAGGAACTCATTATGAATGTACATGCAAAACGCATTTCACTCCCATAAATGCCACGATGTTTCAATAGAGAATAGCAATTAGAAACTGATTATAAATGTGTATGTGAAACATAGTTTGTTGTTACAGAGAAATTTGAATTCTTAGGACTTAGATGAATCAAAATAAGTTATTGGAATGCAATTATTCATGTCATCCTTATTGACAGAACATTTGATGAAGTCGATTCAATTGAAGTTTCATTGAAGTTAGATACATTACGGATACATAAAAAGAAACTTGACTATATTCTTTTGAAGGAATTTTTACTGTTGAAGTAGCCCTGTTCAAAATATTGATTTATTCTGACTTCCTACACAATCCCTATTGATTTGTCGCATAATATAATACTCGTTCATTTTATCAAACGGCTTTCGGTGTTTGCGTTTACGATTCTGAAAACTTCATTTCTGACTAGCACAAAATATACAATCAATTAGCATGTTTTCACTTACCTCATCGTTCTTATCGATATTATTCTCCATTTATGGTTGAAGAATAATTATAAGAATGGAAATAAAGAAATAACTACAGAAATCGAAATCGAAATCGCCCATGTAAATATAAATGTAACTTAACCTCAATCTCAATGACGCGGACAACGCCCACTACTGCCAGACTGCTACAGAATCAGAACCTAAACACAGAACAGAATCGACAGAATGAAACAAGACACAGGTCACTGATTTTAGGACCAAGTGAATTTCGCTTTTGATTTTGTATATCTTTCGCAGATATTTATAACTTTTTATTCCTCTCATGGGCATGGCCAAGATAACTTCAAGATTGTAGTAGGTAACATCTCAATTATATTAATTCCTTAAAATATCACTCTTGAAACCACTCCCTAATGTTTTGAATTAAATATAGCAGGTAGATTGCCTCCATGAAGATACAGCTATTTTATTAAGTCAAACATTACATTTGATAATTCAGGTAACGTTGTGGAAGCTTTTTCAATCAGTGATATTCGAATGTTTTACTAACTTATACGGACTAATTGCATCATTATAAACATTGCTGAAACATTAAAACAATTTTTCAAAGATAACCTTGTATAGGCAAGACGAAAACTATGTAGCTGCAATGATATGTAATGTTTGATGTTTAGTGGGTTTATTTTTTCAGGCAATGGAAATACTCTTTCTCCCAAAGATTATCATCAAGATGACATAAATCCATCTTGTAGATACTGCCCACAAAACAGAAATGGTGAGATTCCTGTGATACTATAGTTTCCTTCAATTCCGAAACAATTCACTGTTTCAGAATTCAACACAACTTTGAAGAATTTGTTAACTGATTTAAGAGACATCACAAGAAAACAGACTTTATCAATGTCGGTAGCGACCGAGACCATTGACCAAATTAAAAAGATATCAGATGAACTGAAAAAATTGAGAATTGAAAATATACCACCAGATTGTACACTACATTCAAAATATAAATTTTCCATATCTGATAGAGAAACCTTTGATAAGCTTGAGGAATATCTTACTGATTTTCAACAGTTTGGTTCAGCTGTAAGTAATCCTGTAATTTGAGTGATATTTCCAGTCTCTGGTTTTATCGAATCATTTTGAAATATGAAACAAACTTTGAATTGAAAAAATGCTCATTTGATACCCACAAATCTTGAGAACGTATATTTTTCAGATGATTGAAGTTTCCAAATTCGGTGGTACTGACATATATGACTTCGTTAAAAGGTCTCTCAGTTGGTTTAGGAAGAATTCCCTTCTCATACAGTATACTTGGCATGACACCAAAGATAAAAAAAGGTTTGATGTCTACGAAACTTGGGCAGTTCATAATAAATGGGTCCAATAATTTGTTTCCATTTGGTTCATTTGTATCATTCATAACCTCTGGTTATATTATATTATACACCTAGGGTGAGAATGAGTGAGTTATTATAAAGCAAGCATGGAAGGATATACAGTGTGTTTGCTTATGTTCGCACCACATGGAAAAGTTATCAGTTATACTGAAAAAAATAATTCTTTATAAAAAGTTATCCAAGGCCTGAAACTGAAAACGCAGATATCAGATTTAGATTTTTTCAGGTATGTCAAAAAATATAGAATTTGCTCAAGGTGAAGTAATTTTATTTTCGACAATATCGAAAATTATTTTGGAGAGAAGTTGATAGGAATTGAAAATAACGTTCAAACATCTATCTACTTTGAAAGTCGAGAATGTTTTATTATTTTCTACAATTTCTGATCACTTCATATGGAAAACTTTTTCATTATTAATTTTACGGAAGAAAGTAATTCTTCATAAAAAGTTCTGCATGATCTCAAACCGGGATGACAAATATTATAGATATGAGTTTTCTTTAGTCGTATGTCAAGAAATCTTGAGAAAATTGGTTAAAATAGTGATACCAGATTTTCATCATAGATAAATGAAATAAGATATCTGAAAGTTGTTTTTAATTCTAGTCAACTTTTTATATATTTATATTTTTTGACATACCTCGTATACGACTGAAAACATTTGATATCTGAAAGCATTTTCAGTTTCAAATCTTGCAGTTTTCTTATGAGGAATAACTTTTTTTCTTGAAATTAATAATAAAAGTTTTCCATATGGTGTGAACTAAACAGACACTGCTATCTTCATCGCAGAAAATATTACTTCACATTAGAGCAAATACTTGACTGATGGTGATTCATCTAGTAAGTAGTAAAATAAGCCCTCTTCACTTAAATGAAACATTTTGTGTCTGAAAACGGTCAAAATTATATGGAATGATCTGAATAGTAACAAATAAGTTCTCACCATTGAAAATTCTGAGTTTGAGTCGAACCGAAGTTTTTTAGAAGCACCAGAAAAAACAGCATTCTACACTGATAGGAAATCAGTAGAAAAATATGTCAGAAGAGCTTAAGAAAGATGTGCATATGAAATGAAAGCTGAATCTGCTAATTAACAGATTTTTGATATATCTCTGGGATATTTTTTTGTATCAATGTTTAATCTTTCATATATCTTTCGGATATTTACCTATATATATATATATATATATGTTCCTTATTTTGTTATGTTCCTTATTTGGTTACGTTCCCTATCCATGTACAGGCTGTCTCCTTATATTTTGACTTCTACATACAGCTTCAATTTCACGCGGCGGAAAAAAAACAATAAGAAAGTTGTAGGGTTTCATCCGTACTATCTTTTGGTAATGCTCGAATGAACATATGCGAATCGCAAAATGGGATAAAACGAGTAATAATCATTTTTTTTAAATGGAACACTGCATATTTTCAACTTTTGTGGAAACACTTTTTCTTCTGTTCACAAATATATCCAGTTTGCTTATGTTCCCTTAAGACGTTTTCTACTAAATTCTTGCTGCACTACTGAAATTCTTGCAATAATTTCACAGTGAATAACCTCACTATCCCGTATTTTTCCTGTACGGAATAAGCCATTGTTTTGTTTCCATGTCATTTCTGTTCTGTTTCCATGTCATTTCTTTTCTCCACAGCCATCTAAATATTATTGGCAACTTTGATATTCAATGCTAAATAAGTGAAAAATGGATTGAGGAAACATCAGCACACTATATAAATTCGAGAACAGGAGGGGATCTTTCACTAGAGTTGAAAATATACAGGCTGTTTCATTTGAAAAAACTGATTTGCACTCATTTTTTTTTGCTATTTTGTGATTCGCATTTGTTTATTCAAGGAGTGCCAAAAGATAGTACAGATAAAACTCTACAAATTTTAATTTTTTCCATCTTGTATAGTTGAAGCTGTGTAGGTGGGTTTCAAAATATAAGGAGACCTCTTTGAAAATCAGTTAATTTTTTTTTATTATTAAACAACTATTTTGATATGTCTGCGTAGTATTGTTGAATATAGTATGTTTGTAGGACCTATCATTATTCAATTATAAATATTTTATGAAAATATTTGTTTTAAATCTGAGAATTACTACTACTACTCTGACTACCTACAAAAAAATCTATTTCCAGAAGAAACTTTTTGGATGTCTGATGGACATTGAATGGATTTCCATGAATGAATATAAGTTGGATGTCCAGTCCTGGAATGGATGTAAATTGGCTGTCCAATGGAAATCCAATTTATTCCTGATAAGTATTGTAAGAATGTGAATTATTCAATTCATAATTTAATATAGATTTCCATTGGACTTTAGTGATTAAATGAAATTAGTTGTATCTTTTCCATTTCAAATTACTGAGAATTCATTTTCAAGAAATCGGTCTGAAAGTGAAATCGAGAGTCATTAAATTTAACTAGGGCCACACTCAATTCATGCCTATTTTTTTCTATTTCGAAATATATAGCTATCATAAACTGCTAATAGTGCCCTATTGACCATAATTCTCGACCACCCGTGGTTCAGCTCCTATTCCAAAACTATCGTAAAAGTTTCACTCTCTGCATCAATAAGTCTTATTGAATGGGGTAGGTACTCCAGGATATGTCAAGTAGGTATTGTTAGTTTAAGCATGTAAGTCGTGTTGGTATAGGGTTTTTTATAGGAGATACTTCCTTTTTCCCTATATATGTGAATAGAAACCACACGTCGTGAATATAATTTTAAGAGAAGCGATCTTTTGCATGCCCATCAATTAGTTGACATTTATTATTTCAAGGAAATAGTATTAGTTTAGGCTAGGAAACTCGAGAGTTTATCTTTTGAATAGGGCAATTTATGTAGCATAATAAACACGTCAAAAGTAAGGGCTCTCGAGAAACATATATAGTTTATTTTCATTTTGTGAATATCTGCAGAGGGTACTTAAGAATTTCGAAGAAGTCCCCACAGGTTGCGAAAACATAAATTATTTGTATGTCAAGTATCTGAAGCTGGTCAAAAGAGAAGGAAGCAATAGTATACACCCCTATAGAGAGGAAAATCTACCACGATTGGTTGATACCATCCAACCAAGTCAAGTTTCCACCCATAACGGGAATGAACAGACGAAATTAGAGTCAGATAGGGATTTTAGAAAAATCTTAAAGGCAGTTCAATTTTGAATTTCATCCTGTTTGCCTAGTGTTCTGGTGCGTGAATTCAGTGTCTGGTAAATCTCTCAAAGATTGCATTTTTTTCTGAAATTGATAAAGTTCCCTTCTGGTATTCATTAGAATCTTGTAAATTTCATTGAGTTTTCAGAGTCTGGACTCAACTAGGTTAGTACCTTCCGTACTGCTTAGAATATTTAAATTTCAAAGTGAAATACATTTTTAAACCATTAACTTCCTTTTGACTGGTTAAGATAATTAGTTAGATAGATTTCAACTCACTCAGGATAGCTGTAATCATCTTCATTATCTCTTGTTCTTTTATTTGCTTTGCTATATAGGAGCCATTTCCTCATCGAGTCATATTTTCTTTACTTGTCTTTTCATTATTTGTTTATTTTGATTATTATTAAATAGATCGTTGAGGTTTTATTTATTCTTTTATTGCTGAACTTACTCACTTCTCTTCCAGAAGTGAACAATAAAGTAAATTTAATAGAAGTTCTTCTGATATAAGTCAAAAGTTGATAATATAATATAATAAAGGCAAAGAGTTACCAGATAAGTGTTTATACGTGTGACGGTTCGAGGTAATCGATAGCCCGCAGAAGCGATAGCTGAGCCCAGAGAGCTGTCACCCCTTCTGAGAGTCGAAAGGTAAGTGGAATTTTTTGATAATGTTTACGAGCCAACTCAAGCGTATTCTTATTGGACCTTACTTGCCTAACCTGTCTCGTTCGGCAGAGAAGAAGAGAAGAGAGAAGAAAATCAGTAGATGAAGGAAATAAATATTATTAAGAAGGTGGACCTAAGACAGGTATAATTTAATCAGTTTATTTCGAGGATAGAGTATCTTCATCAGAGTCCACCCTTCTTACAGTATCCAATAGACATACTATTGGAATGGACATAAGTTGAATCTTTGATGGACATCCATTGGATGTCTGATGAGTAAACAATAGAATTTCAATTGGAATGGACATAAAATGGATCTTCATTGAGAATCCATTGGATGTCTGATGAGTATCCAATAGAATTCCAATGGAATGGACAAATATTGGATATCCAATGGAAATCTATCGGATGCCTAATGGAAAGCCAATGGATGTCTATTGAACAAATACTGGACAATGCCGTCCCTCCAATGGATGTCCAGGGTATCCATAACTGGACATCCATTGGTTGTCCAATGGATTCACTTGTGTTGTCTGGGAAGGGGTCGTCGCTACAACAATTTTGAAGAGGAGTGTGGAATGCGTCGTGGGATTGTGAGGATTGAAAACAAAGACAATTTATGCTTACCTCGGGCACTTGTTGTTGCCATTGCTTCAGTTACTAAGGAAATCGAATACCGCAAAGTTCGTCGTGATATCGGTAAGATCCAGACAGAGAGAGGTCTTCAGCTAATGAAATATGCGAAAGTTATAATACCTAGGGAGGGGACGGGAGTTCCAGAAGTACAACAATTCCAAGAGTATTTGGAAAACTACAAAGGTTTAATATATAAATATGGTAATTAAGGCCGTGACGTCAATTATACAGGAGTGAGAGAGGGCAGATGTCTCAACTTGCTTCATCATGAAGGACATTACAACGTGATCACTTCATAAACAGCTGCATTTTCAAAGAAAAAACAAAATACACAAAGTCGGTCGACTTTGTTTTTTCTTTGAAAAAATCTGGACCACTTTGAGAAGGATGGATGGTTTCCATGACTCAGCTGCATTTTGTTGCAATCATTATTGCGCAGACTGCCATATACCTTATGAAAAAAAAGATTCTCATCGATGTAGGGGTACATGTGTAGGATGTCTGCAGTCTCCGGCATGTCATAAAGATCATATAAAAATGAAATGTGACGACTGAAAGAGAACATTCAGAGGCCCCAAATGTTATGGAAAACATCAGAGGTTAACAGGGAAGGACAGCGTCTGTGTAAGAATCAGGAGATGTGAGCAGTGTTTCAAAACTCTCAAGAGTGGAAGACAACATATCTGCGTAGAAATATTCTGTAAGATATGCAATCAACATGTCTCCGAGGAACACTTGTGCTACATCCAGCCTGATACCACGTTTCCAAAAGTAAAAGACATACTCTTTATTTTCTATGACCTTGAAACACGCCAAGAAAAGGCAATGGAAGATGGTTCTTTATTACACGAGCCTAACTTATGTGTGTTCAAACAATGCTGTGACAGTAGTATGAACGAAAATTCCAAATTTTGTTTGAAGTGTGGAATACGACTGCATATTTTGCAATCAAATCCCATTGAATGGTTCACGGAGTTTGTAATGAACCGAAGAAAAATATTCAAACAAGTTGTAGTGATAGCACATAACGGCTCAGGATTTGATCACTTTTCTATATTGAATTATATTCTCACTAAAACCGATCTGAAACCCGAAATAATAATGAGAGGTATGAAGATTACTATGATGTTGGTAGGAAATGTGAAATTTCTTGATTCGCTGATTTATTGCCCGATGGCTCTCTCCAAACTTCCGAAAGTATTTGGTCTTGATGATAACTTCAAGAAAGGCTATTTTCCACATATGTTCATTATAATCAGCAAAGAAAATTACGTCGGACCATTACCTGCCATCGACCTGGTTTACATATTGTGTGTGACTTATTATTCTGATAGTTGGTCAGAGGAGAGCCTGCATCTCGTTTACTGACTCTTTGTCAGGGGAGCCTTTGTAGCTCGTATTCTGATGATTGTAATAGATCGTATCTAAATTGCGGCACCAGGCATCGTGAATCAAGCCAGGGCCGTTTTCAAAATCACGCGCCTATTTTCAATCTGGCTGTCAATGACAAACTTCGAAAGGAAATCATGCTTATTTGAATTCTTACGGTTGAGAGGGGGAAATGAGAAGATGGTGCTTAAAGATTGAAACTGAAAGGACGGCAAAAATCAGGAAACGTTGTGCATCCAGTTTGCAAGGGGTGTTTTTGGGTTTTTTAAAGCGTCTAGGCTCCTAGCAGCACTCGGCCTCTCGCCTATGCTCTTTTTGGGTAGGTGAAACCCATTTTATATACTTTGTTAAACGTAACCCAGGATTTGCCCTGCATGACGAATTTTGTATCATTGTATTTATTGTTAACAAGTGTAAATAGTTCTGGCATAAGAGTGTTCATTAATGCCCTTTTTAGATTTGGATGTAACGAAACTAAACAACTTGTCTCCCTCCGCCCCTGTGTATTTCCTCACCATCGACGTTTGTGGAGTCGAAATAAAGATCTGAAATCTTAAGAGCATTTTTCTACTCTGCTGAACCACACACACCCTTGAGATACTTTACATGGTGAATCACTTTTGAATGGTCCCATAGTAATAATAATAATAATAATTATAATCAGTAAGAAAATTGATGAGTCTCAACTGGGCAATCTGAAGGCATGACAGACCTATGATATTATATTGATTATACATGCACACGTCTGTACATTATTGGAAGAGCAAATTACTTTGTAAGTTCAGAAACTTTCCTGATGTCTTTGGAAACAAACGATGTCCCTACTTCACATGCAAAAGATTTGGACCAAAAATCTCAATTTAGAGATGAAAGACGTGACCATATCAATCCACGCATCATACCACAACTCGACTTGCTTTCTTTGTGGACGACCAGGAGATCCTCATTCGAAGTGTCAATCCAGTGGAATCATCAGCTATGATAGGACTGGAGTAGCAGATTAGCTAGTGAGAAATTTATCATGATTTGTGTCACCCTTCCTGAACATCTAGATTCCGACAGTGAGTGATCACGAGGATGTACGATCAAATCAGGTTGGCCGAATGTAACGCTATTTTATTTCACCATTATTGTTTCATCATTTTCATGAATAAATATTCCCTACACCCTGTACTCAGTACCGTCTTTCCGTACTTATCGCCATAGTAGGTAGTATTTCGAAATACGCTGACGAGACTGAATGAGTTTGGAGAACATTTATATCGATACCGAAGAGGCAGTTAGAAATGAGACTCCATAGTGCTATCTAGTGTTTGTTATTTATGTGCACGTTCAGATCGGAAGATCTGGTTTAAATATTGTGGGAATGATTATTATGATCGTTGGTCGGAGGAGGGCTTGTATCTCGTTTACTGACTGTTAGAGGATCCCTTGTAGCTCGTATTCTGATGGTTTGTCAGAATAATAGCACTCTATGCTGTTGATCCCTACGGCTTGGATCACGTTCTTATACTTTTGTGGGTCGGTATAAGCGAGTCAATGACATGACATGAACTGTCATTGCGTCTCCATATCTGACGAGATATGTTGAGACGGGGGAGTCCCTACTCATTTCAAGTTGAAACTAAACTGGTCAACATTGATAACGTCGTGGTCCAAGATATACCCTGAATTCAAAGTAGAATAACTCACATTTCTAGATTATTTCTTCTGAAAAATTTGGAAAGTTCGCCTTCACCACATCTGAAAACTTGATCGTCATTAGAACCAGCTGCAAGTTCAAAATGATAATAATGACCATTTTCAGTTTTCACTCATCTCATTTTTGATGTTTTTAATAAGGTTATACAATCCATAGGTGAATTATTGAACTCCTCCAAAATAAACCCCTTGTGCAGTATAGCCAACAGTTTATTGACGTTTTCATTAGATATATTTGGACAAATAGCCCATTGTGTTAATTTCAATAAGTGCAAACTTTTCTGAACTTGTGGTTCACTGATGTGTGTGAAGGGAGTCATAGAGCTATTCTGACGACTTATAGAGAAACTCTTCAAGATCCGCCTTCTGTTACAAATGCTTCTTGACCGATTCAATAAGATCCCAATGACAAAAAAGTTATGCGTGGATGAACAAATGATCCCTTCAAGGGACGTCATCATCTGAAACAATACATGAAAAACAAACCTAGGAAATGGGGTATAAAGCATTTGTTTTATGTGGCTCGGATGGAGTTGTTTATAATTGGGATTTGTATTGTGGATCTGTGGAACCAGATCAGTCACACACAGATGTAGGTGCCAGTGGAAATGTTGTTATGAAGTAAGAATAATTCCCAAACATGAGTATCACAAAATATATTATGATAACTGGTTCAACAGCGCAAAACTTCAAGTTGAGCTATGAAAGCAGGGAATATTGAGTCTGATGGGGACAGTGCGTTGTAACCGTTTGGAAGGATCAATATTTTTAACTCATAAGGAGATGAAAAAACGAGGAAGAGGATCAGTGGAGGAAAAAAAGCTATCCTTGACGGCGTCGAAATTACTTGGCGATTGAAGTGAAGAGATGGGATGATGAAGCTGAAATGTCGATATGACATGTTCTCAGGCCGTTTCAATTTATTTCATTGGTGGAGTTGATCTTGTTGATTCCCTCATAGATCTATACCGAACGAATATTCGGAGCAAGAAATGGTATCTAAAAATATTTTTTTATTCGATGGATCTATGTGTGGTGAACTCCTGGCTCCTTTACAGGCGAGACTGTAATGGAGGGGGTATCATAGGAAGAAAATAGTTTTCGTTACTCCAATTCAAAACCGACCTAGCTAATACGCTATGTAGCAAATGCCTTCAGAACGAAAGAAAAAGAGGTCGTCAAGTTCATTCACAGTTCAACAAGCTATTGAAATGAACAATAGAAGAGCCAAAATGGCAGCTACATTCACAGAAAAAAGGGGCAGGTGTAAATTCCCAAATTGTACTGGAGTACC
Source organism: Phaedon cochleariae (assembly GCA_918026855.4). Classification (NCBI taxonomy): domain Eukaryota; kingdom Metazoa; phylum Arthropoda; class Insecta; order Coleoptera; family Chrysomelidae; genus Phaedon; species Phaedon cochleariae. The sequence continues at coordinate 12,255,333 of OU896717.1, forward strand.
AAGAATTCTATGCAGTAAATGTGGTGTTCATTTGTGCCTTTCTCCTAATTCAAACTGTTTTTATTCCTGCCACAAGGGACAGAGCTGTCCGAGAAGCCGCCCAATGTGACTTTTAGGTAACATACCCCTAAATAATCCTAACGGTGTTGTTTTTCAAACTAATACAATTAAGCATTATATCGATGAGAATTCGTGAAATTTAGAATTCAGTATCATTTAGAAGAATCGGGCCGTAGAGGGTTAAGAAATAACAAACGCAAATTTCATGAAACGACAACCAACTTTACACTGAGAAAAACTGGTTAATCAAAACGTCTAGTTGGTATTTTTCTAGTACCGATAATTGAAAATATTTGGAATTTTATTAACAATGACAACGTATCCTTATTTCCTACAAATGACTTTTCTATTTTTCGCCAATTATTTGTCATCAATAAAAATACTATATGTGACAGAATTATCACAGTGTTGTCTATTCAGTCAATTAAAATTTCATATTGGGGTTAAAAAACCTCATTCTGGGGTTACTAACAACAGCTGACTATTTGCCACAACTGATGACACATTTATCGTAAAAGGTTTATTATTATAGTTATATATGTATGTATTCATTTATTTCATATACATATAATGTAAAAAGGTGTTGCAGCAGCAATAAAAGCCATAATATTATTTTTTCTTTCATTCGTTTCTTTAACGTCGGCCTTCTTCTGCTACCGAGGCTAATCACCGACGCCGGTGAGCACACTATACCCCCAACCGGAAATTTTGCCGAATCCTCTGGTGTTCCAACCAGAGGTAGGGATCTTTAACGAGTCCAACATCCATGGCCTCGGGACCGCCGGCTCAACGTCCCCTCCGAAGGACGGCATATCCATACCATATCTTGTGCTCACTGATATGGTAGTTGTAGCTATGATATGCTATTCCGCTGCAGATGTGCGGGCTTACGCGGCGTTTCCTCGAATGGTCACCCATCCAAGTACTAACCGCGCTCGACACTGCTTAACTTCAGATATCGAACGGCTAGAGCCTTACCTGAGAAGCTAGGGCGACGCCCTATTATTATTATCATTATTATTCATAGAAGAAATTTTTTTAGCTATAACTAATAATTTTAGTTTTACTGCGTCGTTCGGGACCGCCTCGCGTCTCGTCGGGACCCACCGGCAAAAATTGCATCTTGCATCTGTTTGTCTTTCTGTTTCATCATTTGAACTTGTATCTTAATAGTGGGTAGATCGCACGGTCGTCGAGCTTAGACAAAATAAATAAAATAATTGTCTAGTGTAGCCGGGAGCGTCGTGTTCTTGCTGGTTCACTGCTCTGTGTGTTTTCAAATCACTGTTTTGTGTTTTTTTGCACTTCGCGCTGAGCCATTTGGCATTTGGTTGGCAAAATAATAATTCGCAGTTTACCATCGTTATCTGTGCATCACTAGTTATCAGGTTTAGGTACCTATTCACAATTCAGTTCAGTTTACGACGGACGACGGTGAGAAACGTCCATCCGACGTCACGTGTACACGGTGTATATTTATAATTCCCTCTCTTTTTGCTGAGCTGTGGCCTGTGGACAAGCGTCTACGGATACCATTCATTTTACATTCCCTCATACTCGCGCCTTTATTTAAATCCATTTGATAGCTGTCTGCTGTCAAAAGTGTCAACTTTTACCAGTTTGTTTTGTTTGAGAGTTTGAGGAGTTATCGTTTTCATCGGTATGTATTATTATGTATGGTTTTGTTATGTTATGTAATGCAAATGCAGAGGAAAAATCACGTACAAATAATTGATAGTAGATTTACTACGACAGCGGATAGTAAAAATGGTTTGGTGCACTATTTGCAATACATCGTTTTCCAAAGTTTACACTTTGAGAAGGCATGTAAAAAATGTTCACCCAGGTTAGTACTTCTTCCCTTTCAATAGTTCCTATCGCAGTTTATGGCAGTGATATGGAAATATATCGTCCCCTCAATTCCAGAAGGTCGTATGTAACACATTTTCAGAAAATGACATTTTGATGCGTATGTGAATATTTCATCGAGTTCTATCAACATGTAAAATATCGTATGTGTATTCGTACTGTATATATTTATTTTTTATGATCATTTAAAATCGTATGTGCATTTGAAAGAAACTGTTGACGAGCAAAAAGTCTCATGTGAGAAATGCATTCATAGGTCACTTTGACGCGTTCTATTGTGATTGAATTGATTATTTTCTCGAACTGCAGAAGGTCGTTTGTGTATTTGTGCCACATGCAACTATTGGTTAACTAGTCGAAATATGCATCATCCTCACATATTTATTTACATAAGGTCGTAAGTACACAAATGAGTACATGCAACCGTCACCCGATAATATAAATATAGGTACATTATTTTAACACCAATCTAGAAAAAAGGTCGTACGTGCACGATTAAGAACATGCAACCTTGTATCAAAAATATCAAGACGTGTTCATAATTCACACATTTCCTGACGTAAGGTCGTATGTGCATAAATATGTTCATGCAACCTTAAGTCGAGAATGAGAAGATAGTAAATCATTTCGATACAATTCCTGACATAACGCCGTATGTGCTTGAATGTGTACATGCGATCTCGAGTCAATAATATATCAGTTAACGCCGAGCTATGTCATCGTAGAGCAGAGAGTCAGGTGTGCGGTTTTTTAGGCACCTAAAAATTAAATGAATGTGACCATTTGGCGGTTTCGTGTGTAGTCCAATATAATTCCAAATCTCGAAAGAGGTAAGTGATTTCAACCCTTACAAGTTTAAATCCTTCAATAATAATATTGCTCATTGTGATTATCATACAAGATCCATCAGGCACTCAATAATTCTTTATAAATATAAATTGAATCAGAGTCATAATTATCCACTAATTAGAAAAATGTTTATAAGAATCACAATTACTCTCAAAATATCATCGTTTTATTTTGGAAACATGAGAATCGAACTTTGTTTGGCCAAATAGAAAAAGACATTCTTGCAGAAAGCATTATTTGAAATTACACACAGAAAAAGTGTTTTGTTGAGATTCCAAAAATTCATCGATGCATTCACGACTACATAGTGATGAATGTGTTCTTGTGGAAATAGTGGTAGCAGGTAATTACGAGATGTGTTTTCTTTTTCAGGTACCAATATCATGTCGTCCAGATCACGAGATATACTTAATAGGGCTTTGAGAATATCTGGTCTCGAAACTGATGATGAACAGACAACCCATTCGAAAAATGATTCAATTCAACAAATCAATCACACAACCAAGAAAGAAAATACAAATACTATGCACAACAACGTAGTATATGAAATATTAGGCGAAACAGTCACAACCGGAGATGAAAATGTGGAAACCTTCAATGGCAAGGTTATATACGAAATTTTGGGAGATACAATAGTTTCAAGATGTGGAGATATACCTAATGTAGTTGCTGAGAATACCGCATCTTCTGATGGTATGATCGATATTCAAAGCTGCGTGATTATGACAGACGATGGTATTATGTTAGACGACGGTTTTCCAAATCGAATGGTCGAATCAGTCAATTTCCAGTTTGGCGAACAAACGGTACAACATGCCACTCACCCAAATTTCGATGAAACTAATAAAACATCTACTCATTCTGTGGAACCCGCAAATGAAAATATCATCGAAACAAATGAAATTTATGATAATGAGTCAAGTAACCATGTAAATAGTCTTTGTATTCCAGAAACTGTGAATTCGGGATGTGATGAGAATCTTGATTCTAATCTTCCTTCATCAGATGAACCAATGAATATAGAACAAGAATCAGATAACGATAATGATACTATGAATGACATTACTTACGTACCAACAGCTGATGAAATGAATGAGATTGATGAAGAGCACATGAATGCATCTTCATCAGATGAAAACAATGAGGTACAGAAGAAACAAGTTGAGAATGATACAAGAATGCGTAGAAGAAATTCTTCACAATGGAAAAAATCAGTAGCAAAAATGGAGAAGAACCTTGGAAACGAATATCAGAATCGTACCGGAAAAATATTTCCTAAGAAGAATGTTAAATTCACAGATTGTTCCAAGTGTAAATTAAAATGTAATTCTAAGATTAATCTACAAGATTTGAAGAATATTCATGAGAGCTATTGGAAAACTGGATCATACGAAAGGCAAAGAGATTTTATATGCAAGCACGTGAAGATAAGTTCAGTGGTCAGAAGACGGAAGGATACAAACTCTACAAATTCTAGAAGAAATAATACTTATAGGTATTATTTTCCTGGAGATAATCAGGTATGTAAAAAAACATTCCTCAGATGTTTGAATATATCCGATAAAACAGTACGACTTGCCAAAATGAAAGAAATGGGTGGCTCGTCAATGGTTTCGAAAGATATGAGAGGGAAACATTCACCGAAAAATAAAACTTCTGATGCTAGAAGAACTGTTGTTAAAAAACACATTGAATCGTTTCCTGTCATGGAAAGCCACTATTGTCGTTCTAAAACGAAAAGGAAATATATCTCATCTGAGCTGAATATAACTAAAATGTATGAATTGTATGTTGAAAAATGTGATGAGGAGAATGTACTTGATCCCGTCTCATCAGCAGTGTATAGAAAAATATTCTGTTCGGAATATAATCTAGGATTCCATAGACCAAAAAAGGATAGTTGTGCTACATGTGAGAAATATAAACAAGTTGAAAATGAGAAAAAGCAGGAAATGAAGGAAGAGTATGACAGGCACATTAAGAATAAAGAAGTGGCACGTAAGAAGAAAGAAAGTGATAAGAAGAGGTCAGAAACTGATATAAGCTTCAAGTCAGTCACATTCGATTTGCAGTCAGTTTTGTATACACCCTGCTCTGAAGTCTCTCATTATTATTATGCATTGAAATTCTGCTCATACAATTTGTGTGTTTATGATCAAGCCAGCAAGGATGGATTTTCATATTTTTGGACAGAAACAGATGGCAAAAGAGGATCAGATGAAATAGGAACAGCCCTTTTCATGTATTTCAAATCACTTCCTGAATCAGTTAAGCACGTTTCCTTGTATTCAGACTCATGTGGAGGTCAAAATCGCAACCGCTTCATTGCCTCGTTACTATTGTACGTTGTAAGAGTCTTTCCGATTGAAGTTATCACCCAAAATTTCTTAGAAACTGGCCATACTGATATGGAAGTAGATTCAATGCATAGTGCCATCGAATGTAACAAAAAGCATCAGAGAATTTATACCCCACATGAATGGTCAATTATAATCAGGACCGCACAGCGAAAGCAACCTTACAACGTTCAAGAGCTATCCTACACCGACATTTTGGATTTGAAAGCATTGAAGAGTTCTTTGACTAGCCAAAAAATGTCTGAGGATCAAGAAGGGAATATTATTAACTGGATGAACATCAAGGAGCTACAGTTCAGAAAAACTTGCCCGCAAACAATTTTTGTTAAAGATGATCATTCCCAGGAGAACTATAGTGAAATGCCCATCGTTCCACCAAAGACCAAAAGAAAAATTCATTCGGAGCCAGAATTGAAGAAGAAGTATAATAAACCTATACCTATATCTGAGAAGAAGAAGAAGAGCCTGGTGAACCTTTGTAGAGTAGATGCAATGCCTGCTATGTACCATAATTTCTATAGATGTCTGCCATCTAGTTCCAACGTTATCGATAGAGTTCCAGAACCTGACCATGAAGACACCTGATCTCCTTCAAATTAAAAATTTATGTATTTGTGAATTTGTTTTTTACTTTAATCATCATTAAAATTTCAATTTCTTCGAATGCTCTCCATTATGTAACATTTCAGAAGGTATTCCGACAAGGTGAAAGGTCGTATGTAGCTCTTCACTCGAACTTAAGCAATGTCTATGATCATGGTTATAAACAATACTGAAACATGTATTTTGACTCCATTCTGTGAAAGGCAAACTTTTCTGATGAACCTTCAGATAGTCATTTGCAAATGTGTGTAATATACCGTTCATCAAAAGATGTCATGAGAAACTTCATTAGCGATTTCCTCCATTTTGTAGATGATCTACATACGACCTTCTGGCATTGAGGGGACGATATACTCATTATTTTTAGATAAACAGGATGAAATCGCTCCCGCAAAACAAAAATCGACTGGGGCTGTGTGCAATGAGTGTGGCAAATCTTTCTCCAGTTCTTCAAATTTGATTCGACATGCAAAACAATTTCACATGGGTTAGTTTATTTTGTTGATTCTATTATGAGGCCAGGATAGTGATATATTTTCTCATTTTCAGATAAAATTGGAGACTTCACAAAGACATTCAATTATGAATGTGATGAATATAGAAAGCATTTCAAGCATTTTGAATTTTTCAATAATCATAAGAAAAATCACAATGATAGCACAATAAATACTGATGGGAACTTGAGAACAGTTAAAAAATTGAAGTGTTGTTTATGTGCTTGTGATGAAAATTATAACAAATCTGGAATATGGAATCACATTGAAGTAGTCCATGACATAAAACTAGCTATTATGAATTTAAGATTTCCCAATGTTCGGAAATTGTTCACTGTATTTTTTTTTTTTTTTTCAAATAATGAATTTTGATTCGTAATCATTTTTTTCTATAATAATCGATAGGTGAAAAGTAAAATTTCGTATTAAAATTTTTACTCACACAAAACTGAAAGCTACCAAATGAATTCAAATAATGGCGCGAGTATGCGGGAATGTAACGTAAATGGTACCCCTAGACGCTTGTTGGCCTGTGGCACTTACGGTGTGTGGTGTATTCCTGTTCACGATTCCATTGGAAATTGGAAGGAAAATGGCATACAAACTATTATTATTAGAATGGGGCCTTGATTTCAATTGATATAAACTGTGGCAAATAAAACTTGGTATTATTCCTTGAAAAGGCTCTTTAGTTACCACAACAACGTCGTAGATGACTCAACTAAACTTTTCATTTGAGGCAAATAGGCGTTTCCAGAAAAACAGAATTAGTTAGGACAACTAATGCTTGCTGTCCCCTTATCGTACTGAAAAATTTTTCTGTAGTTACTAATTTTGTAGTAACGGCTACAAATTTTTTTCCTCAGTGTAGCTTTCAAGAAGCCGGAACATATACAGAAAATTAGAAAATATTCCAGAGAGTCGTTCCTGATCTGTTGTTTAGTATTTGTGTGTTGTCTGAATCAACAAGAGTCACCATTGAAAGAATAATATAATATCTAGAAAGGTGCGTGAATCATTACATAATTTTTTTTCATCTTCGTACCTCAATATAAGATTTAACAGGAATTGTTATGGACTTGAACTACTTTCAAATTATAGTTTCAGCAGGTACATTATTTTATACAACACATTGCGGAAAAAAGCAGTTCGACAAAAAACAAGAAGATGATGAAGTTCCCTCTGATAATGATGAGAAATCAATTTGTTCTTTATTCGACTTGCAGCAGGTTATCTTCCTTTCTATCAGCAATTGAATCCATGATATTTTATCGCCGACGACTTTCCAATTACAATTCCAGAGTCTACAACATTGGAACCAAAGATTGTCACTGCTTGCTCAAGAAATCAGAGCAGAGAAGTTTTTCTGTTTCCAGATGGATGCAGTGGACGAAACAAGAATACTGCAGTTGCTGCTATGCTTCTACATACAGTGAGTACGTTGAATAATATAAGAACGATTTTGTTGCGATTCTTTGAGCCATATCACGCTCAGAATGAGGGTGATTCCGTTCACAGCTCTATAACATAAAGCGAGAACTGGTAATCTCCTTACTGTGCCATCTCAACTAGTTCCTGTCTTAAGACCAGAAGCCATTGTTTACTGTATGGAATCTGAAGATTTCCTCAACTTCAAGAAAATCGATGCAGATCTAAAGATTCCCACAGTATGAGTAGACGATGATGGATTAGGTCTTGACTGGAAGAATATTAGAGAGATTATGTTTCACAAAGAAAACGTTGATAAGGTATATTTCAAAACATCACATCTCAATGACTTGCATAGAAGCATAACATTAAAACGCCAATAGTCTTTATGAGAGTTCATATCGCTCCTATGTGCTCTAAGAAATTAACGTGGATGAAGTGTTATAAAAATCGAACCATCAAATTTTCATACTGATCTCAACTAGATATTCACAAAGCGGGTACCGAGTACGGCTAAGCCGAGTAACAAGTACCGAGTACCCGGTATATTCACCAAGTACCTGGTAGACACAACTGTAAATTACGGCTCTGTAACAAAACAGCGCCAGACAAAATAGCGCCAGACAAAACAGCGTGCGACAAAACAGCGCCACGACAAAACAGCGCGCGGCAAAATAGCGCGCGAAAATACTTTCTGTTGGAATATCATCATATCGACGATATTTGGAATTGAAAGACGATGCGTTACACGATCCTGATAGTGAATGGTTATAGATATAGAAAAGACAACACACATCTGAATTCTGTCTCGTGGCGTTGTTGTAAATCAAGGTGCAAAGGCCGATTGACTGTATCCAGCGACAACACACAATCACCTTCCCAATTTAGCTGAGAATGATGCACATCTGGCGGAGAATAATATTAAAGTAGGAGCAATGGGGTCGGACGTCAATCCAAGAGCTATCATTCACGCTTCTGTAAGTAGTGCATCGACAGAAGCTTGTATTTATCTTTCTAACTACAATGCCGCAAGAAGAACTATACAGCGTCAAAGGAATAAGTCGCATTCAGGAACAGCTTCGCCTAAATGTGTTGCAGACATAGTTATAAAAGATAAGTACCAGACCACTGAAAGAGGAGAGATGTTCTTGCTCTGGGACTCTGGAATGACGATGATAATAATAGGATAATTATGTTCGGAACTCACAGCAATACTAGAAATTTATGCATTATTGTTTAAAAAGAAGCAAGGGACAGATACCCGAGTGTTTGATAAGCATACAGATTGAACCCCTTCTGAGACCACCAAGTATTCTGTCCGACTTTGAAACAGCTTCCATGAATGCCATAGCCAAAGTGTTTCCAGATGCACGTATAGTAGGCTGTTTTTTCCAGTTGGGACAAAGTCTTTGGAGAAAAATACAAGAAAACAAACTCACGGAGGTGTACGGTACAAATGAAGTGACATGGCTGAAACTGTTACTTTCCTTGAGCTTTATACCCGAGATTGACGTACAGTTTGCTTTTAAAATTATGACTGAGAATTTTCCGAAAGAACTTCAGCCAGTGGTTGACTATTGAGAAAGCACTTATATTGGAAGAAGGCTTCACAACATTCCACCTCGGTTCTCAGTTACATCGTGGAACATGTTCACTAGAGTTTCTCATGATTTACCAAAGAATAATAATTCATTAGAGGCCAGGCATAATGCATTCCAGAAAACTCTGAACTGTCATCACCCATCCATTTTTCGGTTGTTGGATCGCCTCAAAAAGGAGCAGTCTTATGTTGGAACGCAAATGAGTAGGTACCGTGCGGGTTTCAGAAGCGAGGAGAGAGCGACCTGTAAATATGTACAGCAGAAGAAGAGGTCGCAGAACCTGCTTGATAATTACTCTTTGCGAAAGGTGAATCACTACTCACGAGCAGTAGCGTTGAATTTATCTATATGTATAATATGAACATTGTTAGGCATGCTGATAAGTTCTCTATTTATGTTCTGTTCATTGATGACCTGTCTTTAGTGTTCACTCGATATGAATTAATGAATTATAATAATATTGAGTACCAAATTGTTTGATTTTTAGAGGATAGGTGGAAAAGTTGATGCTGAGTTATCCTAGCGCCTAGCCTATTTTGTCGCGTGTTGTTTTGTTTCAGCGCTGTTTTGTCGCGCGCTATTTTGTTTCAGCGCTATTGTGGACGCGCCATTTTATCTGGCGCTATTTTGTCTGGCGCTATTTTGTCTGACGCTGTTTTGTCACAGAGCCGTAAATTACTAGCGAACGAGTGCACATAACCAAAGTTTAGTAGAACAGAATGCTCTGCATATTCGTGCGCTCCAGTCTTGAAAGTGCAAGAATTTGACGTTGATCATTATTCATTGATTACTAAAACCGCAATGATTGTTGAGATCTCCACCAATTAGACCGTAACGTGCCATGACCGTAATCGTACTGACACCTACAATAAAACAATCTTGTACGCTTAGAAATGAGACCACTCTCACTACACCGTAACGGTACCTACAGACACCAGACCGTTCCATGCACGGACAGACCAAAATTCCCTCAGAGAATGTTTTGTCGGTGTTGAGACGGAGGATAAACGGTGTTTGTCGGTGACTGGATGCGTTGTTGCATCGGTTATCAGTTGTATGTCTGCTGTTGCGGTGCACGTAGCTAATATGAATGAAGAAAAATTAATTGATTGCGTAACAAAGTATCCATTGTTATGTGACCTAAGGTATCCGGAGAATGCAAATTCAATGAAAAAAAAATGTGCGTGGAAGGAAATTGCAGAAGAATTAAAAAAGTCAGGTAAAGAAATGATGAATATTTATCAAATATAACTTATTCAACAATCACGAAAACGTGAATAGTTAATACAAAAAAGACATGTTGTAGCGTTTTGTTATTAAAAATGTCAGGGCTGGACTGAAGGACAGTTACGGAAGTTTAGGTCTTGATTCATCTAGTCACATTGTATTGCTGTCTCTCTAATGATCTATGACAGCACGTCATTGTGTCTCTGCGCCACTGCCAATCTACAGATCCACTGGGAAAAATGAAATATTTCGCGAATGTATCTTGTGTTCGAATGCAGCATCAATTGCACTTCCACCTTGTCTTCGAAGACCGTATAAGTTTTGAGAGGGAAGTGCTTGAGATGTGTCGACATTACTAAGTGGATTTACATATGCACTTCTTATGTAGTTATGTGAAATACATGTAGTCAAAACAATCTTCTCGGCATATTCAACTGCAAACGTCTGTTGAGAATACGAAATTTTTGACGCATTTTCAACTACACGCCGTGCTCGACATAGAGGCGATAATTGAGAATCCGTTCAGTTATATTGGTTACTGCTTGTGGCACTGGATATGGCCTAAGCAGATTTGTTTTTAATAGAAACGCCTCATCGGCCACTATAACACATGGCGCCTGAATATTTGTTCCTGGTAGATACCTATGTTTCATCACATTAAACTTGTCTTCTTGGAATCCAACAGTTTCAGGGTATGTTTGGATGCTGCACTCCAAATATGGGAACAGTATTCCAGGACAGGTCGGATCTGTGCCTTATAGATCATAAGCAGCTGACTAGAAGTGAAATAGCTCCTGGCCCGAAACAGAAAACCAAGTTTTTAGGACAAGACTGTGACGCAACGGTGCACGTACGCGTTGTGCTGTCGCCAGAACACGGTACGCTGGAAACAACACGGTGTAGTGAGCGTTGGGAATATTTTCGTGTAGGTGTCGGTACGATTACGGACATGCCACGATCATGGCACGTTACGGTCTAACGGGCGGAGATCTTTAAGGAACGAAGTATGATGTGGGATTATTATGAACTTTGCGAAGAAGACAGCACAAAGGCAATATGTGTTATATGCAAGACTATAATTTCGCGATGTGGTACCGGCAACTCAGCGACTACTTCATCCCTAGTGAAACACCTGCGTCTCGTTCATCCGGTGGAACACAGTGAATACAAAACAAATATTGCTGTGAAAAAGAATGAAGTTTCATCACAAAAACTTCATGCTGGTAACAGTAGGGGTAGTTGTGGCGGTACGCTTGATCTCAAACTTAAATAAGTTCAATCCCGAGTATACGAAGGGACTTGATAAGGTTTTCAAAAACTTAGGTCTTGAAAGCGTTCATCAGTCTGGGTCAAAATTAGACAATTTATTAGGCAATCCAGAAGATGAAATGGACACACTTGAAAAGTCGGGAATATACGAAATAAGTTGTAATGATTGTGATAAAACATATATAGGCCGAACCAGGCGGCCCCTAAAAACAAGGTTCGAAGAACACATAGGTCATTTGAAATATGGCAGGTTAGATAAATCTTGTGTAGCCGAACATATGTTCAATCACAATCATAACACACATATTACTAACCTCAAATTAGTTAAGCAAGTTAATAATATTACAAAAATTGACGCATATGAAAGTTAGAAGATATTTGAGAATAGTAATAGAGTAATGAATAAGCATAATAGACCGATTCCATATAGCCTTCTATATAGTTGAGTAATATAAAAATTGAGATTAACATGTGAACTCAACCATGACAAACATTAACTTGACGGATAGTATTTTTCACGGTTGGGTGAACATATACCTAGAATATAAGCAGCACACTAGAATAGGATATTTAGTTTTAATCTTCTCCTGAAGATGCTAACATAGTTGGACGTGTCGAGGCGTTTGAAAAATCGGTTTGGTTAGTGGTAAAACAGTGTAGTGTATTATCGTGTCAAACGTTCCAGCATTGGCCCACACCTATGGGGGCCCCGGTTTGGCATAGAAAAAATAATTACAACGCAGCACTTGACTAGAATACGCTTCGCGTAACCAAGGCCTAGATAGAGTAGGCCCTAACGCGTTGTATTGGTATTGCATCGCGTTGTGGTGGTATTGCATCGCGCATCGCATTTCACCCGCCCGGCGTACCGTGACACACCCCGCCGCCAACGACAGTCGCGTGGTATATGCCTGCCAGAGCACAATAAGTGATTAAATAATTAAGAGCGTGCAGGAGTTGAAGTGAAGTGAAAGAACTAATAGGACGTTCATTTGGAATAAGTGAGTACTAACTACATGTTTTGTTTTTATAATGTATTGAATGCATTCATCCATCCAGCAATACTCTGCTCAACATCCGAAACGATAGTTTTTCGTATTTATGGATCTTGAAAATTGATCTTATTTAAACCTAGTAGTAGTTTATAATATTACCAAAACCACAGTTAAAAGAATTAATATATTAATTCTTTCAACTGTGCCAAAACCAACTAAGTATATCCTGTATATCTACATGTTTCTTTCAGTGAAGAGAAGTGGTCCAAGTGGATTCCAAAAAAGGAAGATACAGAAGGCAAAGACTAAGGAGGCCGAATTACTAGCTGGATCGCTGTTGAAATATGTCACTGAAAAGAGACACACTAACCAAAACGAAGAAACTCGCGAAGAAAGTAACATCGAGGAGTCAAGTCGTAAGAATTGATAAGATCAAGAAGAACAAGAAACCGAATTAGTAGAAACAGAAAGACACAAAGAAAAGAGCGAAACACCAGAAGTAGATGTACAGAGTGAAAAAAAGGTGACAACAAGTATATATGCATCTCAACTAGGGGATAGTAATGAAGAGATTTTATGCGTCGAAAACCTGTGCCCTGTTGAAGAGGAGAAGGAAGAAGGAGAAACGAGCTCTTGTTCAGAACCAAAAAGAGGAACCAGTTTTGATTATGAATTCTTAGATTCCAATGATGCTGCGAACTGGCCAATGCCCTTACCAGATCACTTTCGAATTGAGATTATTAAGCAAGGTAGTGAGACATTCCAACATAAAGATGGTCCATTTATTTCTATTGATAGACAAGGCGAACATGCTAAGGGATCACAACGTAGTTTGACATCAAGATGGTTTTACTCAACTGTGGGAGACGGAAAAAAATATCTTCGAAAATGGATGATTTACTCTATCTCGGCCAATATGCTATATTGCTTCTGCTGTCGACTCTTTGCATCCACGGACGATCTGAGTAAACCATTTGTTTCTGGTTATCAAAAATGGTGGAAATTGAATCCCGATATTTCACTTCACGAGGCATCTCATCAACATATATCTAATTTGGAAAAATGAAAAACTCTCACAGTTGGTTTGAAAACCAATGAAACTATTGATAAAGTTAATGAAGACACTATAAATCGTGAGGCAAAAAAATGGCGAAACATACTTCATCGACTTTTGGATATTACACTATTTTTGACTGAGCAGAATCTTGCTTTCAGAGGCCATAGAGAGGATTCTTCATCAGAAAACAGAGGTAATTTCATAGAATTAGTGAAAATGATGGCAAAATACGATCCCGTATTGAGTGAGCACTGGTCAAAACTTCAAGAAGCTGCAGGTGGATCGCGAAGAGTACCTTCTTATTTATCGAAAGGTATCCAGAATGAATTCATTTCTATTTTAAGTCATCACGTAAAACAGAAAATTATTGATGATATAAAAAACTCTAAATATTTTGGAATTATGTTTGACAGTACTCCAGACGAGAGCCACACCGACCAAATGAGTGAAATAATAAGATATGTCCATATCGAAGAAGGAGCTGTGGAAGTTCGGGAGTCTTTCTTAGGTTTCTTTGCTATGTCAGGAAAGACGGCAAGTGATATGTCAAATGATATCCTAAAGCAGCTAGAGAAAGATGGGTTAGACATTCAACTTTGTAGAGCTCAGGGCTACGATAATGCCGCCTCAATGTCTGGTGTGCATGGACGAGTCCAAAGGAAAATCCGAGATATCAACCCTAAAGCATTATTTAGTCCTTGTGCAAATCACTCATTAAATCTTTGTGGTGTACATTCCTTCGCATGCGTCCCTTCAAGTGTAACCTGTTTCGGCACTTTAGAAAAATTATATTCATTCTTTTCTGTTTCCACCCACAGATGGGAAATACTGACACAAAAGGTTGGAAAAACTTTGAAAAGATTGTGTGATACACGCTGGAGTGCTCACCATGATTCCGTTAAAGCAGTCAGACAAAATGTAGAACAACTGATCCATACGTTGGAAGAAATGTGTGATCCCTCGAAAGAAAATTTGGACACTAGGTCTGCAGCAAGCGTACTACTTCCTGCAATATGTGACTTCACATTCTTATGCTACTTGGAGTTCTGGAATATGATTTTGGAAGAAGTTAATCACACCCAAAAATATTTACAAACACCTGAAATCACACTTGACATGGGTTTGACAAAAATGAAGGCACTGCAATTGTTTCTTGTCGAGGAAAGAAATACGCTGGTCAATACGGCTATACAATTTGGCACGCACAAATGTAGAGAAATGAGCATAGATATTGACAGACGTGGCCGACGAAAAGTCAAAAAGAATCTACCCGGAGAAACTACATCTGATGCTGGCTTAAATTTGCAAGAGGAAGTTCGCAGGTCTATGTTTGAGTGCTTGGATAGATTTATTCAAGAATTGGCTACAAGATCCACTGCTATGGAAAACATATCTAGCACCTTCCATATTGTACAATCAAAATTCCTGATAGAAGCATCTACGGAAAATGAACTTGAACAGGCCATAGAAGCACTCAACCTAGTCTATGGTGACTTTGTCAAGGAAGAAGTATGCAAAGAAGTATACAGATTGCGAAGACATGTGAGCGCAACTGGTACTGCAATGGAGGAAGCTGCTTCTTGGAATGCCAAAAAAATGTTTGAATTTATTATTAAATGGGACTTTACCGAATCCCTTCCCAACATATGTTTGATACTTCAGTATTTCCTAACAATTAGTGTATCAGTGGCGTCATGCGAAAGAAGTTTTCCAAAACTAAAATTAATCAAAAACTATCTAAGATCAACCATGACTCAAGAACGACTGGCTAGTCTGGCTATTTTGTCCATCGAAAGAAAAGCAGCTTCGGTTTTGGATTTTGATGACGTAATTAATAAATTTAGTGTATTGAAAGCCAGAAAACATAATTTGAAATTAGTATAGTTAATTTCAATTACTTGTATGTGTCTTTGTTTGTTTTTCACTTGTGTGTGTGTGTGTGTGTTTGCTGTTTGCAACTTTTCAAAAATATTGAATAAAACATTTGAGTTTCCATCTGTCTTGCGTTCATTTCAATAAATATTCAAATCTGAGGGCGCCAGGGGGCCCAAAATTAAAGATCGCCCCGGGCCTCAAAAAGTCTTAGTCCGCCAGTGGGTTCCAGTCTTCGATATATTAAATAAGTTGATATTGAAAGCTATAGTAACAGAGAATAGAAAATTGGTAATAAAAGGGCCAAATTAATACTCCAACCATACACAATAGTGGATGATGTCGGTAAGTGATTGTATCCTACTGTTTTCTCACATATTTCAGGTTTTCAACGGGTTTTATTCGTGTCAGAGCCCTCTTACGAAATTACTTCAAGAAACAGATACTGTTATTCTTGAACTGTATACCAGGTGCCGAGATAGAATGTTGGTGCAATTGAAAGAAGCAAGCTACATTGGTTCAACATATAATATTTGGACATGCAGTAATTCCAATCGAAGCTACATTAGTGTAACCGTCCATCATATCAGTAATGACTTTATTTTTAAACACGGAGTATTTGACACCATACCGGTGGAAATATTGCATCGAAACTGAAAGCGTTGATAGATTGGGAAATTACTGAAGAAAAGATATATTTGTTATCAAGGGACAGTAGTTCTAATATAAAAAGGGGAGCTAGAGATTTTGGGGAACCAGTGAATCATGTTTTATTCACACTTTACAACTAGTGGTTACCAATTCTATTTTTCACAACAATATTGAAACACCCGGTGTCTCGAATCATTACCTACCATTGGGCGTATGTCGCAAGATACAGTAATTGAAAATAAAAAAAGGGCGGACGGCATCGCCGGAACGTGTAGGGTGTATACGACGCGCAGTGGTGGCATAGGTCAAAATGTATCAACTAATTATATTCTACAAGGTTTCACATATATGGCTAAGGTAAATTATTTCTTTGCCTTGATAAAGCACGTCAAAGAACATGAGTCCACTCTTATACTCTAAGAGCTGAAGTATTGCTGCCAATTTATAAGGTTAATACCTTCAGTTTATTTTTTGAATTATGAAGACTCTATTGGCAATATTGCTAGAAAATGATTTCCCACAGAAAACTATAGTTTCAGAGAAGTAACAGTTTGTGGCAGAGTATGTGATGTAATGAACAGTTTTTATAGATCATTTGACATTCGAATGAAAGATTTGCAAGAGAGGGATTTATTTGGAATTATTTCAAAATTCAATAAAGACCTTGTGGAGGAAACGCCAGAACTCAGCAGATTCTTGGTAAATGTGACTCATTTCTCAACTTTGAATACGTGAAATAGTAATTTAGGTAACAAGTCCGGAAAATACTGTTGTTTTTTTTGTACGAGTAGACAAAATTCTAGAACAAGCCGTAGGCGAGTCCTGGAAGTACTAGTTTGTCGGCAACCATGTAGAATAACAAGATGATTCTCTGTCGGACCATCGACACATTCTGTTCAAGTTAGGTGGGATAAGCCCACCTGAAAAGAAAAAATATAGGAACCCACGGACAACCAAATGGGATCTCTTTCGAGAGGAACTGAAAGGAAGACTAGTGGGACTACCATCAAAGTACGGAAGCGAAGCCAAATAGATATGGCAGTGACGTGTTGGTGTCGACTCTGAAGTATGTGCATTGTCTCAAATAGAAAGAGTAAAGTATACCTATACATTACAAATTGGTGCATCAAAGTGAGCAGTCTACTGCAAGTCGGTATGTTCTTTTTCCAATATTGAAATTGTGTCCCAATCATACAATTACCAAATAGTGCAATTTAATTATTGCCATGGTCGGTTGTATCAAATGTACGACGGCGATAAGTAGAACGCGGCCAGGCGTTTTTTGCTCTGGATGTAAAAACCAGATACATGGCTGTTGTCTATCGACAAACTATGATATACCGGTTGTCCTCTCTGCTGTTCCTGGTCTCTCATGGAGATGTCCTGACTGTACAACGGAGTGCATAGTTATCAATCAGGTTCAAATCGGACAATTACTTGAATCCAAAGTTGATGCATCCTTAGCTGAATTCAAGAAAGAAATCGAATGTATTAAGATGGAAATTAGAACATCCAAAAGCATTTCTTCTTTACCGGATCCTCCGAAATATTCAGACATTTTGAAAAACAAATCCCATCCTGCAGTCATTGTATTTCCTAAAAATACAAGTCAGCCCATTGATCAAACGAAAGCGGAAATTCTTCAAAACATTGATCCTTCCAAAGCAAATCTTCAACTAACAAAGATAAAAAATGTCAAGAATGGCGGATTACTCATAGGTTGCAAAAGTAAGGACCAGAACGAATTGATCAAGTCAGTAGTACAGCAAAAGATGTCTAATTCGTATACCGTTAAGGAAGTGACTGGCATACAACCAACAGTACGACTGGTAGGCATGTCGGAGAACTATTCAGCACAACAGATTGCTGCTTTTCTGAAGACATGTAATCCAGAAATATTTTCAGAAGAATCGTCCTGCAATATTTTGAAAATCAACCCACTGAAAAAGAATAATAATGTATTCCAAGCAGTGATTCAGTTAGACAGAGGTTCATATGAGAGGGTTATTAAGGCTGGATATTTATTTGTCGGTTATGATAGTTGCATTGTTTATGATGCAATCGAAGTACATCGTTGTTTCAAATGCAATCAATATAATCATTCCTCCAGTACGTGCCAAAATGCCCTGTCATGTCCTCTGTGTGGTGGTAATCACGACCTGAAAGACTGTAAATCTAAAGATCATAGTTGTTCAAATTGTCTGAAGTTAAATAATTCTAGTTTATCGTTTATCGTTTATCGTTCTGATCGTGACATGTTCGCTACTAACTGCACCAGAGGTGGTGGCGTTCTCATTGGAGTTAACAACATTTTTACATCATCTACCGTTGATCTGAATTCAAGACCATTCCGAAATCTATCAGCTAGTATTGATATAGTTGCAGTTCAAGTGACATGTGACTCAGGGTCCCTTTTTGTAATCAATGTCTATGTATCTCCAGAAATATCTCTCGAAGATTTTGAAGAACTATTTCATGCTCTTGAATCATTAGATTGTCTCAGCACTAGTAATGTCCTCATCTTAGGTGATTTCAATATTTCACAGTATTCTACGTATTTAAGAACGAATCAGGGCAATCGTCAAATTACAATTTTGAATAATTTTTCTATCATGTTCCACATGCAACAACATAACCTTATTGTGAACACTAATAATCATATCCTTGATCTTGTTTTATTCAATAACAACTGTTCTGTCGAAAGATCCTCTGACACCTTAATCAGAGAGGACCTTCATCATCCAGCTTTGTTAATATCAGTAAAATTAGACTTCAATATAAAATATTCATGTCCTCTAGTTAATAACTACAAAAACTGTTACAACTTTCGTAAGGCCAACTTTGAACAACTGTATCAAATGATGTCTTCCATTGACTGGACTTTTCTAAATGCGTTTCAGGATGCCGACCAAGCATGTACATATTTCTTTGGAAAATTATACAGCGTATTTGATAAGTGTGTACCAAAATTCACTAATGTACGCAAAACAAAATATCCTCCTTGGTTCAACAGAGAAATAATAAGAGACATTAAAAGGAAATCTAAGTGTTTCGATAAATATAAACATAACAATGACATTGTAGCACATATTGAATTTAAACATCTTAGAGCCAAAGTTAAGCGTGACTCGAATGCATCTTATAAAACATACGTCCAGTCAATTGAAAATGAAATTGGTGATAATCCTAATAAGTTCTGGGCATTCATCAATAGCAAGAGAGGAACAACTAACGTCAGTGATAATATGGTATATAACGGTTATGATCTTGATACACCAGGCGATATTGTTAATGCATTTGCTGATTTCTTCAGCAACTCTTTTGCGCCAATGTCTAATACACTAGAAATCGATAATAATAATAACTTCATGCTGGATAATTCAATACATATACAAGGATTTGATGAAAGTGAGGTTTTCAGTGCACTCAAACAAATTAAACCAAAAATGACTACCGGTCCTGATCACATTCCAGCGTTTTTAGTTAAAGACTGTGCCACTATACTCGCCTCTCCTTTAGCAACTCTTATTAATATTTGCCTGAAGACCAAAACTGTTCCATCTTCTTGGAAGATTTCTAAAGTCTGCCCGATATACAAAAAAGGTGACCGGACAGATGTAACTAATTTCAGACCTATCACTATTATCTGTAATTTCTGCAAGGTATTTGAAATCCTCTTACAAAAAAATATTTACTTTCAAGTTGAAAAAAGTCGGGAGTTTGGTTTCAGCTGTGATAGTGTGAACATCGTTTATGAATAGTGGCTGACTTACTTCGATCTTACTATAAAAGTGAGTAGAAATCCTTTGATTAGAGGTTTTTCACGCTCTGGTTCGACCTGTTGAACATACCTTGTTCCGACAAACACAGTGATAAGAAGAAAAAAAAAACGGTTAACTTTTTCTACATCTGTAGTTAACTCGACACACATTTTGCTCGATATGTCTGCTACCTGCCATGCGTGTGATAAATCAATCCAAAGCAAAGACGCTATTGTTTGCTCAGTATGTGGCGAGCCAGCACATGGAACTTGCGGCCGTCTCCAATCCAGTGCGGACGGCAAATCACGTACCTGGACTTGCGATATCTGCATACTGCGTATGAATTCATCCGCTACACAACTCAGTGATATGACACCCTTGAATACATCTCACTTCGATGCTATCATGAAACAGCTCTCTGTTGTAACGAATGCAGTTACATGCTGCAACAATAAGATCGAAGAACTGAGCAACATACTCGTGACTCATACATCAGAAATTTCTGACTTGCGCACACAAAATGATGATCTGTTAGGAAAAGTATCCATTCTTGAACAGAAATTCAGCACATTGAACCATCCCTTCTCTTCAGAAAAATTGTACGCAGAGGCTGCTGATCGAATCAAACGTGAAAAAAACGTTATTGTATCAGGTCTACCCGAAGGTACTACAAACAACTCAGATATCTCACAAGTGAAGCACTTTCTCAACAGCTTTGTGCCTGATGTAACAAGCTCAGTGAACTCTGTTTTTCGTCTGGGGAAGAACACGGGTGACCCTCAAAAACCCAGATTAATCAAAATTATCTTACAATCTGCAGAAGCTGCTTCAATCATCCTCAAAAACAAAACGAATTTTGCAAGGTCTCACTATCCACATGTGAAAATAACACCAGATTCTACCAAGGCGCAAATCAGTTATTTGAAAAATCTGAGAGAAGAACTGAAAAATCGAACAGAAAATGGTGAAACAAACATCACTATTAAATACATAAATAAAATACCTCAAATTGTTTCAACCAAAGCTATGGAAAACTACAAGCGCCAAAGGGACGAAGATGAATCCCCAAGACGAAACTCCGGGCTGAAAATCACAAAAACTTTCGCATCAGCAAACCAGGACTAGCAACCAATTAATCTTACATTCTGGAACTGCCAAGGATTCAACAATGTGAACAATTTTCTTCAGGACGCGGCTGACACACATGTTTTGTGCTTAAGTGAAACGTGGATAACTCACAATTATATATCACCTCCCTCCCCGTCATTCCACTCTATATCATCGCAAGCTATAAAAGAAAAATCCTTAGGTAGGCCCAGTGGTGGACTTTGTATATTTTATAACAAATCACTCAAAGCGCAAATCTTAGATAAGTCTCCTTGGTGGTTAATTGCTTTGTACGAAAAACCTGGAATGAAATTTATTATATGTAGTGTCTACTTCAACCCCAAATTAGATGTAATTTATTTACTAGAGCTTCTCCAGAACTCCCTCACAGGAATAATTGAAAGTTTTAATGATATTTTGATAATCATGGGTGGAGATTTCAACTGCCGCGTGGGAGAAGCTAGAGTAACTTCTGAAGAAGCTCTAGAAAATTCCAATCTGTATGAGCGTAGGTTGAGCTCAGATAGTATAATAAATACCAGAGGGCGTAGGCTTCTGGAATTCATGCATGGAAATTCTTTCACTCTATTGAATGGTAGAACCTCCTTTGACAGGCCTGCGAATTACACGTATGTGAGCAAAATGGGTTGTAGTGTTATCGATTTAGTTTGGGTTAATAATACACATCTTCACTATATACATAATTTGTCCGTTCTAAACGATAACAGCATTTCCGATCATTTTCCGCTACTCCTTTCGTTAAATAATGAACAATGTACTATGATAAATAATATATCCGGAAAAAATACATTTGCTAGTGAGAATATTCTCTACTGGGATGTTACACTTAGCCTAGACTATAAACTAGCCATGCAGAACTCTCACAGAGCTGTATATTTGCCAGACATACAATCCTCCTATGAAAATTTCTCATTGGCCATACAAGAAACTGCCAATTCCTTAGGCCTCACTAAAAAAATCTACTTGAATCCGAAACCCAATCTTAATAAACCTTGGTTCGATCATCAATGCCTCGAGGCAAAAAAACAAATGACTGCTGACCTAAAGTTCTGCAAAAATAATAATTTCTCTTCCGTGAGTAGAGATATTTTCCTGAAATCTAAAAAGACCTATAAAAACACCATCAAATGGAAACGCGATCAGTTTCAGAATCAAATTTTAGACCAACTAACTAATGTCAGAGATACAAGAACTTTCTGGATGACCATCAAACAATTTCGAGGAGTCACTTTCCAAAAAAACTTACCTACGAACGTTTGGGAGAATTTCTATGAGAACGTGTATCCAAATAGACTTGTTGATAACACTATTTTCCTTGATGCCCGTAATCCTCACCTGGACATTTCAATTTCTTCTGACGAAATATACCTAGTACTCAATAAACTCAGAAACAATAAAAGTCCTGGTTCCGACAACATCTCTTATGAATTTTTGAAAAACCTTCCCCACAATTGGGTCCTATACTTAACTTCACTTTTCAATAGAATTCTGGAACGTAGAGTCTTGCCAAATCACTGGGGTGAGGTACAGATGCGCATGCTACATAAAAAAGGGCCTTCCGATGAACCGTCAAACTACAGAGCAATCGCCCTAATTAAATGCCCAGTTAAACTTTTTACGCATGTTTTACTCAATAGGCTTGACGAATGGGCGGAAAGTAATGATATCTTACCCGAGTCACAGTCTGGTTTTCGAAGGGGACGTGGATGCATGGATAACATATTTACTCTGAATTCTATCATACAACTTCAACTCAAAAACAGAAGTGGAAAATTATTTGCATTATTCGTCGATTTTAAGCGAGCTTTCGATTCTATCAACCACCAATTACTATGGGAAAAATTGCATAAAGCAGGTGTAAGTTCCACTTTCATCCAAATAATTAAAAATATTTATGATAGTGCTCACATGACTGTGAAAGCCTCAGATGGATTCACAAAATCATTTGAAATTACGCAAGGAGTATTACAGGGTGAATCATTGAGCCCAATCTTGTTCGCAATTTTTTTAGCCGACATTGAGGAGTACTTTTTCAGTAAAGGAGCACGTGGGATCAATATAGATAATCGTAATGAAATAATTATGCTCCTTTATGCTGATGACTTAGTGATTTTTTCATACTCTGAGATAGACCTAGCCCGGAAACTCAATATTCTCGAAAAATATACTACCGAAAACCAGCTGTATGTTAACACCGAAAAAACAAAAATTATGTGTTTTACTAGAAGTGGGTTAGGTAATCACCATATCTCTGGAAATTTCCTTTACAACCACAAAAAAATTGAGGTTGTTAACAAATTTGTCTATTTGGGGGTCACTCTTGTTTCTTCTTCTCTTTTTCGCGAAATGGCTCAAACTACGGTAGAAAAAGCTAAACAGGCGATAGGCGCAGTCTTGCCTATAATGGCAAAAGCCAAAATGAAGTCGTGGGGACCTAGAATTCAGCTTTATAAATCTATTGTTGTAGGTGTAATTTCCTCCTGTATCCCTGTTTGGGGATTGAGATATCCGGATATTTTGGAACGAGTTCAAGTTAACTTTTTCAAGAAACTGTTACTTCTACCTAACAGTACTCCAGATTATATCGTCAGACTCGAAACAGGCTGTGTTAAACTCTCTCATACAATTTTCAAGCTCACTTTAAACTGGATCATCAACATCCTAGAAATGCCCGATTCAAGGTTACCGAAAATATGCTTCCTACGGCAACTAGCTCTAGCTGAAAATAATAACTCCAAATACAATTGGGTTCTTCAAACAAAAGAGTATTTTGAAAAAATTGATCATGCACACCTGTGGCTTGAAATGAATCCACACAGTTTAAAATCGAACCGTAAGCGGATTCTGGCGATATACTCTGATAAGCTTTATGAAGAGGACTGTCTTATTATGTTGAGATCCAATTTTTTAACCCATTATCAACATCTTATCGTAACTAGGTCCGAAAAAAATTATCTCTGCCTAAATTTAGACATTCAAATAACAAGAACTATCGCCCAACTCAGAGTTTCCAATAAATACATTATAAAATTCACATACAGAGGTTCTACCTACTCAATAAAACCAAAAGAAATTTGCTCAATATGCAACCTCCAATCATTTGAAACGTTGGAGCATATGTTGTTTGAATGCCCAATGCTCAAGGAAGTTAAGCCTAAGAACTGCCCTTTTTTATCGACCCATGAATCGTTGATTAACTCACTCAACAATATCACACCTGCAATTGCCAAAACCATTTCTGAATATATTTGGAACGTCCTCAAGCTGCGCTCATTTCTGAGAAATGAATGACCTGTCAACAAGTCGCAACCTATATGTGTGTATATTTGGTTGTACGTATGTATATCATAGCCTATTCACTCTGTTCCATAGTAGTTAGCACCTTTTTTTATTATTAATTTGTGTACCTAGATGTTAGTATAATTGTATACCAAACCCTTGCTATAGGGCTCTATGTCTTAAAAAGCAATAAAGTATCTATCTATCTATCTATCTGTCTATTCACCAACACGGCTTTATGAAAGGTCGTTCTACAACATCCAACTTATTACATGTCACTACGCATATAGCAGAGGACCTGGATAATCAATTTCAAACAGACGTAATTTATACAGATTTCTCTAAAGCTTTCGACAGACTTGATCACGGTATTCTATTGGATAAACTGTCTAAACTTGGTTTCTCTGCTCATTTGGTAGAATTATTTCTGTCGTATCTATCATCAAGAAGGCAATATGTCGAGTGCCGTGGTCACAGGTCAGTCGAATATCTCACTACGTCTGGAGTACCGCAAGGGTCGAACCTTGGTCCTCTGTTATTCAATATATTTATTAACGACATACTCGACGGCATCGAAGTTAATGGTTTGCTATATGCTGACGATATGAAAATATTCCACAGAATTTCAACAACAAATGATTGTCAATTATTACAAGATAACTTAGATAGAATCAACGAATGGTGTATTTCCAATAAGTTATTTCTTAATCCCGGAAAGTGCTGTGTTATGTCCTTCACTTTGAAATCTTCTGGATCTGTTCAACTATACCATTGATAACACTGACTTACAGAGAGCAGAGACGTTCAAAGATCTGGGGGTGATATTTGATCCAAAACTTTCATTTGTAACTCACATCGAACAAATATCGTCAACCGCCAGCAAATCCTATGGTTGTATAGTTCGGTACTCCAGAGATTTCAAGGATACTGTAGGTAACTCTTAAAAGTCTGTATTATGCATTTGTCCGATCGAAGCTGGAATATGCTTCGGTAATTTGGAGTCCTCATAATAAAACTCACATCGACAATCTTGAATCGATTCAGCGGCGCTTTTTGAAACTACTTTCTTTCAGAATAGATGGAGAATATCCAGAAATTGGCATACCACATACAAATTTACTTGAGAGACATTCATTTAGCAGTCTACAAACTCGAAGAGAGTACCATTCAAATGTAATACTTTTCAAAACAATCAACAACTCATGTGACTTCCATTATTTGATGCAAAGAATTCAGTTCCACGTTCCAAGAATGGCGTCCCGAGTGAATCGAACCTTTTACTTGCCAACTCCACGCACAAACATATGTAGAAACTCTCCAGTACAAAGGATCTGTAGAAATTATAATGATCGTTGCACAGCTTTTGACATTTTTCATACAACAATCCAGCAGATTAGATCTTTCTTTTTTTGTATTAGACAATAGTTGTAAATCATTATTCTTGTTAACTTATATTACTGTATTCTTAGTTCTTAATTGGATTTATTCTGTGAACTAAGTAAGTAAATAAATAAATGAATAAATAAATAAATAAATATCTAAATGAGGCAATCACTTCATCGTATGAAAATAGCTGCCCCCTCAAAGAGAGGTCGGACAATGCGAAAACGCCATGGTGGAATTTAGAAATAGGAAACCATCGTAGGCTTACAAGTGAGGTACGTAGTTTTTGAAAGGTATCAGATTAGTATAGATGAAGTTTTCATTAGATATTAGATTGGTATAATAGAGGTCAGATAATTTATACGACGCTATAAAGGCAGATGATATTTTATCATTGCTCATGTAAGATGGAACCATGGCACCATATCATGAGCATATTTTTATATTGAAACTATCATTGGGCACCAAAGATGTGTATACGACGCTATGAAAGTTCAGAGAACTGGAGATTTTTCCCACAAACTACGTACTTAGCCGACTCGACTGTCTTGGTTTTTCCACACAAAATACGTACCTAGCCCACTCGACTGCCAATAGGGACTAAAAAAACGAAAACAAGAGAAAGTTCAAACAATGCCAACATATTTCTTCTTTGTGGGAAATCAAGACAGTCTAGTGAGCTAGGTACGTAGTTTGTGAGAAAAAATCAAGACAGTCGAGTGTGCTTTTTTTACTTTCTTTTGTTTTTTGTTTTGTTTTCTATTGGCAAGTGATTATCTAGGAACTTGTAACTTTTTTCTTTTTTTCATCGTATCTCCCGAACTATTGAATTCAGAGAAAAATGTTATACGGATTTTTTTGTAGATTCTATCAAAAGGAATAATTTTGGTTCTATAACATTTTCAGATATTTTCAGTTGTTTTCGAGATATTTGGAATTATCTGAGAATGAAATTTTCAACACTTTTGTTCCATCTTCCAATCAACAGAAGGAAAAAGTATTTCATGGTTCAGTGGAAGTCGATGAGCTTCATCTATCGATAATCTTTGTTTATCAAATTTTTTTTTTTCATATTTTTTACTTCATTTCCTGTATTATTGGGTTTACAGAAAAGATTATGGGTAATAATTTGTAGGAAATGTTCCAGTGGATAACTTTGCACTTTTGATAATTTTCGATTTTTCCATTTGTTCTCGATATATATTGAATTGAAAGGATTTCAAATTTTGATGTTTCGATATTCATTTGTTTTTCCATTTTCCGATGGATGCACGAAAAAATGGTAAAGAAATAATTTGTTGTGTCATCAAAGAGGCATACGGTGCATTTTTCAAATTTGGATTTAGTCTATTGGTTCAGGAGATATGTCGTTTCAAAGCGAACCGCGTGTTTCGAAAAATCTCCTTGAAAAACCCACTTGGAATTTTCCGACCCTGCTCAATTTCAATAGGCTTCGTCTCTCCCTGATAGAGTTTTTTTTCACAAAAAATGAAATCGGTCGGACCACTTTTGCGATTTGTAGAGTGGTTACAAGAACCTTCCGGTGAAAAATCGAATAAACCCGGAAAAACCACCTTAAGAGTTTTCCGATTTCCTTCATATTTTAATGACAAGATATTGTTTTGAGTACAATGAGATGGCGAAATTTCGAGTCGATATGTCAAAGGGTTCCGGAGATATATCGATTTATGATTACCACAGAGTACAGACAGACAGACAGACAGACAGACCACACACAAAAACCAAAGTTGCTCAAAATTCGATGGGGATCATTTTCTCCAAAGTAACTATACCTCTATCTCGCTTAGTTTCCGAGATGGCATTTTTGGCAAGGCGGTTGCCGAATAAAGTAATTATTTATGCACAAAAAACAGGTGAATTTGTCATTTTTGACATTCTATATCAAGAGTCGAATAAAAAGATTCCCCTAAAGTCAATTTCAGTGGAACTAGACGTACCATATGAAGAAAAATATAAATTGAAACTGATTGGGTTAGCTGATTACTTCAATAACAATATGAAAATGACTGAATCACAAATGGGTTATTATACCACACTTGTCATACGAAGAGATGGAGTATGGATACGCTTATTGTCAAATTTCCAAGAGTTTAGACGTTACACCCGCTATCATTTGGAATTTTGAAAAATATTCTTCCTTCCTTTTCCACGTGAAGTTCAAAATAATTATTATACAGTATGAATCTTCAAAATAAATTAAGGTTAGCATATTTACTCGTTCATCCGAATAATTTCACATTGAATGATTAATTTCAATTAATTGTAGATTATTATCCTCGTTATTATCTATGAGGCTATTACAGGATATCGTTGGGGAATGTGAATCTTGACCAAATTATATAATGCAGAGTGGCCACAAACAAATTTGAATATGGGGAAAGAATAAAAATATGTTCTTTCTTTTATCAAAACGGATGGCACGACCATAATGATTTAAATAGATTTATAGTTAGGGTGATGGGTATGAATTTGATGCATTCGCATTATAAGGAAATATCAGATATTTATAAATATCTCACAGATGAGGAAAAAGGATTTGAGGAAAAAGCTAGGTATTTTAGTGACTGCATGATGCATAACATTTATGAAGACCTTAATGGGATAATTATGTTAGATCCATCGCAAAAGCTGCTTCACAAAAACTCGAATTCTAGTTCCGTGCGAAAAGCTTATAAATATAAATTGAAACTGATTGGGTTAGTCGATTACTTCAATAACAATATGAGAATAACTGAATCATAAATGGGTCATTAAACCACACTTGTCAGACGAAGAGATGGGAGTATGGATGCGCTCGATGGCATTCGGTTTGTTCATCAAAATAAAGTGAGCCAGAGGACAAAAGTTTTTCCAGGTCGTCATTTACAGAAAAAATTAAATGAAATATTTAATGTGTAATAAATACAAAAAGATATCAGAATAAAAAATGTGTCTTTCTGTTAGTGTGGAGCATTGTAATGATTTTCAACTTGGATGAAAATAGGGGAATATACCGTAAAACGGGGCTACTTGAAAACTGCGAGGTAACTTGATAATTTCAGCCGCCACTGTTTAAGTCACGTGCTACTGATAGGTGGTGTGAAATATGACGTGTGTATGTGAGGGGAGCGTATCGACACCTGTTAGTTGATAGATTGTATGATACGCGGGAAGTTTGTTGTGCTGGTTAGTAGTGATTGTGTAGTGTTAAAAAAAGTAAGTTTTATGTATTTTTTATATACCTGTATACTTCCTATTACACAAAGACACATATGAGTAATATTACACAGCAACATTTTTTTTATTAAGAAATGAGTATTTCCTTTGACACCCTAACCTCAAAAAATTTTATTCGTGTTTCAGTAGCCAGTGGTGTAGCATTTTATTTTTCATCGTCTTTTCAGGGGTTACTTTAAAATGGTGCGAATTTACAAAAGAAAGCCAGGAAGTCGAAAATATCGAGACTATAATGAAGAATCACTACAACGTGCGTTACAATTATATAGGCAGGGTGGAAACTTAAGAGATTTGAGTGAACAATTCGAGATTCCCTACATAACTTTATATCGAAAAGTTAAGGGCTTGCACACAAAATCGGTTGGGGCCCAACCGGCCTTATCAGCTGAAGAAGAAAATCATCTGGCTCATGTGATAAGTATCGCCGCAGACTGGGGTTATCCCTGCGATTCAGATGACATTAAGGAAACCGTAAAAACTTATCTTGACCGATTGGGAAAACAAGTGCAGCGATTCCGGAACAACCGACCAGGCGAAACCTAGCTACAAAAATTTTTACTTCGACACAAAGATCAACTTTCGAAACGACTGTCGCAATCCATTAAAGAGAGTAGGGCTGCAGTTTCTCCGGAAGTAATTAATAAATATTTTGACCATTTAACAGAGAGCATGAAGGATGTTTTGCCAGAGGCAATCGTCAACTACGACGAGACCAATTTTACGGACGATCCTGGCCGTGTAAAAGAAGTTGTTCGCAAGAGTTCTAAAAGAGC
The DNA here is from genome assembly GCA_918026855.4 of Phaedon cochleariae. Taxonomy (NCBI): domain Eukaryota; kingdom Metazoa; phylum Arthropoda; class Insecta; order Coleoptera; family Chrysomelidae; genus Phaedon; species Phaedon cochleariae. The sequence goes on from OU896717.1 coordinate 12,285,226, forward strand.
TGAGAAGGTTATGGACACGTCTAAGGCAGCAACTTCAGTGATGTTTTCGTGTTCAGCTTCAGGATATATGCTTCCTGTCTATATTGTATACAAAGCTGATCACCTATGGAATACTTGGACAGAAAACGGACCTTCTCATGCCAGATATAATCGCTCACGATCTGGTTGGTTCGATGCCAGTTTTTGGAAGACTGGTTCGACAGAATAGTATTTCCATATTTCAAAACTTTACCACCTGGCCCTAAAGTTCTTATTGGCGATAACCTGGCCCAAAAGTTCTTATTGGCGATAACCTGGCTAGCCATCTGTCGTCTGCTGTTATTACAACATGTGACAAGAATAATATTCGCTTCATTCTTCTACCGCCTAATAGTACTCAACTGACACAGCCACTGGATGTAAGCGTTTTTAGACCAATAAAGGCAGCGTGGAAGAAGATTCTACAAGAGTGGAAAAAACATAACAAGGAAACCATCAGAAAAGAAGTTTTTTCCCGCCTCTTAAAACAAGCACTAACCAAAGTTTCAACCACAAATGAACACAATATCAAGTCAGGATTTGAAGCGACTGGTATATGGCCATTAGATAGGTACAAAGTATTAAATAGGTTGCCTAAAACAGACCAACAGAATTTACAACAAGCCACAGAAATTGTCGATTCACTAAAGACAGTTTTCGAACAATCTAGGTTTAAAACCGCAACTTCTGTTGGTAGAAAAAAAAAGTTGTTGGTGGAAGCTGGTAAGAGTATTACACAAGAAGAACTCGCTGTCGCAGGTAAAATTATTAACCAAAAAGACATTCCTGTCGTAGATAACAATGTTTCCCAAATAGACCTAGCCGTCCAGATACCGTCCGGGTCAGAGATCAAAAAGAAGAAAAAAAGAAAGGCAACTTATTTACCATCGTCTTCTTCTGAGAGCGACATTAGTGAAGAAAAAATTACAGTTGATAGCGATATGGTTCTAGAGCCTGAAACATTTTCTGATTTGGAAGAAATAGACAACTCTACGATTATTGCAGACAGTTCTGCCGAAATGAAAGGTTTCAATCCAGGTGATTACATTTACGTCGAAATGAAAACTCAAACTGGGACGAATAAACAATATGCCGCAAAAATTATAAACTGCGAAGAAAACGACACTTACCTGTGTAGTTTCTTAAGAATGAGCGACAAGATTAAAGGTGCTTACATTTTTCCAATGGCTGAAGACATCGGTATCGTCGAAAAAAAGGAAATAAAGAAACGGCTTCTCGAATACGAAGTTTTGAGAAGAGGACCAATCAAATTTAAAGACTTAATTCAGAATCGTTTTACCTAGTTGTTTTTTTTTTATTTTACTTGAGAGTTTTCACTGAGTTTTTGAAAAATGATTGATATTTTAATATTTCGTGTTTCAAGTTTGTTTTTCTTTATTTTCCCTAAGAGTTTTCACTTAGTTTGTAAAAACTGCTTGATTTCTCGATGTTCCACGTTTCAAGTAGCCTCAATTGTGAGTATACTTGTATTTTAGATGCAGTTTTCAAACAAATATCATTTAGCCCCATCACGGGGCTACTTGAAAAAATGTGTTTCAATTGTTTTTTCTCTAGTATGGCAAGGGTTAGATTTTTTTCAAGTGTTACACCTGATAGCCCTTACCCCAAAGTAATCTAAAATAATTTTTGTTTCCCTGAACGTAGCTTTGTTGCAACGAGGTAGGATCTAAAAGAAGTTTATCAAGTAGCCCCGTTCTACGGTACTTTTTTCATGAAATAGATCAGGATCCATTCATGTGGGGTGGTGTAAGAAATTATCATTCGTTATATGTTTTTTCTTCATTTCAATATATTTCTGTTTGTGTGGGGCAGTGTAATAACTTTTAACGTGGATGAAAACACAAAAATATACTATTTTCATAGAGTAGACTGAAATCCATTCATGTGGGATAGTTTAGAAATAACAATTCCAATGAAATCCCGTATATCTTATGATAGAATATAATTCACTTTGTGCGGGGCAGTGTTATAAATTCCAACGTGGATGAAACCACGAGAATATTTTGAATGAAATCTCTTGTAATATGTTTTTTCATCATCTGAACATATTTCTATTTGTGTGGGGCAATGCAATATATTCCAACGTGGATGCAACCACGAGAATATACTTTTTCCTGAAGTAGACTAAAATGCATTCATGTGGGATGGTGTAAGAAATTATTATTCGTAATATGTTTTTTCCTTCATCTGAATATATTTCTGTTTGTGTGGGGCAGTGTAATAAATTCCAACGTTGAAGAAAACACGAAAATATACTTATTCAATGAAGTCTAGGTAATTTTGCACTCATCATGCGATGGGTTTTTTCTGAAATTTGTTTTTTTGCTACTTACGTATTTTCGTCTGAAAACCGCGGATTTCACAATGAAAATGTGAACAAACCACTATTTATCAAGATATTCCACGAAAAAGTTCAAAATTTCACCTCCATCTTGGATCGCATTTGCAACTACTTGCTCTTCTTTTTTCATCACTGGACACTTTATATACTCTCGTTGTACTTCAATGACAAATTTTATTTATTAAAATCAATTGAGAGTATGTTTTTTTCGGCGATTTTTTCATATTTAATGAAGTTAACAATCACATCAGCTGACGGCCCCAATTATCAAATTTAAGACATACGGTACAAAATACGAGATGTCAATTGGAGGTTGATTGTCAAATTTACAAGAGTTTAGACGTTACACCCGCTATCATTTTGAATTTTGAGACATATTCTTCCTTCCTTTTCCACGTGAAGTTCAAAATAATTATTATGCAGTATGAATCATCCAAATAAATTGAAGTTAGCAAATTTACCGAGCTATAAGCCAAGTGAGGAACTCGAGTTCATTGGAACAATTTCACATTGAATAATCAATTTCAATCAATTGTAGATTATTATTGGGGAATGTGAGTCCTTGCCAAATTATATAATGCAGAGTGGCAACAAATAAATTCAAATATGGGGAAAGAATAAAAATATGTTCTTTTTTTTACCTAAAGGGACTGCAAGACCATAATGATTTGAATAGATTTTTAGTTAGTGTGAAGGGTATGAATCTGATGCATTGGCATTATAAAGAAATATCAGATATTTATAAATTTCTCTCAGATGAGGAAAAAGGATTTGAGAAAAAAGCTAGATATTTTAGTGACTGCGTGATGCATAACAGTTAACAAAAAATAAATAAATTTAAAGCACTTTCAATATGTTTCTTCTTGTAATTCGATTGAATAACTGAAAATATATTAATTTTGATACATATTTCCTATGAATAAAAATTATATATTCTTTTCTCAGAACTGAAATGCCTTTTAAAGATATATTCTGCAAGGTAGCCTACCATAACGAGGGATATCAGACCTCACTTCCCTCCAAGTTCTTTCTATGTTCTGTGTATGGGCACCTAAAATTTGAATTATAAACTCATTGCCAGAAAAATATTTCAAAAAACAAACCTGTTTCAGAATCCAAAAAATTGACACTATGGTTAACAGTTAAGTTAAGTTAAGCTCCAAACCTTCTCGATTGAGACCAGCATAGGCCCTCCAGCAATTTGATATGATCGTTGTCCCTGGCCTAATCCACCGCCTGATCAATTCAATAAGTGTTTCGGCCGTCCTGTTCGGTACAGGTACCAAACAAATTTTGGAGGAACCTCTCTCGATACCCCCAGAAATCCATTGGCCCTCGATTATACGCGCCCTGTTTCCTCTTCCCAAACATTGCCTAGTCCACTCCACCTAGTAGGGTTGAATTAGTTAGGCACCACTCGATGCAAATCTACAAACATAAATATGTGCGCATGTTTGTGACAAGTCATGATTTAGGTAGAATTTTAGAATATTGAATGAACAGTAATACAATATTATATAGATTAAAAGTTTCAAGGCCACAGATTCGTTATAGTTTGAAAACAAGATTTTGAAAACTGTACTTAAAAATTTAACACACAGAGACAAGTATTTATCTAGACAGTATAATACAAAACAATACAAAATGTTGTCACCCTAGCACTTCACTTGCAAATATACAGTGTGTCCACCTTAAGGACTCACCACCCCTGTAAAATCGTTATTATCCGACCAATTTCAAAAAAACCTTTTTTTGTTGGATAGGTATTCGAAATGCCCATCCAACGAGAGAGTGATCTATTTCTTGGACTGTTATCGTGGCCAACTGCGACAAATTTCAATGACCCATATTCTAGAAAGTACTATTAGGGATTTTTTCCACGAAACTTGGTGATGGATACTGAATCAGTACCACTTGAAACATACCTGTACCGATTTTCATCATCATAAAACACAGGATGTCCGAAAGAACGAAATCATCATTTTCTTCAAATAGGTGATCAGCAAATGTAGTTCTGTCGTTTTTTCTAGAAAGAAATAATCACAAATTATCATTGAGGATTATGTCAAATATACCTTTACCAATTTTCGTCATTTGAATATAAAATGTGCCTGAGAAAAAAATTAAAAAGGATAGGTGAGCAATATTTTTCATCCTGATAATTCTACACTCAAAATAAAAAAGATGAATCAGGATCACTTGGAACATACCTGTACCGATTTTCATCATCGTTAAACACAGGGTGTTCAAAAAATCAAATTAATATTTTTTTTGAGTTGATGAAAAAATATTGCCTACTTTTTCTTTCTAATTGTTTTCTCATACACATCGTATTTTTGAATGATAAAAATCGGTACAGATATGTGCAAAGTGATCCTCAATAATAATGTGTCATCAATTCTTCTCAAAAATACCACAATACTACATTTTCTGATCAACTAGTAAGAAAAACATAATTCGTTTTTTCGGACACCCTGTGTTTAATGATGATAAAAATCGATAAAGATGTTTTTCAAGTGATCGTGATTCAGAATCCATCATTGTTTTTTGTGAAAAAAATCCCTAATAGTACTTTCTCAAATATGGGTCAATAAAGTTGGTCGCAGTTGGCCACGATTACAGTTCATGAGTAATATCACTCTCTTGTGGTGGACATTTCAAATACCTATTTAACAAAAAATAGTTTTTTGAAATCGGTCAGAAAATAATAATTTTACAGGGGTGGTAAGTCCTTAAGGTGGACACACTGTATATTCTTCAATTTTATAAAATCAATTTTTTGTTAGGAACTCTTTGATGAAAGTCTTAAATTGACCGAACACCATGCACCTCACTGTATCGGGAAGGACATTATATAGATTATAATTGAGAGAGTTTTTCTTGCTGACATCAAGTCTAAACCTTTGAGGTCTGACCATTGATGCATTACGGGTGTTATAGCGGTGGATATCTGACTGCAGACAGAGAGAATCTTTCTGACTTTGAATTTGAATCAATATGTTGAATATGTAGATTGCCGGGAGTGGCATAATGTCCAATTTTGTGAAGAGAGGACGACTGTGTTCACGGGGACCAACTTTAGATAAAATTCTTATTGCCTTTTTTTGGAGCCTGGAAACTCTTATGGAATCAGTGGAGCCCCCCCATAGGACAGTGCCATAGGAGATGACTGTGTGAAAAAGAGAAAAGTATGCCATTCATTGAATCTCTAGACTTGTCAACCTACTGAGTTGACTAAGTAAAAAAATCACACTCGCTAATTTCCTCTGAATAAAATCGATGTGGTTGCGCCATGAAAGTTTGGTATCAAGTACAATTCCCAGGAAATTTGCATTTGCAGTAATTTGGAGCATTGTGTTTGTTGAAAAAAAATAGTTTTTGTGTTTTCTGTTTATATAAAGAAAGTTTATTCGTTGAAAACCATGTTTCAGCTTTCCAATTGTCTTGATCAATTATCAGAGAATTGTAGGAGCTATGGCGATTTATCGAGTTGGTGTCGCCCGCAAAGAGAATGCAATTATTTTGGTGTGAGACAAAATCACAGAGATCATTTATATAGACTAAAAACAGGAGTGGACCCAAAACTGAGCCTTGAGAGAGATATATGATGTACTTACTTGGTAAAAGAATCATTATAGGTATTTATTATACGTCCATTCAAATACATTCATTATCATTAGTTTATAATTTTTATCATTTCGCATCTTGATCAGGTTCATGTTTCTTTGTCATTCATAATAAATTATTAAATCATAGATCGCGACACATAACCTCGTTGCTGTCTACAACAGCGCTTGGGTCATCTATCGGGTAAGCTTGTACCTGTTAAATGTTAATGTGAAGTTATTGTTGCATTGATGTTGAGGTAATGGTAGGTTAATGTTAAAGTAATGTAAAGGTAAGTTAAGTTATGATCAAGTTAATGGAAAGTTAGTGTCGATTTAACATGAGTTATTGTCCTTAATGTTGACGTAATGTTAAGTTGATGAAGAGTTGAAATCAAGTTAATTTCAATTGAAAGTTGAATTACTGTCAATGTACTGGCAATTTAGTGTTTAATGTGGAGTTAATGTTAATTTGGTTTTAAGGTAATGTTGAGTTAATCTTGAGTTAATGTTGATTTAATGTTGAGTTAATGTTGAATAATTATTGAGTTAATGTTAAGTTGACGTTAAGTCAATGTTAGGTTAATTTTAAGTTAATGTCAAGTTGATGTTGAGTTGATGTTGAGTTAATTTCATGTTAATGTTGAGTTGATGTTAAGATAATGTTGTGTTAATGTCAAGTTCATGTCAAGTCAATGTTAAGTTAATGTTAAGTTGACGATAAACTAATGATGTCATTGATATCGGAGTAAAATTATATAATAATGATAATGATATCACCTTCATGTGATCGAATATGATTAGAAACATGATCCCTACTCTGGTCTTATAAACACACATGACATATAATATAAATATTTGTAGTCGTAGGAAAAATAGTGTACAAAACTCGTTGAAAAGTGGATTTCCTGCGCTTGTTTCGTTTCCGAAATATGTCACTTTCCACACAAGTTATGTAATATACTATTTCAAATCCCAAGTGCCCCTGGAAAAAAGTATGCATTCTTGCGTTTTTACTGAAGAGGCAACTTTTTTTTTAATATGTGCCCTCTTCGTACCACTACATTCTTAGTACATCGATAACGAAAGAAGTCCTCCATCAATGGACACATACTTCTGCACCTTTCGCATTCCACACCTGACACTGTACTAGTACATGACACACATCATTTTACTCGATGATAATAAGCAAACAATTCGTTTCCACAATATATGATGCTATCTGCGATAATTTGGCAACCTTCCTCCCGTATATCAGGAATAGTTATTTGACAACCCTGCATATGCAGCATGATTCAACAAGAGTAAATAATGGCGGTACACTGTTGAGCTCGAATCGTATGTGAAGATTACCTTAGTGTGTAGGGAGGTGAGTGTTCAGCATAGTATTTTTCATCTATAGAGTAGTGTAGAAATGTTCTCCGTCAAATGTTCTTTGTCAATTGTTCAATTGATTAGGACTTGAGAATATTTAAATGTGTGTCAAATAAAGGTCCTGAATTATTGGCGTGTTCCGAGGGGTATCAGCTATTGAAACATATACTTCAAAGTTAAGAACTAATAGTTGACATTGACCTTCCAAGGTGTCATCTTAAGGAACACATTTGCACATATAGCTGATAGATATCTGAATATTATACGTTTAAAACTATTTTGCAGGGAAAATGTCATACACAAAAAAAGATTTTGAAGTATCCAGAAAATGCCAAGGTATCTTTTCTGGAAGCTGTGAGGGCTGGTATGCCGGTCAAAACTGCTGGAAAACAATTCAATGTTCCACATACCACTCTTCTTTATGAAGTGAGGGGAGTACATCCCAAAAAACGAAAAATGATTCCTGATTTTCAATGCAGATGGATCTGCATTTTTTTGAACCCGAAAGGTTCCAAAGTTCTTGGGCAGAAAGGTGATAAAACTATTTACAGCAACATAAATAATAATGAAAAATAATGCATAACTGTTGATTCGATATAAAAGAATACCAGCTGAAATATCCCAAAGTATACCTGATCATTGGGTAATTGGAATATCCGAAAATGGTTGGATGACTTGCGACTCATTTTATTGCTACATAACAAAAATGTTTCACCCATGGGCTGAGAAGAACGTTCAGTTTCCAATAATTTTTTTCGTCGATGGCTGTACCTCCGAAGTAAATTCTGCTCTGAAAAACAAATAATTCTAGTTGCACTATTTGCAGGCCATGGATGTCGCTGTTTCCAGAACTCTGAGAATAGAGTGAAAAGAGAAAGTGGGAACGTGGAGAATTAAGAATCAAGGAGAAATTTTTGAGAAAAGACATTTTGCTCCATTGCTGAATAAAGCGCTGCTAGAAAAAGTCACACCAACGGTTCTCATGAATGGATTCCAAAAGTGTGGTTTATTTCCTTGGAATCCTGATGTTGTTAGCACATTATTTGCGAATATTCCTGATGAGGATCGAATCCCGATACCAGTAGAAAATAATGAGATGCCAGCTGAGGATCCAAACTTAGACCATACCTATGGCCTTGAAACATCTCGAAAGATATATTGAGAGGCTGAAGTCATTTTGGATGACTGTAGAATAGAATTCGATATTATTGATGTAATCTCGGATGTCCGACAGTTGTGTCAAGTCTACAATGGCAGGAGTATAGGAAGAAAAAAATAGAAAAGGAGAAAAGTAAAGAAAAGAAGAACAAGGCAAACAAGAAGAAACGAGAAGAGAAAAAACTCGAAGTCGAAAATAACAGAAAGCGAAAGAAGTCTGGTACTGAATCAAAGAAGAAAAAACCAAAAGTATGCTCTTCGCCATCAGAATCAACGTTTATTTCAGAAGATTTTGTTTTCAAATTCTTATCGTGTGTGTTCAATAGATTCAATTCAATATTCTTCGAGGCATATAGCCAGGAAAGTAGTTGTTTTCTGTTAAATAAACCGAAAAAGAATCAATATTTTCATCACATGATGGCGAATGCGAATTCTCAATGTATTTCTTTATATACCTATCCAATTTTTTCTGTTCATAAATATATCTGAGAATATTCCTATTTCAATACTTTCACACAATCAAGCTGTTCAAACTTGAACGATGGAAACTTGTTATTTTTATAGACCTCAATCGCAGATTCGTGATCAGGTTTTCTCGATTCAGAATTTCTTTTCAGGACCTGTATGATGAATATTAATTTATCATACATCAAAAAAAAAATATTTATATTGCTAGGTAGCTCAGCGGTTCGATGGTCGCTCCACGACAGGCAGGTCGAAACTTCGATTCCCAAACAGTACAGTAATTTTTTTTCCAACTTTTTGATATTATTTTCAGGTTCTTCTTATCATGGGAATAATGAGAGCATTAAGAAGGAACGAACTTTATAAAATGAAGACAACAGATTGCAGAGACTTGGGTTCTGCTATTCTTATACAAATAATACCCAATATACAGACCAAAGTGCCAAGAAAATTCACAAAAAACTGTGTGACTATCATTCCGTGCTCGTTAAACAATATAATATTTTTCATGAAGAATACTGAAATTCATCAATGTGAGGTAGTGTAAGGAATTATTGTCCAAACAAAATCTCTTGTAATATGTTTATATTTTGATGTAATTGCATCGATAGTATGCAAGGTTACCCCTTACCCTTGATTTTAATTTATTATTATTTATTATTTATATCTATATATGTATGTATTTGTTAACAATTTTTATTTGCTTTTGACACATTCTAGAATATTCGTATTTTTCACATTACTTTGTCAATGAAATCTATCTATAGCGTTCACCTCTGATAAACATTACCCACAAAACAAGCAAGAAGCATCATCAGGCGGTACCGCCATCAGTCCTGCAATACCATTTGGAAGCAAAATTACAGTCCATTGCATAACGATAAAACAATCATATTTTTTTGGTAGTGCTGGTGCTGGTGCAGCATTACGTACATTAGTTATTGAGTTAGTTGGGTCCTTTCCTGGTTTTCAAATATAAATCAGTACAATTTCATCCTATTCCTCAGGTATATAAATTTTTTTAACCAAATATCATTGTAGAGTTAATTAGCCATTCGAATACTTTTTTTGGGAAAATTTTTATCATTTTATAAGTATGTCATTCCATCTTTTTCGGAGCCGATTCTTCCCCAACAATGCATTTGCCTCTCTATCGGTAAACATAAAATTAAAATCTTTATTAGTTTCAGTTTTTTCGGTTTTCATGTCAACTGGGCAGAATATATCTAACGATCCACAATAGTTATTTTTGTACCTAGAGCGCAGAATGCTACTTAGGTCGAGGTCGAGATCTGATTTTTTCAACCAGGCGTACCTACCCTGGAAAAAGTTTTTGAACTATGTGTATATATCTGTAATTCAGTATTTTAATACCAATGAATTGCTTCTAGGCAACCAATCAGGGTTTAGAGCTAGACACTCATGTGAAACGTCTCTACAATTTATAGTAAGTGAATGGAAAGATATAATTGATAGAAATCAGTACATTGTTGCAACGTTTCTCGACCTCAAAAGGGCATTTGAAACAATTGACAGAGCTATTCTAATTGAAAAATTGAAGTATTATGGGATATCGGGGACTGTATTGGATTGCATTCAAAGGTACTTATTCAACAGAAGACAAAAAACTAAATTTGGTGAAGAATTGTCAGATGAACTCATAATAGAGAGTGGCATACCACAGGGTAGTGTGTTAGGTCCATTGCTATTTATTATTTATCTGAACGATATTAACCACATTCCTGGATCACACTGTATAAATCTTTTTGCTGATGATACATTGGTTTATTGTGTACATGAAAACTTGGATCAGGCAATTGTTGAGATGAATAGGTCATTAAAAAGCATTGATACATATTTATTTAATAATAAACTCAAACTTAATACCAGTAAAACAAAAAGTATGATTTTGACATCATCTTATAAATATGATCAAATTGTCTGGGCAAATGCTGCCATAAAAATTAATAACATTGTAATTGAAAATGTCACTGAAATGAAGTATTTGGGTCTTATAATTGACAAAAACTTAAAACTAAATAGTCATGCTGATTATATTTGTAAAAAAATATCTAAAAAACTCTTCTTTTTCTCTCGTATATGTAAGAAAGTGTATATGTATGCTAGGTTGACTCTCTTTAAGAGTTTAATTCAACCTCATTTTGATTATTGTGCAACATTACTTTTTCTACTTGGCAAAAATAAAATAGCACAATTGCAAAAGCTTCAAAATCGGGGTATGAGGTTAATATTGGGATGTAGCCGTTACACAGCAATTAAATTGATGCTAGAGTGTCTAAACTGGTTCTCAGTTGAAGAACGTATAATATTTATGACTATGATCTTTATATTTAAGCTGCAAAAAGGATTGCTACCCTGTTACTTTCATAAGTTCTTAGTAAGAAATAATGAAGTTCATGATTACAATACGAGAAGTAATAACAATTTTTACATTAAAAAAACTAACACTAAATTTGGGATGAATAGCATGTTTCATAAAGGCTTAAACAAATTCAATAAATTACCTCAATTTGTAAAAGAATCAAATTCAGTTAGACAATTCAAGTCATTATTAAAGAAGTTCATCAGTGACAGCTCCTTGTGATACTTATTGGTATTCCTTCTTTCCTTCTTTCTTCCTTCGGATTAATTGATATGATCCAATCTATCAATCTATTGATATGTATACTTTCATTTTCTTCAAATGTACTCCCATATGTTGCTTATATTTATATTTACGTAACTTAACAAGGTTGTAAGATATCCATAGATTTGTAATTCATATATATATATTTTGTATATTAGGCTTGCCTACTTAAATAAATAAATAAATATTTTCAGAATTTGATAATTGGAAGAATTCTTTGGAACTCAACCATAAGTGTAATTATGTTGTAGCGAGGAAATGGAATAGCACTAAAGGAGAAGTAACTTATTATAACTGTAACAGAACAAAAACAGGTAAATATTGAATCAGATCTAAAACATAATAGTTTACATAAAAAAAATAAACAGGAAAGAAGAATCATCAACAGGGACATCACCTTTCGAAAAGCCAAGGAAGTTGTAAAACGAATTTTTCTTGTACAAGTTATATTAAATTTGAGAATTTCAAGTGAAAATAAAAGCATAATAGCCTTAAAATCATTAAGTGGAGTAACAAAAAATAGGTAGGTAATGAACAATATTTTCTAATATGTTTTAATGACATCAACCTTCAATTCAGGATTCTTGACTCAACCAGAGATAAAATTGGAGAGTCTTTAAAACATATAGATTTGTTAACACATAAGGACATTGACAATATTAAACACAGCTACAGTATTGAAGTAGGAGATGGAAAAGGCATAAGAATGATGCAATATTCCTAGATCTTTGTGTACAGAAGTATGAAAAGATGCCACCAGATGAAAACCCTATATTATTCTACGAAAGGCAGGGTGAAGTTTCTGATGTTTTATGAGAAACAGACTTTTGCTTTGCAGTAATGAACAAATTTCAACAAATGATGCTCAGTAAGTTTGGCAACAATGTGGTTTCTATAGATGGAACAGATAGTTTGAACAATTATAACTACTTTGAATTAACCACAGTCATGGTAATCGATCAATTTGGGCAAGGATTTCCTTATTGCTTTCATGTTTTCCAACAGAAAAGACACCTATATACATGAAGTGTTTTTCAAAAGCATCAACAAAAGTGTGGGAAGAATTAATGCAAGAACTTTCATGTCAGATATTACTGAAACTTTTCATAATGCCTGGGTTCGAATCATGGGGCCTGTTACTTATCGCCTGTTTTGTTCATGGCATGATGATAGAGCCTGGCAGACAAACCTCTCAAAAATTAACAATAGAGAAATACGTGCAGAAGTTTACAAGTGCTACAGGAAGAATCATGTGAGGTAGAATTCAAAACAAAAATTATATCTGCAATCAATTTGATGTTAGAAGATGTGGATACCAAAAAATTTGGCCAATATTTTGAAAAAACTATATGAACAATTATTGTGAGCGCTGGGCATATTGTTTTAGAAAATGCACAGGTGTCAATACCAACATGAGACTGGAATCAATGCATAAGACTATAAAATATTTTTACCTGAATCGCAAGAAAATCAAAAGATTAGATAAAGGCTTGCATACAGTTTTAATATTTGTGGGAGATTAGAGTTTAGACAGGGTGATAAAAATGGTTGAAGGAAAGAATACCATGTATCATCAACGTATTTTCAAGAGGCACCAATCTGCAAGGAATTGTAATTTATTAGTGGAGAAGAAAGATGAAACTAGCTGGGAAATAAGAAGTGAATCAGAAAAATATATAGTTAAAAAAATCCTTGATTCAAGCTGTTGTTCAACTAGTTCTATATGCCAAATTTGCGTTCATGTGTATTCATGTACTTGTTTCGATTTCACTTCCAAATTTAACATTTGTAAACATATTCATTATATTGTAATAACGGAAATTCAACCACATAATATCTCTCAGGGTGAAAATCATCCAAATCAACTGTCTGAAAACTTGGTTGAAGGTGATAACATAATACCAGCATTAGCTATTCAAACAGAAAATAAAAAACTCAATTGTAATTTAAAGAACAAAATGAATGAAACTTTCGTAAAATTACTGAATTCCAATTCAAGTGATTTGAGTGACTCCACTATTTTGGAAATTAACATGCACTAGAATGTTTCGAAAAATTTGGTCGATTTGCCAAGATTATTAAATACTGGTAGCATTTTTGAAAAAAAAAAATAGTGAACCCTCTAATGAAAATATTGAGCCCCAGCTACGTTTTTCTTCTACACAGAAAAAAAAGAAATGCCAAAGTGATAAAAAAACAACTAAAAAAGAAAAAAGAGTATTAATAATATATTGTGTGGGAAGCCAGAAGAGTATGTCTCAGAAAATGACAATAATGATCATGCTTATTTTGCATTATTTTAGATTTATGTGTAATGTGTAAGTTGTGAGAGTGTGAAAGATTGTCTGTTCAGTTTTATAAATATGCTTGTCATTGAAAAATATTAGACTGATGTATTATTTATTTCCACACCACTTTCCTATACCAACATACTTCAGATTTTCAATAATTCAGTTACAAAGGATGGTCATTGGCAAATTAATTTTTGTTGGAGCTATTCACATATTCAATATAACAACTCTCCAGAAACAGTTTTCGAACTTCATATCTCATTATACATCTTATTCAACTGTAGGGTTCTTCGATTTCATATTCATTCTCTTTCAAATTCGTAAAATGAAAATATGAAAAACACTGTTGGCGCATATGCGCAATGAGCAGAACTATGGTGGCCTTGAATTGAAACCGCCAGTAGCATTTAGCATCTCGTTATTCTCTAATATCTATATCATCAACTATTTGTTCATACTTTCTCCAGTCCGATTTTTTCGTTTTTTTTTATAGTTGAAAATACTGTCATGAGTGTTGGATGAAAAATCTTTTTTCTTTGCATTTCCCAATCATCATTTCATCAATTTCAATAAAACGTTGTGGTTTTGTTGATAGTAATATGGAGCTTCTTCTAGTGCAATTAGTTTCGAAATAATATTTCCACTGTCATAGCACACCACCGGTTTTTCCGAGTTTCATATTTTTATTGAATTGAACTATTGAGATAACAACTTTTTTATCATATGTGTGATTTTGGTATCTAGCTTAGTTTTTGTGGAAACAATTAAAATTCGATTTGACTCCAAATTTTGATGTAGGTGTTTTCAAGACTTCCATTGAGATAACTCAATAACCCCAATTAGAATCATTTTTAAATTTTGGGGTTTTCTCAGTCTTCATCCACACTGAATTTTGGCACCATAAAAGCTTATCCAGGGAGGGGGGGAAAAATTAAAACAATTCTTCCAATTTTTTTTTGTTTTGCTATTGGTTTCTCATGTATATGTTTTATTTGGGATTTTTTTTGCCGAAAATTATCAACAAAAAAACCGATAATGAGTTCAATGAAGAACCATAAATTAGCCTGAAATTATAGTGTACTCCATATTCCTATATTCCTTTTATTTGAGAATTGGTTCTGCTTGCTGAATGGTCAAACTAGCAAAACCAATGATTTTTTTCAAACAACAATGTGCGAAAACATCGGCCATAGTCTAGGATTGAAGCCTTAAATTAGCCTTAAATAATGGTATAATTAATTTCGTGATTGAATTTTTTTTTGTTTTGCTTTTGGTTTCTCATGCTCATGTTGTATTATGGAAAATTTTTGCAAAACATAAAAAACAAAGAAATCGATGAAAGGCACACGTCAATTTCCTTATATTGCTTCTCTTTGAGATTTGGTTCTGCTAGCTCAATTGTTAAGCTAGAAAAACCCATGATTTTTTGAAAAGAACAATGTGCAAAAAAATCGGCAATAGGCTGGGATTAGAGCCTTAAATTAGCCTCAAATTATAGTACAGTTAGTTTAGTGATTGAACTTTTTTGGTTCTCCATTGGTTCTTCACGAGGGGTAAACCGCTGACCTAAACGGTGTACACTACTTCCTCAAAATCGTATACTTCCTCATACTTCCTCTACTTCCTTGATACTTCCCGTACTTCCTTGATACTTCCCGTACTTCCTTGATACTTCCCGAACATCCTTCAACATCTTTCAATTCCTAATATAATTCCAGAAATCCTAAGTGTATGCCATTCAAACCATTCCTTGGATTTTCTTGGAATTTCCTGGAATTCCTTGGAGTTTCTCGAAATTTCTTGTGTGAAGTGCGGTATAGTTCTGGTGTAAAAACAACTGGAATTCCTCGAAATTCCTTGTGAAATTGAAGTTTGGTCTACACAATCTTGACCGAGGTTCACCCCTCGTATGAAACATACCTTTCCTTATTCCCAGACAGAACTCAACTTGAAGTAGCTTAATCGTTCACAAATAAATACCAAGACAAATACGCTGCAGCTAAAGCTCGCAAGCCGTTACTCAACCAACTAATAAAAATAAATGAAGAAGCACCTAGACAGGATGCTCCAAATATTGCGGCGCGACTCGTTACCACCGATACAAGAAGGCCTGCATGCTCCGTGGGTGACGTCACTTAGTGAGGCCCGAGGTGAGGCCTAACCAGCGGCTCGAAACGACAAGCGCTTATAGCGCTATAAGGCGACCGCGTATTTCGATTTTAGTTTTAGATCATCATTGAGCCGATTTTGCTGTTTTTTGAAGGGCTTCCGGTTAAAAAAGAATGCCAGTCGTCAACTGAGCCCTTCTTCGCACCCCATTCGATTTTATTATGGAAAAACGAAGTTTTAAAGCAAAAACCAGGATAAAACACAAATAGCCACCTACAGCAACCCATTCGAATTAAATATATTGGCAAAAATTGTGGTGAAGGTAAACTTCACACCTACTCATACAGGGCCCGCAGAACATTAACTTATCGTGAGATTGATCGAAAGAAAATTGTGGAAAATTTATTTTATTTTGATTGACATGCAGTTTGTTACAATTACCTATATTTACTCGTATATTTATCTTGGAGAATTCCTATTACCTGAAAAAATAACCAGTGAGTGTTTTCAATTTTCTGTTGTTGGATTTTTCACCCAAGTGGATCGTTACACTTGAAACCGTAATTTTTAAGGGTAAAACTGCATTTATCATGCGATGGTTTTTTTTTTTCTTGAAAATTTTTTTCGGTACTCACGTATTTTTGTCTGATAAACCGAATTTTATAATGAAAATTTGAATAAACCACTATTTATTGAGATATTTCAAGAAAAAGTTCGAAAATTCGCCTTCTTTCTCCCCTTGTGTTGGGGGCATTTAAAGCTACTTGCTCTTCTTATTTTGTCATTGGACAATTTATATACTCATGATGTACAGGGTGATTGACTATGGATTTCTCGACTTCAACAGCTAATATCTCGAAAACGAAAAAAGATATTTGAAATTTGGAAAAAGTTATTTGAATGAGACGTCATTTCCTTCTAGAAAAAGTGTTCTCTGCTTGATTTTATCATTTCATATACAGGGTTCGTGAAAAAAAAATTTTTTTCAAATGGAACCCCCTGTATATTATCGCATATTTCGAAAGAGCTATCTTTCCTGATTGCGAAGATATATACTCTTCATATATTTTATCGAGGGCTTGACGAAATATCAGCAAAATTAAATATTATTATTTGGTCCAAGTTAGCTATGGTTGAAATAGAATGAGATGATGAATAAGTGAATTGACAGTTGGCCAACATTCCAGTGACATAAGTGCGCAAAATTTCGACAATTTTCTCACGATGCCATATCCACTGGAACAAAGAAGAGATATTTTGGAGTGCTATTTTTCAGTTAATAAAAATCTTGCTGAAACACTTACACTTATAATTACTTAAATTTAATCTTTCAGATATGACAAGACAAAATTCAATCCACTTCTCAACTTCTCATTATCATCATAATTGAGTTTGTGGCATGTTCTAATTCTGAAATCCCTATAATCATATTTCCTCAAGGTATGTTGAACAAAATAATAGCTGAAACCACTCTCACACTGCATTTCTTATTGACCGTGAAGGATCCTCAACAAAATACTGGATTACAAGAAGTTGCTCGTCTTCGTTGTCTTGCCTTCTCACTATTCTCTTGATATTCGACAAACTGAAAGTTCTGTCAAATTTAGCAGCCAAATACTTCACATAATTCTTACTTGGTTATCTCCTGCCTGGATAACTCCTCATAAACTTATGAAGTGTTTCAGCAAGATTTTTATTAACTGAAAAATAGCACTCCAAAATATCTCTTCTTTGTTCCAGTGGATATGGCATCGTGAAAAAATTGTCGAAATTTTGCGCACTTATGTCACTGGAATGTTGACCAAATGTCAATTCACTTATTCATCATCTCATTCCATTTCAACCATATAGCTAACTTGGACCAAATATTAATATTTAATTTTGCTGATATTTCGTCAAGCACTCGATAGAATATATGAAAAGTATATATTTTCAAAATCAGGAAAGATAGCTCTTTCGAAATTTGCGATAATATACAGGGGGTTCCATTTGAAAAAAAAATTTTTTTTCACATACCCTGTATATGAAATGATAAAATCAAGCAGAGAACACATTTTCCAGAAGGAAATGATATCTCATTCAAGTTACTTTTTCCAAATTTCAAATATCTTTTTTCGTTTTCGAGATATCAGCTGTTGAAGTCGAGAAATCCATAGTCAATCACCCTGTACTCCGATGGCACATTTTTATATAAAAAATTCAACAGGAAATATGATTTTTATGGCGAGTTTTTCATATTTAGTGAACAAGCAGCATAACTTTTTAGTCAAATATCTTCATGATAAATATCATGATAAATGCAGTTTTACCTTTTCAAGTAGAGTGTTTGTAGTTTATGTTGATATGATAGTTGCAATTTGATCATTGGAATGAATTCTGCATTCATTGCCACGAGGCAAATGACCGTTTTCAGAAAGAAATTTGATAATGAGAATTAAAAATGCCCGTTTATTATGAACATTCATGAAAATTTTCTCAAATTCAGAGATGATTTTGTTGACTATGATAATAATATACGAATACAAAACTAACTGCACAATCAAAGCTTTTCTATTTTTCCTCTACTTATACTTTTTATGAGAGAGTAATTGTCTTCTATTATTAATTCATCATTATAAATTAAGCTCTGTTCACTACTGAACTTAGATGGAGTAAAATCCTCGCGGTGAATTGCATAAATACCCACATTTTCGATAGCTCCTCGTCCAACGGGAAACTAAAAGCATGAACTTTTGAACCACCCACATAATTCCCCCGACAAAAGGGAACACAACACTTGAAAGGCATTGTTATTTCGCCGATCACAGCACAAAATATTTCACGAAACAGTAATTTTTCCGCCAATTATTTTGATGAATAAACAACAAAAGAATTCGGGACCGTTTCAAAAACATACGTGAATCACCGATGAATTAACACGAACTGACGCGTCAGTCGACAAGCGATAAAATAAAACACTGGCCTCTCTTGGTGACGTCACGAGCTGTTTACGTCAGAGTCTGCTGGCCTTGTTGTATCGGTGGTAACGCGCGACTCCCTAGCGATGAGCGTATCAATACGAACCACGATAGCCAAGAGAGCATCGTGTAAAAAATTTGTCAAATTTGTATATCGCTACTTCAAAGTTGGGAACCAACTCCCCAGAAGTCGATACTTGTGCGGGGTTAGGAAGAGCGGGACCTACAGCTCAATAGTGGAATCCGAACCACTTCTAGGGCACTCCTAGGGCAGGTGCTTCCAGGACTACAACTATGAATCACACATTTCGAAGAAAAAGGCTCAGCCTGATAGCCGGATTCGAACCGACAGTACCTCCGCATCGTAAACGGCTATCTATAGCGAAGTTCAGCGCATAGACAAACTCGGCCACGGCGCCCCATGTGTGTCTGTATGGATTGAAAGATCGTGGGTTCAAGTCCTCTGATTAACTGAAGAAAATCTGTTTATGACGCCGATAGTAATTTCAGCTATTTCAGTGATGTTTCGTTATCAGGATCAGCCGGAAATTTTTTGAATATTTACTTCCGCACGGCTCGCTCGCAATATTTTATGCGTCATGTCTCTAGACGGTGATGAAACATAACACATCAATCGTCACTAACGCGCAGGACTCGCAATAGGAACATTAACGTGAGCATTTCAAGTACTATAAACTTCCTCGTACTTCCTGTACTTCCTTGTACTTCCTTGTACTTCCTTCTACTTCCTTCTACTTCCTCGTACTTCCTCGTACTTCCTCGTACTTCCTCATACTTCCTTGTACTTCCTAATAATTCATCATACTTCCCGTACTTCCCTTGTACTTCCTCATGCTGTACACCATACTTCCTCAGCGGTTTACCCCTCGGTTCTTCATGTTCAAGTTGGAATTGGGAAATTTCTTAAAGAAAATGATTAACAAAAAAATCGATAATAGGTTCAATGGAGAGCCTTGAATTAGCCTTGAATTATGTTGTACTCAATATATTTATATTCCTTCTATTTGAGATTTGCTTCTGCTAGCAAGGTTAAGCTAGCAAAACCCATGATTTCTTTTTTAAAACATTTTGCGAAAAAAACGGCAATAGGCTAGGATTGGAGCCTCAAAATAGTCTTAAATTATGGTTGAATTAGTTTCGTGATGGAACTTTTTTTGGTTTGCTATTGGTTTGTGATGCTCATGTTGGATTTCGGAAAATTTTTGCAAAAAATAATAAACAAAAAAACGATGATATGCTCAACAAATAGCCTCAAAATAGCCTTGAATTATGGTATACTCAATAGAAATATATTTAGGCATCTTTAAAAGTGGTACAAAACTTGTTAAACAAATATATGTTCATACATATTCTTTCATTCCTTCTATTCGAGATTTGGTTCTGCAAGCTCAATGGTGAAGCTAGCAAAACCTATGCTTTTTTGAGAAAACAATGTGCAAAAAAATCGGCAATAGGCTAGGATTAGAGCCTTGGATTAGCCTCAAATTATGGTACACTTAGTTTAATGATTTTTTTGGTGTGCTATTGGTTTGTCATGTTCATGTTTTATTTGGGATTTTTTTGCAGAAAATGATTGAACAGAAAACTCGATAATAGGTTCAATAAAGATCATTGAATTAGCCTTGAATTATGGTGTACTCAATATTCTTATATTCCTTCTATTTGAGATTTGGTTCTGCTAGCTTAATGCTTAGGCTAGCAAAACCCATGATTTTTTTTTAAAAACAATGTGCAAAAAAATGGGCAATAGGCTAGGATTAGAGCCTTAAATTAGTTTCAAATTATGGTATAGTTAGTTCAGTGATTGAACTTTTTTGGTTTGCTATTGGTTTTTCATGTTCATGTTGGATTTGTGGAATTTTTTGCAGAACATTATTCAACAAAAAAATCGATAGTAGGTTCAATTAAGAGCCTTAAATTAGCCTTAAATTATGGTGTCCTCAATAATCTTATATTCCTTTTATTTGAGATTTGGCTCTGCTACCTTAAGAGTTAAGCTAGCAAAACCAATGATTTTTTTTTTTCAAAACAATGCGCGAAAAAATTGGAAATAGGCTAGGATTAGAGCCTCAAATTAGGCCTTAAATTATGACATACTTAGTTTTGTGATTGAACTGTCATTTACAAAGAGCTATAAATTCGGCAATAGGGTAATAAATTAGTCTCAAATTAGCCTAAAATTATGGCTGATGAAAAAATTTAAAAATTCAAAGTGGTTCTGCTTGAAAAAAAAAAACAAATCTAAAAAAAGTGGAAACACCATTTTTAACAAAAAAAATGTTTTTTCCCTAAAAGTAATTAGAATTACAGTAATGTCCTTGTATTCAGAATCTATTCCTACAAGTTGTTCTTAAATCTGTTGTCATTAAATAAGTTATTTGCTTCTTCTATTTTTTCATTCCGTTCCTCAATGGTGTACACATTTTTGTTGTTGTGTTGTTTCCCCCTTGCTTCATACCCTTCATACCTATCTATTTTCAAAAATATTTCTGGATAGTCTACTCAATTTTCTATTATTTTCTTCATGACAATCATTCACAATATACATTGATACATTTAAATGAGTATCTAAAGTATCAATCTCAGTTTTTAGTTGAACTTGCTTTTTATCAAGATGTTTTTGTGAGTTGTTTGCTTACTGGATGACAAGGTCTGATAAGATTTTGACTGTAGCTGGTAGTTTGATTTTTACATCATTGTCTTCATTAATAAAAATACCCATTTTTTATTATTTCACCAAATTCATGAACAAAATTCTCATTAATATTGATATAAGGCATTGTATCCTCACATTTTTGTGGTTTATATTCTTTTTTAGTGGCAAATAACAGCAAATTGCAAAGAGCTTGCATAGTTGGAGATTTATCAATTTGAATTTTGACATAATGAAATATCATCTGCTATATATTACCTGGTCCCCCTGAGATCTCTGGGGGAGGTGTCCACCATTTCAAATTGAAAAACCTCTTCCTAGCAATTGAAAGATATGGATTATTGATGAAATTTTATGATTTATTATTTCAAAATGGAAATTCTTCATAGAAAACAGCCAGAAAGAGAATAAGAAAACTTACTTGTATACTATTTAGGATAAGTAATCAGGTTAGATCCAGGCTCTTTTGGAAATAGGCTTCTGGCTTCTTGATCTGCACCCTACTACATACACCACAAGAATCCGTGCTAATGCTGTTGCTGATCAACCAAATATTATCTTTGGCCATTTTGTATTAATTGTTAATACTTCTTGAGTTTATATTTAGTTCGTTCATTGCTCTGCTGTCGTTTGTAAACCAATTTTCTTGGAGAGTACTAAGAGTTAGAGCAGCAGCCATCAGCAGACAGACCTACGTGAAGTGGGCTGCCGAATTTCGGTGTGAAACTGGCTGTCCAAGCTGGCTGCTTAAATTAGCTATGTGAACTTGGCTGCCAGGCGGCAGCCAGCTGCTAAATTTTCTGGCAGCCAGGATTTCCGATGATACCCGAGAGTCCAGTGGCGCCCGGTCTCAAAATTAAAAGGTACCTCTGGTTGATGGCAGCTAGATGCAGATTAAAAAATATGTAATTTCTCAAATCCACTGTTGTAGATCTTGAACCAGTTTTCATTATTGATTGATTATGATTATATTTGATCCAGAGCATGAGATATCTGATTATTTACACCCATTGAAACAACAACTTCTCATGCACCATTTTTAGCATTCAACTGGGTATGGTAATGGGGATGAGATGCCCGTTCACCCCTAAAACTGATATTATTTCAAAAAATCATTTCGAGTTTTTTGCATTCGACTGTCAGGATGAAATATGAAAAAAACAATTGTTTATGACATTATCAATCATAATTTTCATGAATAGTTCCTTGGTAATGGGGATGAGATGCCCGTTCACCCCTAAAACTGATATTATTTCAAAAAATCATTTCGAGTTTTTTGCATTCGACTGTCAGGATGAAATATCGAAAAAACAATTGTTTATGACATTATTGATCATAATTTTCATGAATAGTTCCTTGGTAATGGGGATGAGATGCCCGTTCACCCCTAAAACTGATATTTATCTCAAAAAATCATTTCGAGTTTTTAGCATTCGACTGTCAGGATGAAATATCGAAAAAACGATTGTTTATGACATCGACAGACGATACCAGTGGCGGGCGGTCAATTTATTCCATAAATGTTATTTTACTAAAATAAGTAAATTACAAGGAAGATTATTCACGATTTAGTTACTCAAATTGAATAGAATTTGGACTCATGTAGAGTCACTGGATGTTATTAGTTTGATAAGAGTTCGGACACAGAAATGACAACGGTTAGGGTTCTTGAATGTTTAGATTTATTAAGTTTCACACCTTGCATTGTGACAAGAGCACCATAGTCGTCCCGCGCTTTTTCTTTCAAAATTGTTTGAATACGACAATACATTTTATAAACGTCAGAATTGAAATGAAATTTCATAATTATTCATTCGAGATGAAAGCAGCTATGGAAATTACTTGCTGTGTAATAAATTGTGGATATCATTTTTTCAATTTTCCGAAACAAATATCAACCATTCGCTTATGGAAGGAAGATATGAAATGGCCTGATGGGTGCAAAATCAATTTAAAGACGAGCGAAATTTGTGAGTTATGTTGTATTTTATCAATAAATTATTAACACTTATGTAGTTTTTGGTTTATTACTTTTAATTTATGATTATAATACCATTTTACAATTCTGATCATGTGTGTTCTTATCTTTTTGCCATCGCACGGCACACACCAAAATCCTTGACATTTGACACAAGATAACTTAAACCTATGACACACAGACAAGCATAGAACGGACAGAACTAAATATAAACGACAGGTACATGCACAAACTCACAAACTTAAGACTATTATACAACAGGCTTTTTTTTTTTTTTTTAATATTATTTTACATAATCATTCAAATAATCTGGGGCCTTAACTCGACGAGTTCGAGTAATGGTTTCTTCTGGAGCAGCTGGAGATAGATCTGAGTTGAAAGAATCACTTGTTTCCTCAATTTCAACAGAGCTTCCGGATGTATTATCAATAGCTTCACTATAGTTTCTGTATTTGAAGAGTCTATATCTGAAAGTGAGTTATTTGGAGTTTCAAAATCATTTTGTGCCTCACTTGAGTCTGGAATTGATAAAACATCCGTATGCTCACTTAATCCTAGATCAACATCATTCTCAGCTACAATCAAAGCTTGCTCATTGTTGCTAGCTACGCCTAAACTAACTACAATGGTTTCAGAAATATCCAAGTACAAATCATCATACAAGATTGAATCACTACTATCTACATTGAGGTTGGTTTTGTTTATATATCTTCTATTTCGTCTAAATTCCTTGCCTTTAGTATCTCTTACCAAATATGACCGATCGTTATATTCCTTAATTACTTTTCCTTTATTCCATTGGTTATTTTTTTGGAATAGTATGTTATCATTTTCCTTTAAAGTAGGTAAGTCCTTAGCACTTTTATCATAGTCTTGCTTGGTTTTTTGTGAATTATTTGATAACTGTGATGAAACAATATAATTTTCAATTATCTTTGGCGCTAAGACCTCTGAAGAAGTAGGAATTTTTGTTTTTACATATCTATTCAAAAGTAATTGAGAAGGAGCAAAACCTATGCTGGGTAGGGGAGTATTTCGATACTCTAGTAAAAAGTATGATAAATCATCTGTGCTTTTCATTTTTCTCAACATGTTTTTTTATATATCCACATACTTTTCTGCCAACCCATTGGACTGATGATGGTAAGGACTTGAAAATTCCAACTCAAAATTCCAAGCTTTAGCAAAATCTTTGAAAATAATACTATTGTAGGGATTATTATCTGCATAGAAAATATCAGGTACCCCAAACTTTGAAAAAATATCCTTACAACATTGTATAACAGTTTTAGCAGTTTTATGTTCAACAGGAAAAATCTCCAACCAATGAGAATAGGAGTCAACAATCAGCATATATGGTTTGGCATTAAATTCGAAAAAATCTGAATACAAATATTGCCATGGTCTTTCTGGAATATTGTGTGTTACAAGAGTTTCTTTCTGATTGGCTGGTCTATTGATTTGACATGTTTCACATTTATTCACAATATCTTCTATATCTCTGGAGATCTTTGGCCAAAACATTATCTCACGAGCTCTAAAAGTTTACATTTTTGCATTCCAAAGTGTGCAGAGTGTATCAGTTGAAGCATTTGATTCCTGAGCTCTGTGGGTACAATGATTTTTGAATTGTAGAAAAGCGACCCATTTGATAAATAAATATTATCTCTTAAATTGTAGAAAACTTTCAAATTACCATCCATATTTTTAGTATTTTTAGGCCATTCTGTCAAACAGAACTTTTTAACTTTTGACAAAATATAATCTTTATCAATTTCATCCTGAAAAACCGCTTTTTTTTCTTCTGACATTGGTATGGATAGAGAGAGTGCATGTATTGTATATTCTAACTCATGATCAATAGGACTTTCTGTTTTGATAAATGACCTACTCAAAGCATCAGCTACATGCATTTTAGATCCTGGTAAGTATTCAACTTTTATTTTATATTTAAGTAGTTTAAGTAGCATCCTTTGTAAGCGAGCACTAACATCATCAAGATTCTTCTGAAAAATGGAAATTAGAGGCTTATGGTCAGTTTGCACATTAACCTCACGACCGTATATCCAGAAATGAAATTTTTCACAGGCAAAGACTATACTTAATAATTCTTTTTCTATTTGTGCATATTTAATTTCAGCATTATTCATTGATCTTGATGCAAAAGAAATAGGATGCATATCTTGCATCATAACGCTACCAATGCCTTTGCTAGACGCATCTGTTTGAATTACTATTGGTTTGTTTTCATCAAAAATCTTTAATACTGGTTTATTAGTTATTATGGTTTTCAAGGTTTCCAATTCTTCTTGATGCACCTCAAGCCATTCAAATCGTACATCATTTCTTGTTAGATTTCTCATGTGAAAAGTTAACTGTGAAAGATTTGGTAGAAATTTAGAAAAAAATTTGAAAAGCCCGAGAATTCTGAGCAAATCTTTCTTATTATTAGGAGTTTCAATAGATAATACTGCTTCAATATTTTTTTGTGATGGTTGAACCCCATTCTTTGAGATAACATGACCTAAGAATATAACTTGGTCTAATTTGTACTGCAACTTATCAAAATTGAATTTTATATTATATCTCAAAGCTCTTTCAATTACAGTTTTAAATGCCTCATCATGGGTGTGTTCATTAGTACCACTAATAATTAAATCATCAAAATAGATGTTTACATTAGGTATATCCCCAAAAATTTCCATATTTTTACGCTGGAAAATTTCTGGAATATTACATAATCCAAAAGGTACTCTGTTGAATTTATACCTGCCAAACGGAGTATTGAAGGTGCAAAGTTTTGAACTACTTTCTGTAAGTTGTATTTGCCAAAATCCGTCCTTCATATCTATAACAGAAAAAACTTTTTATCCTTCTAGTCTACTTAATATATCATCACACTTTGGTATCATATAATATTCTCTACAGATATATCTGTTTAGTGGTTTAGGATCTAGGCAAAGACGAAGTGATCCATTAGGTTTTTCTACAATCATCAGAGAGTTCACCCAGTCTGTTGGATAATCAACTTTTGAGATAACATTTTTATATTCAAGGTCGTCAAGTGCATTTTTCAATTTCTCATGTAAGGCCAATGGCACTTTTCTTTGATTTTGAATTACAGGTTTTGCATCTAATTTTAATTTTATTTCCACAAACCCAGGCATACAACCAAGTCCTTCAAAGACTTTGCTTGTACCTCTCAAGCAGATCTTTCTTATGTGCAGGTAATGATTCACTTTTGTTTATTACTTCATTCAAGACATGATTTATACGAGATATCATATTCAAGTTAACACAATCAGATAATCCTAGTAAAGGCTCAGAATCAAGATCTACAACCAAAAATCTAACATTACAAACCAGATCTTTATGAAAACATTTCAGGGTTATATATCCCAATGGCTTTGATTTAAAATTACCATAGGAAACTATCATAGTGTTTGTTGTTATTATTTTTGAGATATCTAATTGTAGCTTATTGAAATATTTCAAGGGTAGAACACTTGATTCAGCACCTGAATCTAACTTGAATTTCATTTTAAAATTGTTAATATATATGGTTTCATACCAACTTGAATAAGTTGCATTTTCTTGTTTCTGTTCACATATATAAATGAATTCATTTTCTGGGACCACTTTCTCATTTTTTACTTCTGAAATTCTCTGGATTGATGTATCTTTTTCTTGACTTGTAGTTTCTTCCACCTTTCCACCTCTTGTAACCTGTTCTTCTTTTTCACCTATCTTCCTCTTACTTTCATAACCTCTTCCTTGATTTTCAGAGCTTCGGTCCTTAAAGTAGCACATCTTAGCAAAATGTCCTCTTCTTTGACAGATAGCACAAGTTCTGTTAAAAGCAGGACACTGTCTTGGTTGATGATCAGTGTCACAACGGCCACATTTCCTCAAGAATTTAATGGCATGTATTTCTTCATCCTCTTCTCCTGGGGCCAATAATTTGATATGTTGTTTCGTAACTTCAATAGACTTGCAGTATTCCTGAATTCTCTCTAATGTCATATCTGGTTCCCTCAATAATCTTTGTTGAATCTGTTTATCATATACTCCAAGAATTATTCTATCTTTAATCATTCTGTCAATGTAACTTGTTTTACACTGGTCCTGGGCACATAGAAAACCACAATTGGCAGCCTGATTCTTCAATTCGGTAATGAATGAGTCTATACTTTGGCCTTCCTTTTGTGTTATACTGTTAAATTTGAAAGTTTCCATTGTGACATTTCTTTTTGGCAAAAAGTGATTATCAAAACATGCAAGGACATCACTGAGTTTTTTCCTGTTGGCTTCTTCAAATGTGTTATAAATATCAAGGGCATTATCCCCTATTACATTAAGTAATAATGCTATCTTAATATTTTCCTCTTTGGCTAGTTTATCAGATGCCAATAAAAATATTTCGAACCTTTGCTTCCACTTGAGCCAACCACCAAAATCATTCGTGTCAAACGGCTCTGGAATTCTACACTCCATGTCCAATGGGTTTTTACTTCTTATAAGTGAACTTTTTATAAGACAGCTTATCAGACCAGACTTTTTATCAATGGAGAAAATTGTTTCTAACCTTTCTCTTCAGCAGACGAATTGAATTGTTCCCATTCCAGCAGGAAACACACCTGACACCATGTTGTATTTTATCAATAAATTATTAACACTTATGTAGTTTTTGGTTTATTACTTTTAATTTATGATTATAATACCATTTTACAATTCTGATCATGTGTGTTCTTATCTTTTTGCCATCGCACGGCACACACCAAAATCCTTGACATTTGACACAAGATAAAACTTAAACCTATGACACACAGACAAGCATAGAACGGACAGAACTAAATATAAACGACAGGTACATGCACAAACTCACAAACTTAAGACTATTATACAACAAGTTACTCATTAAAATTCACTTTTCATAACAGCATCTGATTAGAATAAAACTATATTTCAGGCCAATCTTCAAACAGAAGCTTTCGAAATCTGTTTGTGACTTTGTGACAATCTGCTGTTCCATCAATTTACAACCCTAATAACACACCTCCATCCATTGGACATCCAATAGATATCCTCACCCGGACATCCTGGACATCCATAGGATAACCACTTTGTGTACACAGGACATCCTATGGATGTCCATAGGATATCAGCTTTCCACATTTTAGGACATACATACGTTATCCATTATGGACATCCATTTGGTGTCCATTATGGACATCCATATGGTGTCCATATATTGGACATATATACCAACCTATACGTATTCAAAAGACAGGTTATGTTATTTTCATTTATTTCAAACATTGTTCATGGGTGAAACCTAAAGTATATAATATAATAATAAAATAGATAGTACCTACTTAGGATGATAAATTGGAAAAGAAGTGGTACAATTCACTGGCAGCACAAAAACTGAAATGCATATTTTGCATCGTTTCTGCATTATTTTTGAAAATATTCAATGCATTCTGAATCCGTCTCCATAATTCCTGTTCAGTATTTAATGGTCTGAAGTACACCTTAAACTTTTATAGGTACTGCTTCCCATAAACTATAGTATATTTCCTCTGCCGTTTCATCTACTTATTATCTGAAAACTGTTGAATGAAACAGCAATGGACATTCAGAGTGAAATGTGGTGGAGCCTCATCATGCAAGAGCCACATGTTGTGAAAAAGGTGTTCCATAAATTTTTATCGTCGGTTTAGGTCGATGAGTAAGATAATTGGCTCCAAGATGAAAATTCCTTAACCCAGATATTACGGAAACTTTTTTTCTCTAATTGTTCGATTATTTTTGGTAATTTTAGGTAGTTTTGTTATAAAAAACAACACATATATACTGAAAAAATTTTATTTGGTTCATTTCACTCAAAAAAAGGTGGCCTTTAAAAAGGACGGTAGTAAAATCAACTACTCGGCCGAAACGAAAGTTTATTATTGGGAATGGTACCTTTTGAAACAAAACTTCGGATGGAGTGGCATGTCGCATTTCTCACAGCGAAATTGCACTTTCTTGTGACATTCACCACATCTATTTTGATTTTCTTGATATACTATAAGATGACCAATTCCATCGAATCTCGAATATGCATTCTCTCTTGGATTTCGTTTGGATGGACCTCTCTTCGTATCCTTCTGATTTGTTTCCAGAATATTTCCTGCAACAGTTCTCCTGAACTCCAGCTGATCCAGTTTGCCACCGTTCATCCGATGAAGTTGCCAGGCATTGTGGACGGCCATATCAATGCAATGAGCAAACAGCGGAAAATACCATTTCTTGCCTCTGATAGAGACCCTATATAAACTTATATTCTGATCTCCCCTATCTACACCGCACATGTAGGTATTGTACGACTTTATCATATTGGGCTGTTCAATATTTATATGTTTTTTCTCTTTTTGAGAAAAACGTTTGACGGATCCGATCGGAAGAACTGGCATAAAATTGGACGCAATTGTTACCACACTGTTGTCGTTCCATCGGCATACAACGATCCCTGTATCTTTGTCGAGTCGATATTCAAAAGAACCTCTCTTCGATTTCTTCATAACAGAAGAACTAGAGAGCGGGCACTTCAATAAACGATTTTCGCGTACAGTTCCTGTAGCATCAATATTTCTCATCTTCAGTTCATGTAATAAAGCAATTGACGTGAAGAAGTTATCGAAGTAGAACTGAAACTGAATATCACTCCACTTGGATCTCAAAATATCTGCATATCGAAGGACAACACTTGATCCTAACCCAACTTCTTTATGAATATTCGGAAGAACCTCTGAAGCACCCTGATATGGAGAAAACCATACAGTATATCCAAGTCGAAGAGCACCTATCCAAAGTTTGTACCCCCACCTAATGGGTTTGGCTCTAATGAATTGTTTGCAAGAATGCCTCCCAAAATATGGCACCATGGCTTCATCAATACTGTGGTGTTGTTGTAATGGGGCAAAATCAAGAAATCTCTCATTCAGGAGGTTGAATAGAGGGCGGAGCTTGGCATATTTGTCAGATTTTTCAAGATCAGTATTATCGCAAACATGGAGTATTTTCATGATATGAGAGAATCTATCTCTAGATATGGCTTTGGTTACCATGATATTGTTTGTGTCAGATCTATTTTCCCAATACATGTATCTTCTAGGAAGATCTACATAACCACTCAGTATCAGCACACCTATAAAACACTTCATCTCTCTAGCAGTTACCCCAGTTTCGAAATTTCTCTGCGATGCATACATGTTAGAGAATGTGACTATCATGTATATCATGTCTGCATCGAAAAAGCATTCAAATAACTGCAAAGGAGTAAGTTGTTGCACAGCACCAACAGGCTCGTTCCATTCAGCAAATTCTGGAGTTTTGTCTTCAAGAACCCATGACATGTTCTTCAGTTTCTTTATTGGAGGTTGATATGATCCTACATCAGCTGTTGGAGGGAGAATTGTTCTAGGATACAGCTGCGCTAACGGTATATCATCATCAGAATCATATACACTCCTGTTATACTCTGTCATATCGATGGATGGTTCAGAAACAACTTCAGCTGACATATCTTCCTGGTTGTCCACAATCACTTCAACAGCATTCCTCAGTTGGCTGCCTGGAAGGTTATTCATAGTTATCAATTCTTCATCTCCAGAATCACAGTCTGTCACATCATCGTTTGCATTTTCGGGAGGAAAGATTATTATCCCGTCAGGAGGAACTGATATAACATCAGGATTTTCAAGTTCCTCTAATAATTCATGTAATTTCAACGGCCTCCTAAAATGACATAAAATAACAAGTAGTAGTTTATATTGCTACCGTCCTTTTAAAAGGACGACATCTTTATTTACAGTTTGCACGTGAGAAATAAACTATTATGGCCGATAATGGTTCATATCATACTTCTAACATACCAAAAAGAATCAAATATACGTGAAATCAGAATATCTAAATCAAGTTAGATGAATAAACTCACCTCCAATCATCCATTGCCGCACTTGACCACAATACGTAATTTAGAAATACTATAATCACTTTATAATTCTTCACAGAACTCGAATTCTACCAACAACTGGTCAGTATGAGGTTATAGTAGGTAACTCTGTATCGCCATCTATTCTAAAACTCATGAACGAAACTGTAGCGAGCTGTAAGCTGTAATACCTTTTAAAAGGACGGTAGTAATATATGGGTTAAACTGTGAAATTGTCAGTGATTCTTGCCCACACATCAACTGTTGTCGTATCATTCAAGAGTTTGTCAACATCCGATCAATTTTTTTCTACTTCATAGAAGATACGTCGGAAGAATCTGTTTCAAATCCTTTTCCTTCTGTTCATTCTAGTGAGGGGTGTTTTACCTACCTATCCAAGAAATATGTTATGTAACAATTCGCAATTAGGAACACCTGAATAGACACAGAAATAATAATAACTTACTTGTATGAAAGCCGTATACAGCAGGAAACTTGGGCGTAATTCAACTATAAAATACTAGTTTATTATCATGAAAGTCCACCAAAATGAATGAATGAAATAAACATAACCTACATATTATATTTCGAATTCTGACAGATCAATTCAGATCTTCTTCTTCTCATTTCACTCTTCTCAAAATTTCTCGCTACAATTGACATCCCGACTGGGATATCCCGACAATACACTCATGGATGTCCAATATGTACTGCCAAGTATCCGGTATGGACATCCAAGTGGCTATTCGATGTGCGTCCATGGACATAGATAGGCTTCCAGATGGAGTACATACTAGAGATCATCAGCTGGATATACAACAATGTACATCAAAATATAGTTCCATTTGGCGTCCATGGATGTCTTGGACGGCAAATGGATATAAAATGGATGTCGTCTGGATAACGTGTGTTATTAGGGAAAAAGCAAGCGATTTCGAGAACAAAATTCCATTATTATCATCACACAAAATACAAAACGAAGTGATCATGGAAAATAGGAAATTATCGCAAAATTACATAATTGAATTGAGAATTTGAAAACGAAACTAAGAAAAGCAAGTAAACTAAAGAGTGATATATTATTGAATGGCGTTTTTGGTGCCGACCAAATTTAAAATTCAACAGTGGAAAGTGAATAGTTATTTATGTATCAAGGGAATTATTATAAGGGCCTCAATTACGCTAGAGGTTAATGTTTTGGAGATATTTTCTATATCGATCCATGTTACTTATTAGCTCCTAGGGCGCTGAGTGGAATCGCTGAGGACTTCACAAAACCAAGTATTTGGTAGGTCTCGTCAAAATAAACTACTTTTTTCCTATCAAATGTTTATCGAAAAATGATTTGTTCTCTGTATTTCAGCACTCTGTATCTACGAAATGAAGCATTTCCGTTATAGCTATAAGTTTATCCATATGTGTATATTTTCTGATATAAAAATGTTGTTACATGCATTCTTTTCATTTATATAACAGTTGTTCTGTTAGAAGTGTATCACTATAAATTGAAGTGGGTTTTTGTACCCTATACCCATTGTTCATCTACGGCTATGATTGATTTGACAGAAAATATAAACTCTGAAATCGTATCTGACAATCAGGCACTACTAGGGAAATTGAAAAGACAAAGAGCAGAATATATGTCTTATTCTTTCATTCACCTTAACCATTGTATTATAGAAAATAGAAAAGGACAAAAGTTCAGCTGTGTCCGAACTCTTATCAAACTAATACCATCCAGTGACTCTAGACTCATGCACAAGAAATCGAATGAATTAAACATCAATACCTCGTTTTATATGTTGATTTCACACCCGCGGTTAAAATGTTATTCTCCAGAAAGATTCACCAATAACTCAGTCTGAAAAAAATCTTTCCTGACCATCTTCATTCTATATAATCAGATTTGATATTTCGATCAAACCACATTGAAAACTAAAGAGATCATCATACTGCTAATGATTTGACAACATTTAAAATTTGATTTATGATAAAATGGAGAAAAACTCGAGTTCAATTTGAATTTTCGAAGATTGTACTAAGTATTTTACTACATTCATTGAATCTTATTCATCAAAACAATTCACTTGCTCATCCTGCGGAAAATGGAAAACTATACTTTCACTCGATTTTCGGAAAAAAATCGTTTTCTCCGAAACGCATCACCAGACTGTTAAACTGAAACTAGCACAGAAGTCTTCTACTACATGTTGGGATACAAATAACTGGGAATAAATTTTAAAGCGAGTAACTTTTATTATGTCAAAAAGTATTACATCAAAAATGTATTCCCAGTTATTTGTATCCCAGCATAAGGTTATGGGCCCAGAACATACATTTTCTGAAGATTTCTGAAACGAACAGTACCTATTCAAAATGACTGAATCTTCTGGCAGCGTAAGT
This sequence comes from Phaedon cochleariae, assembly GCA_918026855.4. NCBI lineage: Eukaryota > Metazoa > Arthropoda > Insecta > Coleoptera > Chrysomelidae > Phaedon > Phaedon cochleariae. Next base: position 12,319,245 of record OU896717.1, read on the forward strand.
CAACGGACTACTTCAAATTCACTTTCATCGATGTCATCAATAAAGTCCCTTTCATGCCGTGAAGATTATAGTGTTAGGAAATTCAAAATAAGAATGTATCTCATGCATGAAGATCTCTGGTGTACTATTGTTGGTTATCAAGAAGGTGACACTACCCCTGCTGCTGCAAAAGCCAGGAATGATCAGAAAGCTCTTTCGAAAATTTGTTTAATACTTGATGGTGGTGCGATTACCCATGTCAGACGGTGTAATACTGCAAAGGGAGCTTGGGATGCACTTACTAATGCCTATGAGGATAAGGGAATGGGTCGTCGTTTAGCTCTCGAACGTAAACTGTATCGTTTATCCTTGAGTGATTTCAACAATATTGAAGTTTATATCAATGCCGTCCTGTCTACTGCACAAGATTTGGCAGATATTGGCTAAGTAATTGAAGAAGCTTCAATGCCCAGCTATACTCTTAGGAGGTTTGAATGCACATTATGATCCCTTGGTTATGGCACTGGAGAATTCAAATGTCAATATTAAAAGTGACTTGGTGAAGAGTTAATTGCTCAATGAACTAGCTAAATCGGGTTCCGAGGAAGAAGCAGTTTTGCGTACCTACTCATTTTCATCATGAGAATTCGTCATCCAGGAAAATGTCCTCCAGACGAAGGAGCAAACCCATCATTTGTTATGATTGTAAGGAGCCTGGTCACAAGCGACCAGATTGTCAGCATAAGAAGGAAATAAATTCGAAGGACCCTCCAAGAGAATCGAATTTACTGTGTGCTCTGAACGTCAGCGATGTCCCAAAATGCGATACATGGTATATCGATTCGGGAGCTACTTCACACGACTTCATGAGTTCAAGACTGGATTGACTGCATAATTTTAATTCTGTGTCAATTGGTGAAGTTACAATTGCGAATGGTAATGAGTTACACAGTAGAGGTATATGTGATATTTTAATATCCCATGCTTCTGATACTGTAGATAAAATTACTGATGTTGTTTTTGTACCAGATTTGAATTACAATGTTCTCTCTGTGAAGAAAGCGGTAGACAAATATTTTACTGTAATATTTGATGAGAAGGGATGTTGTTTTTATAAATCTGATAACGTTTCTTATACAGGTGATATGATTTTACATGGTTCTTTGTATGGTGGATTGTGTATTCTTGAGTGTAAAGTTGAATCACAAAATAATATGACAGCATTCAATACATCATCAGAAATATCAACTCATTAACTTTGGCATAGACGCCTAGGGCATCTCTGTCGTATCGGAATGGATCGACTCAAGAGGGAGCATGCAATTGGCATAAATTTTGGCCAAGTAGATAGGGAACCTTGTATTTCATGTATCGAAGGTAACCAAAGTAGAAATTTCGAAGGAAGTTAGATGTGAAAGCTAAAGAATTTATATTTGTTGAATATTGTAATGATTCAAAATCTTAGGTTTCTCGTGATGTTGAATATTCAAGAAAAACAGTTAAAGCTAGAGATGTTGTTTTCTTTGAATATAATTTCTTGGGTTTGAAGCAGGAATCCGATAATTCAGAAAATCCTCCGATTTTGCAAACTGTTTTTCCTCTCACTTCAACATCTTCAAGTTTTCATGTTGAACATGTTGATGAGGTAATTCAGGACGGTGGTAGTGATCAAGTACCAATTTCAGTGAATCAGATTGAGCGGGAAATTTCAAATCCTATGTTGGATGTAAATATTACTGAAAAACTAAATGATGAAATTGAGCAAAATTCGGTTGAACAGGTTCAAATTAAAAGGAGATATCCATTAAGGAGAAAACCTCCGAGAGATTTTGATTCTGATTTTCAGTTGTACATGACTATATTAGATGAAGTCAACGTAGAACCACTAACTTATGGTGAAGCTATAACATCAAACTCCAGAGACCAGTGGAATAGTGCAATGGAAGACGAACTGAAATCTTTGATAAGCAAAGATACCTGGGTATCAGTTGATGAACCTGATAAGAAGGTTATACCCTGTAAATGGGTTTATAAATTGAAGAAAAATGCCCACGGATGTATCAATAGGTATAAGGCAAGGTTAGTTTCTCAAGGTTTCAATCAAGTTCAAGGAATTGATTATTACGAAACCTTTTCTCCAGTTGTTAGAAATTGTTCTCTAAAAACGCTTTTTGCTCTAGCTGCTGAAACAGATTTGAAAATGCAACATCTAGATATAGATATTGCATTTTTGAATGGGGATTTAGATGAGGAGGTCTATATGTCACAACCTGAGGGTTTCGTAGTTGAAGGCCAAGAAAATAAAGTTTGTCTTTTAAAGAAATCCATCGATGGCCTGAAACAACCGGCGAGATCATGGAATGTAAGATTAGATAAGACATTATCTTTATTAGGTTTTATTAAAACTCCTTCAGAAGCGTGTGTTCACGCTAAAATTGATGAAAATAATAATTGGATCATTTTGACAGTTTATGTGGATGATTTGATAGTTTTTTATAATAATTTTGAATTGTTTCGAACTTTAAAACAAGATCTACAGAAACATTTCTCTATGAAAAATCTCGGGCAACTTGAATATTGTTCAGGTTTGAACATCAAGCGAAGAGGGTACAATCAAATTGAGTAAACACATTTATATCAGGGATATTTTAAAACGATTCAATATGGAGGATTGTAAGATTTCAGCAACACCTCTTGAAAGTAATAAATCAAAACCTAGTGAAAACAGTAATAATTGTGAATATCCTTATCAAAATCTAATAGGAAGTCTAATGTTTCTAGCAGTGAATACTCGACCAGATATAGCCTTTGCTGTGAGTTATTTGAGTCAATTCAATACAAAATATGACAAAGCTCATTGGTTGGCAGCTGAAAATGTTCTCAGATATTCAGAAGGAACTATAAATTATTCTATAACTTATCGAAAAACTGTAAAATATCTGGAAGGTTTCACCGATGCTGACTGGGCTAGTAGTTCCATTGACCGCAGGTCATATACAGGGTTCATATTCAAATTGGCTGGTGATGCTATCTCATGGGAATGTAAAAAACAATCAACTGTTGCACTATCTTCAACTGAGGCTGAATATTTGTCTCTATCAAGTGCAGTAAAATACGCTATCTTTCTGAGGCGACTCATTTCTGAGATTACAGGACAGTCTGACAAAGTTGTTATATTCAATGATAACCAAAGTGCACGAAAATAATCACTCAACCCAATCCACCATAATCGAACCAAACATATTGATGTCAGATATCATTTTATCAGGGAGAAAATCGCGGATAAAATTATCGAGGTTGAATATATTCCTTCTAACGGTATGTTGGCTGATTTTCTCACTAAACCATTAAGTACAACGAATAGCTCATCTTAGATGTGTTAAACGTGTAGGAATACCATGAATGTTATTCGTAATTATTTCGTTTATAATCTTTACTGTGTACAATTATTTTTTTGATTCCGATCAGAGGGGCATGTTGTGAAAATAATCAAAATCTGTATGGAATGTATCATCCTGTATTCAACTGTACAATATCCAGAATGATACTGATATTTGTTTTATTGTTGCTATAAATAATTTCTGATGTAATACTTCTTGAAATGATAAAAGTTACTCGATATAAAATGTATTCCCAGTTATTTGTAACCCAACACTACATCCATTAAATCTCATTCTGCAGGAAAATCCACTTGCTCATCCTGCAGAGAATGGAAAACTATATTCTCATTCGATTTCCAGAAGAAAAATCGTTTCCTCGAAAACGCACCAGACTATCTGAAACCGAAACTAGCACAAAAGTCTTCTGATACACCTATAAAATCTCATTCTGAAACAAGCGCAGAAGTCTTCTACTACATCCATAAGATCTCATTCTGCAAGAAATCCACTTGCTCAGCTTGTGGAAAATGACAAATTATCATTTTCGCTCGATTCTCAAAAAAAAATCGTATTTACCGAAACGCACCCCAGACAGTACAAAATACCCATTAGATATCCATAGGATATAATTTATGAATATTCAGTTTATCCAGGGGATATACATGTATATCTATTAGACATCCGATGGATATCCAAATGTCCACCTATATCCAAGATATACTGGAATATCCCATGGATATCCATAGATATATACAGTAGATATCCTATTGATATCTAATTGACATCCAAGGAATATAACTTCCAGATATCTTATGGATATACTATAGATATTTGAAAACCCTACTACTTTTTCATATCGAAATTTTCAAAATAAAACATGATCATATCAACTGAGAGGACTTTTCCATACTACATTCTGCTTTTGTTGATTGAAAATGACATGGAAGATTATTGAAAGATTTTTCAAGATATTGTTGAATTATTATTTATTCATAAAATTGTGCATTTGCAGGTACATCAGATTTACATGATTATTATGATATACAATATGAATACATAATTCACAAAAAGAATTCAATTCGTCCTAGAACTTTCTTTTCGTATTTTGGGAAATCACTGCAGTGGTTCAGTCCTGAATGATAACATCCTGTTTTCCACATATAACATCATCGAATATGAAAATGCTGTCAGGTTTCGCATCTGCCGGTTCAACTATGTCCACATTATTATTATACGTGTAGAATCCTAACTCTTTAATCGGTTTCATCACTTTTCGCAAGTACTCATACTGTGGTTGGTATAGTGATTTTGAATAGATATAAATATTGGCAAAACGTAAACCATTTTCATTGGTCAGAAGTGAAATCATAACATTGGTTTTCCCGTAGTTCGATGGGCCAATTATCAGACCGTGAATAGTATTTGGGAAAAGGACCCCATTTCGACGATTGGTATCAATACCTACCCTACTTTTTCATCAAAATTGGCTACACTGAACGTTTCCTTTTGCTGAACAATCCGCATTGTGCGGTGGTTGGAAGATATATAAAGAACCGCTAGCGTTGTGAAGCTCATTCATATTATGAAAGTGAAACGTAGCACATCGAAAACGAAGAAAGGAAAGAAAAGGGGCAGAGGGATTGTTAACACACTGATCAATAAATTACCGTTTGAATTTCATATTCCTGGTGTTCATCTTTATTGTGGACCTGGAACGAAGTTACAAAAAAAGCTAGCTCACGAGGATCCTGGAATAAATCAATTGGATAGAGCCTGCAAGGAATACGATACTGCGTATCTTAAGAATACAAGCGATTTATCTGCTAGGCATTCAGCAGCCGCGTGGGAGAGAGTTAAATCAAAAGACGCTAATCTAGGAGAAAAGAGTGCATCCTGGTTAGTTACCAATATAATGAAGAAAAAGAGGCGCTTTGGTATGGGGTGAAATAATGGAATGAAGAACCGACGAGTATCGAGAAGGAAGAGGAAGAATAAAGAAAAGAAAAAGTGTAAAAAAATTGCTTTCGGATCGGGTGTAGTTCAAAAAGTTCGCCGAGCACTACGTCAAATGGGGAATAAAAGAAAACTCACCAAAAACTTGACTCGAACATCACTAATGGCGATCGATGCTGCTCGAAAATTCGTGAAGAGGGCTGGTGGAAAAAAAAATCAAAACACCCCGAATCATACCTATTTCAAAAGTTGGCGAAATTCTTCTGCTCATACCCATTTTTGCCAGTTTATCAGCATTGTGCCGGTATAGCTCGAGCTATTCATTCAGCTGAAGAGAGTAAGGAGCAGCTTGATGAGGCAAACCGTCACAATAAGCATATGGAGGCGATCGCTCTCGGAAAAGTCGGCAGAGGAGTCCATTTGAAGCCATACCGGAAAGGGATGGGTATTTATCTCAAGCCCCAGCATTCAACAAACTAGCCAAGTTACCGTGGAGAGCTCTTACAGACATTGATCTATTGCATTACATAGATGAAATGGCATTGCTGCACTTTCGAGGTATTTTCATGAGAGATAATCTACCCAACTCTGGCCCACATCGCATAGAATCAGCTATACTGAATCTCGATAGTATTCGCGGTGATGGTACACACTAAGTTGCATATAAGAAGAGAAATGGGATAGTTGAATATTACGATCGCTATGGTGATTTGCTGCCTCCTGAGGAGTTGTTAGAATATTTAAGGAAAGGATCGAAGTCGGTTAAAGCCATCAAAATTAAGTATAACTATGAGCGCCAGCAGGATTTCAACACAGTCTGGTGTGGTCACCTGTGCTTGAAATTTCTCTCAGCTAACAGTGGCATCAGTGAAATAAAAGTTGCAAAACATGGATAGACAAAGTATCAAGCGGATGGGGCATGCATTATTGGCTTTTTCAAGATTACGCTCCTTTCTGGAAATGAGTGAGAAACAGTTGGCTGATATGCCGGAAGAAGTACTCATCGGGTGAGCATCACATGAGATGGGATAAGTTACCGGAGTAATTACAAAACGATCCGGATATAGCCAAATACCGATTTTGTGAAGAACATTATGATGGAGAGCAGGAGAAGGGTGGCCAACATGCCAACATCGATGTGAATGATGGACCAGCGCCAAAAAAAATATTATGTTGTTTTTGTCAAGTGAGAGATGTAAATGTGGCAACTAATGATAAATTTGATATTAATTCTTCACCTACCGAGAACCTGGGCATTCTTCATTGTTGCAGGCAGCAATAAGGTTGATGTTCTTAACGCTGCTACTGTATATATTGACGTTTGTTTTTGGTTTTCGCTGTTTTGTTTGTTTTCTTCATTCATGAGAAGTTATGTCGCAAACATTCACCATTTCTGGAGATCGCAGTATCCTGAGTGCAGACTTTTTTTCGCCAATCGAGCTCGATGTGAGGAATACTTACGGTTTGATGTTACACGGGTTCTATTCATACAACTCTATACTCAATATAGATGAGACAAATAACAAATCAGTTGTTTGGTAAGAAGAGGATAGCTTTCTTGTTGAAATACCACCAGGCGCCTATGAAATAGAAGAAATCAATAGAGCAATACAAAAGGCTATAGAAAGAGGGGTTTCGCTAAATGGGCGAAATATTGACGATGTGTTCTCTCTTCGTGCCAACAATAATACGCTCAAATGGAAACTCAAGTCCAACTTCATGATAAGTCTAGATATTGCTACTTCTACAGCCAAAGTGTTGGGTTTTAAATCATGATTTTTCAGGCCCAATATTTTGCATGAATCCACTTTACCTGTGTACATCATGAAGGCACGATTGATACGGGTTGATTGTGATATCACCACTGGAGCACACCTATGAAATAGGTGGCGAACAGGTGTGTTTGATTCGAAAACCGGGCATTACCACTACAATGAAAAGTATTGTAATGATATTCCCCTTGGAGGGGCTTAAGAAACATCAGCAGGAAGGCAGGAGTACAACGATCATCCTGTATCACGCATCCCAGATTGCTCTCCTACCTCCCAATGATTCCTACATGCACTAGCATATTTCCGAACACTCAATATATGCCGCGGTGACAGATAACGTCACAGAAGATCCTGGAAACAATCGATGGAACAATTAGAGAGAGAGGATTGTTCTAAGAAGCTTCTAGAACAAAAAGAAGGAGACGAAAGATCATTCGAGAAGGTTCTCGAACCAAAGCCTGTCTAGTTATCTCATATATAAACGACCGAATAACTGCCGTCAGTCAGTCGAGCAGCGAGTGTCACAGAGACGGCTATAAACAGCGTGATATAAATCGTTTTACATAAATAGTAGTTATGAGTCCAGTATAAATTAGTGTTTCTATAGTTCAAATAAATCAGTTCGAAAATAAATAGTGTCGTGTTCGCTTCTGCACCCGAATAACGTAACAATTGGTGTCAGAAGTGGGATATTCCAGTGTGAAGTGAACAGACCGTTGCAATGAAGAAACTACACGAGTTGAAAGTGGTGGACTTGAAACGCGAGTTGGAGGAGAGAGATCTCGACACAACAGGGATCAAGACTACACTTCAGCATCGTCTCAAAGAGTATATGGTGAGCGTAGGTCAAGATCCAGAGACGTTCACCTTCGAGGAACCAGCTTCAGCGGAATCGATGTTGGCTGGGATCTCGGAACAGATAGTGGCTCAGCAGGAAAAGATCACGGACCAGATAGCGACTCAGCGACAGGACATTGCGGACCAGATGGTTGACCAGCAGGAGAAGATCACGGACCAGATAGCGGCTCAGCGACAGGACATTGCGGACCAGATGGTGGCTCAGCAGGAGAAGATCGCGGATCAGATGGTGGCTCAGCAGGAGAAGATCACGAATCAGATTGCGGCTCAGCGACAGGATATAGCTGAGCAGATGGCAACTCAGCGAGAAGAAGTTCTGGCACAAATTACTACTCAGCAAAATCAGATCGCATCGCAGATCTCAGCTCAACGGGAAGAGATATTAGCTCAGAAAGAAGTACTTGCTCAGTTTTCTGCTCAGCAAGATCAGATTGCCTCTCAGATATCTGCCCAACGAGAAGAAGTATCGACCCAGATATCGACACATCGGGAAGAGGTTCTGACTCAGATCGCTGCTCAGAAAGAACAGATCGCATCTCAGCAGGATAAAATTATAGCTCAGGTATCAACCCCATTCACCACCCAGATAGAAGAAATGAAGAAGGAGCTGCAGCTCGAAAAAGAAAGAATAGCTATGCTGGAGAAGTCTGAAAATGGTCAAGGACTCATGATTGAAACCACAGTAGGGCCAGATGCAGTGAGTACTACCAATCGAGTAAAACCACCTACATTCGATGGAAAAACATCGTGGCCGAACTATCTGAAGCATTTCGAAGCAGCTTCCAAAGCCAATGGGTGGACATCCAAGGACAAGGTTGTGGCTCTGACAGTAGCTCTACGGGGTGATGCACTAAACATCTTGCAAACCATTCCGGAGGATGAATCCGATAACTACGATTATCTCATCGAACGCCTCAACATGCTATATGGTCAAAATCATCTACAGCAAGTGCTACGATCACAAATGAAGAACCGTCGACATGAAGACAATGAGAGCCTACAGGAATTCGAAATGGAAGTAGCTCGGTTGGTTCGGTGTGCCTACCCATCAGCTCCTGAGTATCTGATAGACTGCCTTGCTGTCCAAACGTTCCTGGATGGATTGCGAGATATGGAAATGCGGAAAGCGGTTCGGTTGACTCGACCTAAAGACTCTCCCAGTGCTCTGGCAGCTGCGCTAGAAATCGAGGCCGCGATAGAAGCTACACGAGAAGCAACAAAATTCCAAGCCGTCGATGACAGCACGAACATAGCGGACAGTCCCAGGCAAGATCTAACTGAAGACCTTATGAACGTCATCAAGGGCCTCTTGGATGTGGAGAAGAAACCAGTTCGAGCAGCTGCAGGAAAAATAGAGCGGGATGATCCAAAAAGACCAGTTTACCGAGTGGGGACGAGCCATAAGAATGCAGATGCATTGTCCAGAAGGCCATGTCCACCTGAGTGCTCACATTGTAGTCGTTTGGAGGATAAAGAAGCAGCCCTCTACAGAACCACCGTTGTCAATGAAGATTGGTTACCTGCAGCAATCAAGCAAGAGCAAGAGAAGGACCCAGAACTTCGCAAGCTTCGAGAATGGAAGAAAGCGAATCGTCGTCCTTCTTGGCAAGAAGTAGCACCATCTTCACAGACTTTGAAGGCGTACTGGAGTCAGTGGGACTCCTTGGTATCAGAAGATGACCTGCTCAAGAGGAATCTCGAGAGCGATGATGGGTCGGATAATCGGATGCAGTTGGTCATTCCTAGGAGCCGAGTGTCGGAAGTACTTGGATATGTACATCTTCAGGGGGACATCTAGGAGTGAGGAAGACATTGCAGCGGGTACGAGAGCGGTTCTACTGGGTGAACTGCAGTGACGACGTCAGGGAGTGGTGCCGTAAATGCACCGTGTGCTTTGCCAGCAATGGGCCTCATCGTAAACCAAGGGCACCCATGAGACAGTACAATGTTGGAAGCCCTTTCGAGAGGATTGCCATGGATATTGCGGGGCCGTTTCCAGTGACTGATAATGGAAATAAATACATCCTTGTGTGCATGGACTACTTCACCAAGTTGGTGGAAGCGTATGCGATCCCTAACCAGGAAGCCGTAACTGTCGCTGATGTCCTAATGAATCAACTCATCAGTCGTTTTGGGGTGCCATTGGAACTTCACTCTGATCAGGGCCGGAACTTCGAGAGTGAAGTGTTCAACAAGATGAGCGAGAAGTTAGGAATCAAGAAAACAAGAACAACTCCGTTGCATCCACAGTCAGATGGCATGGTGGAGCGAATGAATCGAACAATAGGGAGGTATCTCTGCAAAGTCGTAGATCAACACCAACAAGACTGGGATCAACATATTCCTTTCTTCTTGATGGCCTACAGATCGGCAGTACAGGAATCTACAGGACAGACTCCGGCGAAGGTTCTATTTGGACGAGAGATGAGGCTTCCATGTGACTTGGTCTTCGGATGTCGACCTGGTGAGGACATAGTGGGGGAAGATTACGTCACGAATCTGATGAAAAAGATGAACGATATTCACGAATTGGTTCGTTCAAATCTGAAAATCGCCAACGATCGCATGAAAGACCGATACGACATCAGAGCTGGGGGTGCAGGATACGCAGAAGGAGACCTGGTGTGGTTGTACAATCCACAAAGGAAACGAGGTAGCTGTCCAAAACTACAGAGATCCTGGGAAGGACCTTATACCGTCAAGAAGAAGATCAACGATGTCATCTACCGCATCAGTAAAGAACCCAGTGGCAAACCAAGAGTCGTTCATTTCAACAGACTAGCACCATTCGAGGGGACACAAGATCAACAAGTTCAACAAATTTGTCCGGAAGAAAAGAAGCTTACATTCGACGAATTCATTGGGACATACAGTGGTTCCCCAGGTAACAAGCTGGCGTCATTTGTACGTCAATATATGGTCATTTATGGTCATTGACGTCATATGACCTCAAAAAGACGTCATTTTGACGTACTTAATATGACGATATATAGACGTCCTTGATATGTCGTCAATATGACGTCATCTGATGGTCATTTTCATGACTAATTATGACCATCATTTATTGAGTCATCTACATCAAGGAAAATTCATAATCAAGAAGTTTCCCATCTCTGTTATATGAAAACGTTAGTAGTTATGTTATGTAACATATATTATTATGTCATTCATCATATATTATGCTTTATAATAATTTTTCCTCTAATCTGTGCGAGATGTGTGTTTTCGATGGTATCTGAGATAATTGTTAATTATATACCTTCTGTGCAAAGTATTCTCCCTATAGCTATTGAAAATAAAAGACCAAATGTCACGTCATAGAAAGCTTATAACGTTGTTATTCCGGAATACGAATTCAAATCAGAGCGGGAGAGTGCGTAGAGAACTGTATTTGATTGGTCGGCACGGACCTTGCGCAGACATGCGAACGTTGACCGCCAGCGCCAACCCACAGCTGTCTTCAGAAGACGGCTGTGGCCAAGCCGTAAGCCGTTCACTTTCGCTTCGCCGTTGCGGCCATGTTGACCATAACAACAAAATAACAATACATAGAAGGCCATCATTATCATGTTATTCGGCTATCTATGTGGTGTGGGGTGGTGGTCATACTTATTCATATTCATATATCAAGTAGTAGAATTTGAGTATGGCAGCATGGTCATTATTTGAGACAAGTGGTGTATGCCGAAAAAGCAGAATGTGAATTGGACGCCATTGAAGGAATACCATTCATAGGGTTCTGAGAAATCTCTTGAGTGCATCATCCGAATGGGATAAGTTCCCAATAAAAAGAACATTTTATGAAACTGGTATTTATAGTACCTACCTATAACATTATTTTGCATTTAATGTGGTGAAGGAACATCAATATAATTATACAAAAAAAATCTCATCTTTTCTGATAATATTGATACAACCCTAATGCAATAGTGTTTCTTTTACCCACAGAAAATTTCGAAATAGCACAAAATAAACTGAAACATGCAGAAGATTTCAGTGATATAAATAATGGTGAAGATCACGTAATTTTGACGCCATTAGGATGACGTCATTTTGACGACATGAAAATGACGTCATTCGTCTTTGACTTAGAAGGTCATTGTACGAGATCTGAGCTAATGGACTGTATAAAGTATGAGATTGACAATTATAACAATTTTCGATACAAGAGAGAGAATCCACTTACCAATAATTTCTTGTTTCTGAGGTACACACACTTGTCGCGAGCCGATATATCAATGCTGATATCGACTGATTTTTCGGGAGCATTTTTGCGTTCTCCCGGCTCGGTACCATTACCAGTGGCGTTACAATCTCTTGTATATAAAGGTACGCGAGCAAAATATGTTATATGTAGAACGGATGAGTTTGATGAATGAGTTTATATAGGTGCGGACGTAACATACCGGCCACCAAAAATGGATATTTTTAAATGTGGGGTGACCATAATTTAACATGAAGCGATGAAGACTTACTTGACTAACATAAATCATTAAACTATCTTAAGCTTGACAAAACAACATAATAGGTAGCGCGAAGAAGGTTCAACAGTTAGGCAAAGGGCAAACTTTGCTCACCGGCCTTTTCAAAGTACCATGAGAGGTCTTTACAGTAACCACCCTCGCGACACCGTCTGCACCAGCGTGGATGTGAGTTATCCTACCACGAGACCACTTCATGGAAGCGGTGAATTCCTCTTTGAGAAGAACTACTGTACCAATTTCGATTGGGGTAGATGGTTCAATCCACTTACTGCGCTGTATAAGAGTGTGTAAGTACTCCTTGTGCCATCTAGCCCAAAAGTCTTGCTGAAGGCGTTGTACCAGTTGCCATCTTGACAGACGATTTAATTGAACGTCGCCAAGATTGGATTCGGGCACAGAGTTTAGGGGTGCTAATGTTAAGAAATGACCTGGTGTGAGTACTGAGTCATCGTTGGGATCAGAACTCACACTGCACAGAGGCCTAGAATTGAGCATAGCTTCTATTTGAGAGATAACTGTACACAGTTCCTCGAAAGTTAGAGTCTGATCCCCAATGACTCGGTAGAGATGAGTCTTGGTGGATTTTACTCCGGCCTCCCAGAGGCCGCCAAAATTAGGAGAGGAGGGAGGATTAAAGTGAAATTTGATTCCATCCTGACCTGCAGCATGTTGCATGGTCTCGGAGAGCTCTCTTGCTGCTCCTTTGAAATTTGTCCCACAATCAGAGTAGATATCGGAACAGAGACCTCGGCGAGAGACAAAACGTCTAAGAGCAGCAAGAAAGGTGTCTGTCGATAAATCTGATGCAAGTTCCAAATGGATGGCTTTAGTAGCCATACAGCAAAAAACGCAAATATACGATTTCAGTACCTTCGCACCACGCATTCTAGTGGGAGTTGTCTTGAATGGGCCACAGAAATCGATTCCCACATAGGAAAAGGGCTTCAATTGAGATATGCGGGACTTGGGGAGATTACCCATGAACTGCTGAATGGGTTTTGGATTGAGACGGAAACATTTCAAACATTTTGATATATTCTTTCGAATTGCCCTCTTGGGAGAAAGAATCCAGTAGCGTTGCCGTAAAAGAAAGTGTAAGGTTTGGAATCCAGGATGACAAAACTTGGTATGAGTATATTCAATCACTAGAGCCGTGAGAGTATGAGAACTTGGCAATAGAACCGGGTGTCTCTGATCAATAGGAATATCGGAATATAGCAGACGACCGCCTACTCTGAGAATTTCATTTTCGTCGGGAAAAGGGTTGAGTTTGCGAAGATATCTCGGTAAAATTTTAGTATGTCGAATTCGAGACAACTCAGATGTGAATGCATCCTGCTGTGTAATTTTAATAATTACGTTGAGAGAACATTCCCTTTCTGAAGTTAAAATGGGACCCGATTTTTCGGGACGTGAACCTGAACTAAATCTTGCCTGGCCAGTGCGTAAGTATATAAACCTTAAAATATAACTGACAACGTTTTGGATTTTCAAGAGCGATGAGAATCGTGATAATAACGTGAGTATAGGATTTGCGTCCACAGTGACAGTGTAGATAATTTTACGTTGTTCCTCACTGATATTCGCGAGGATCGAGGGATCTATTGAATTATCCGGCCAAAATTGACGAGGGAGTGCTAACCATGGTGGACCGGACCACCACAAGGAGTTGGTAACAAGTTCTGATGGAAGCAGTCCTCTGGATCCAGGATCTGCTGGGTTGTCTTGAGAGGATACATGCCACCATAAAGAGGGGGGAACCTTTTCTTGGATGATAGTGACTCGATTGGCGACAAAGGTCGTCCACTGATGTGGCGAGCTACGTAACCATTTGAGGACCACCGTCGAGTCAGTAAAGGCAATGGTTGCATTTACCTTGAAGGAAACATGAAAAGCTTCTTGGACAAAGTTCAATAAATTAGAGAGAAGCAGAGCAGCACAGAGCTCGAGTCGTGGTACAGATATTGTTTTGAGAGGGGCTACTCGTGATTTCGCACATAAGAGATGCGTTTCGTATTCGCTACCCGAGAAAGTCCTGAGGTAGACTACAGCACAGTATGCCTTTTGTGAAGCATCACAAAATCCAATAATCTCACGAGAGATAGTATTTGGAGGAAGAATTCGTCTAGGAACCTGGATAGTAGAAATCTGTGGTAATTCCTGTTTGAATTGCTTCCAAAGAGACACTATGTTTTCTGATGGTAGACTATCCCAGTCCACACCTGAAGTCCATAATGTTTGCAAGAGGGCTTTTACGAACAATGTCGTGGGCGTGAGGAACCCTAGAGGATCGTACACTCTTGATAACTCTGAGAGGATAGTTCTCTTGGAACATGGCTTATCCAGTGGTCTCACATGATAGGAGAAAGAGTCGGTGCTTGCATTCCATTGCAAACCTAAGATTTTTAGGGTTGAGTTCTGTTCGAGATCTAGTTGTAAGGGATCTAATTTCAACATTTCTGGGGTCGAATGAGAAATCAATTCGGGCGAGTTACTGGCCCATTTCCTGAGTTCAAAACCTGAATTTTTTAGAACGTGGATTAAATCAGTCTGAAGCTTTTTTGCCTCCGAGAGAGATGAACAGCCAGTGACGATATCATCAACAAAAACATCGTTTTTGAGAACATCACAAGCATTGGGAAACTGAGAATGATATTGATTTGCGATTTCTTGAACAGTACGTATGGCCAGGAAAGGTGAACTAGAAACACCGAAAATTACAGTGTTAAGTTGGTAGTCTTGTATCATATCATCCCTCGAAAATCTCCAAAGAATCCTCTGGTACCTTTTATGTGACTCTTTCATCAATATCTGATTGAACATTTGCTTGATATCAGCTGTGAAACATATAGTATGAAGACGGAATCGAGATAGGAGACCACAAATGTCAGGTTGCAGGTTTGGGCCAACTAAAAGGGTATCGTTCAAAGAAAGATTATTGGAACATTTTGATGAGGCGTCAAACACAACACGAAGCTTCGTAGTGGTGCTTTCGGGTTTTAAAATGCAATGGTGCGGAATATAATATTGAGAGGGATACGAGGATATGTCGGAAATGAGTTCCATATAATTAGAGGAGAGATAATTGCGCATAAACTCGGAATATTGAGAATAAAGAGGAGGATCATTGAGAAGTCTTCGTTCGAGTGAGAAAAAACGTCGTAAAGCCACATCCCTAGAGTTGGGAAATAATGGTTCTTCGTTTTTGAATGGTAGAGCGACTTGAAAACGACCGTGGTCATTACGAGAGAATGATGATTGATAAAGCTCTTCAGCTCTCAGTTCATCTTTTGAGAGAGGGGTAGAGGTAGGAACTTGTTCCAGTTCCCAAAATGATTTTAAGGATTTTTCTAGCGAATCCACCGAGGAGAGAAATGAGTAACTTGGAGGCGATACAACAATCTTCCCCATCATAATCCATCCGAAAATGGTGTCAAGAGCGACAGGTTTATCGCTACTTTCGACATGAGAATTACCCTTCAGAATATGAGCAAAATCGTCTGCTCCTAGGAGCATATCAACGGGTCGTGAAATATGAAAATAAGGGTCTGCCAATTCAAAGTTGGGAAAGTCTAATATATCCTTTGAAATGGTAACTGATGGGAGGTTTGAGCATATTTCCGGTAAAACAACAAAGTCTAGAGTGAATGATGGTTGAAGTTGTCGGCGGGGTTTGATTGTGCAAGACACGCCCTGAGAAGCGTGAGCACTGATCTGTCCATTACCTTTGCAATCGAGTGATAATTTTCTTCGAGAAAGTCCAAGCCTTGTACAACATTTACTCGTAATGAAATGACTTTGGCTGGCACTGTCTAGAAGAACCCTCACCTGGTGACATTGCCCTTTATTATCAATGACGTCGACAATGGCAGTGGATAAAAGGACAGTACTAGAGTTGGTGGTTGGAAGACTCGCTGTGAGGATTTGAGAGGTATTTGTATTTGAGCCACTAGCGACCTGAGGGTCTGAGGTGGAGTTAGAGCTGGATGGACAAGAAGAATTTGTCACATTCGAATTTATGTTTTGTGTGCGCTGTTCCGAGTGATTCGGTAAGTGGAGGAGAGTATGGAGTTGTCTAGGGGTAGGGCACACACGACAAAATCTTCTCGAAGTACAGTTAGTTGCCGAGTGCTTCGAACCCAAACAATTTGTGCACCATTTATTTATTTTTATAAAATTATATCGTTTCTCTGGTGATTTGGAAAGAAACTCTGGACAATTATAAATCAAGTGGTCATGATGACACACTTGACAGTTTTGTTTTCTGTTGAAACTTACGAGGAAAGATGAGGTATTAGACTTTTGTTTCGAATATTGAGGTTTATTATTGATATTAATTGCCCTTACCTTAGAGAAATCTGATGATGATCTCATGTTGAGTTTTGAGAAATTTACTGTATCTATTGCTGAGCAAATATTGTTCAAAAAAGATTCAAGCGTTTGATAGTAGTGATCCTGTAGTAAAGAACAATTTTCTAACTCAAATTTAGTAGCCGTTGCAGAGTCCAAACGGTCAAATAACATATTAAATAGGATGAAATCCTAGTTTATCTAACACTGCAATATTTTCATTAAAGGTGTCAAGGAGGTGTCGTAAAGTTTGAGAATTTTCAGGGTCAGTAATTTTTTTAGTGTTAACTATAGCATGCCAATGAGATGTTGCGATAATTCGAGAATTTTGATATCTTTTCTTGAGTGCATTATAGGCCACTAGATAATTCTGTCCTGTTAGGGGAGTACATTTCACTAAGGCTAGAGGAGCATCCTTTAGGCAATTAAGAAGGTATGAAAACTTCTCAATATTCGAAATAGTGTCATTGGTGTGTACGATTGAGTCAAACATATCAATGAATGTTTGCCAACTTTTGACATCGCCACTAAATGTGGGTAATTCCATTCTGGGGAGTCTAACATTAGAGTGACTAGGTGGAGTAGGTGTAGGTAGGGGATTATTTTCGAATAATTTCGTGTATATCGCTTGTATATGATAATAATCATTTTCAAATGAAGTAACGACAGTGTTATATACATCGAGATCTGCATTTTCTTGTGTAGAAGCCAAACCAATTAACGCTATATGCAACCTATCGAAATTACCGCGAATCCCATCAATGTGTCTATAGCGGCATTTGAAATTGTCGTGAACATCCGAGTCAACCAGCGCGCTCTCCGCCACTCGTTTCAATTCGACAATTTTCATCACCTCGGTACTTCGTTGAGCAAGATAATTTTTAATTTTAGCTTGGGCAGTTGCCATATTCGAAGTACTCGTGAAGAGAGAACTAAGAGGAAAATGAAGTGAAATTGATAATTAGGATGCGATAATATCCACGAACTCGAAATTATTGCGCTGAGGTATCAATAAGGAATTGAGGAATTATTATTAAACGATAATCAGCTGTGTCCCTGTGATAGATTTGAATCGTAGCGCGTAGCGCTCGCGAAATATTAAATCCACACCCACACTGCGTTAAGACGGTGCGCGTTCGGTTCTGAACGACCAGAACGCGGAGACGCGAGAATTCAAATATTTGGAAACGAATGTATAGGTAAAGGCAAATACAGGTAAATGCGCTATTATAAAAAGCAATGCCGGTTTCAGAATAAAAAACTGTTTTGATGAGTTATATTAATTAAGAGCCACTAATTCATCAAAATTATCCGTTGAGAAGGATCATAAATGTACGAGATTTGAGCTAATGGACTGTATAAAGTATGAGATTGACAATTATAACAATTTTCGATACAAGAGAGAGAATCCACTTACCAATAATTTCTTGTTTCTGAGGTACACACACTTGTCGCGAGCCGATATATCAATGCTGATATCGACTGATTTTTCGGGAGCATTTTTGCGTTCTCCCGGCTCGGTACCATTACCAGTGGCGTTACAATCTCTTGTATATAAAGGTACGCGAGCAAAATATGTTATATGTAGATCGGATGAGTTTGATGAATGAGTGTATATAGGTGCGGACGTAACAGTCATATAAACGTCATTATGACGTCATTTTGGAAGTGATCCTGACGTCAGGCCTGACGTGATAATGACGTACAAATGACGTTAGCTTGTTACCTGGGTCATCAAAAGCAAGATTTGGCGTCACCAAGGAAGAGCACCGCGACCTTTTTGCCATTCCTGTAGAATACGCACTAGCTCCCTGCGTCGCCGAGGATCTTCAGATGTCTCAAGGAATAGCGAACAAGTTCATGAGGAAGTTCGGGAAGTTAGAGGAGCTTCATCAACAAGGTGCCTCCGTCGGTCGAGCACTAGAAATAGAAGATATCAGCGCTGAAGGAAAAAGGTCTCTGTTTTATCTTATAACGAAAGGAAGATCTTCTGAGAAACCCACTTACAAGGACCTCTGGGAGACGCTAGTCGACTTGCGAAGCATCATACTCGAGAAATACATACAGAAGATAGCTGTTCCAAAGCTGGAGTGTGGACTGGATGGCTTGAATTGGAGAATTGTAAGGAACATGCTAGTGGTTTTATTTAGATTCACCGGAGTTGGAATTCTAGTATGCTGCTGGAACTCCAAGGGAACTCCAAGAGAGAAGACAGTGCCATGCTATTTCTTCCATACTGCACGTTGTAAAAATGAAACCAGTTATCCCTAGGAATGCGTTTTAAGGAGGGGGCAGTGTAATGATATTCCCCTTGGAGGGGCTTTAGAAACATCAGCAGGAAGGCAGGAGTACAACGATCATCCTGTATCACGCATTCCAGATTGCTCTCCTACCTCCCAATGATTCCTACATGCACTAGCATATTTCCGAACACTCAATATATGCCGCGGTGACAGATAACGTCACAGAAGATTCTGGAATGTTCTGGAAACAATCGATGGAACAATTAGAGAGAGAGGTTTGTTCTAAGAAGCTTCTAGAACAAAAAGAAGGAGACGTAAGATCATTCGAGAAGGTTCTCGAACCAAAGCCTGTCTAGTTATCTCATATATAAACGACCGAATAACTGCCGTCAGTCAGTCGAGCAGCGAGTGTCACAGAGACAGCTATATACCGCGTGATATAAATCGTTTTACATAAATAGTAGTTATAAGTTCGTTATAAATTAGTGTTTCTATAGTTCAAATAAATCAGTTCGAAAATAAATAGTGTCGTGTTCGCTTCTGCACCCAAATAACGTAACAGTATGATATCTTATAGTGAGACAAGCACCAAATTTTTAGACACCGTTGGATGAGGTCTCGATGAAAATAAACAGGTGATTCTAGATACATCCAGTCATACATTTAGCGGAAAACTACTGCTTAAATATTCAATGGGGTTCGCAGAGGACTATAATAAAGGAATTCTGAATATAAAGCAGGAGCTTATACTCATCATAGCACGCTCATTCAAAAACTCCTATATAGGGGAAGTTGATGCGAATGTGGCAATCAACAAAATCGAATGAGAGATGAGGCATGTGATGCCGTCCGATAGGCAGGAATTTAAGTTGTTGAATCGATTGAATAAAAGTTCTACAGCAAAAATCAAGTTAGCATACAGGATGTGGGATTTGTATGAGAGACTGGCCATTCGTGAAACAGCTTCCGATATTTGGGCTATCAAAACAACTAATAGCCTCGAGCGCCCGCGATACATCATTATCGGTTTTTGAAGCTTCGATAATACAGATGATAGATCCAAGGACTCTACGAAATTCATTCACGCAGGAGTGAATAATATTCGCCTTCACTTGAATTCAGAAGTTTACCCATATGAGCGCTGGAATTTGGATTTTGACAGAAAGTTAGATGCTGTGGCTTACTATGCATGCGAAAATCTCCAGCGTAGTTACTATGACATAGATATGGGTGAACCAATGATGAGTATCGAGGAGTTTCGAAAAAATCCGTTATTCATCATCGACTGCTACCACCAACCCGATGCGATGAAAACTTCTACTGTCGACATTAAATTGGACTCTGAAACCCGCGAGACGAAGTTTCCACCAAGCACAAAGTTTTACGCACTTATTCTTCATGACGCATATCTGACATATAGCACATTGGATGGTTCCATTCAGATGGGTGCTCTTTGAATACGATAGATGCGGATCCACTCCTCACTGACACCGCCACCGTCATCACATTAGTTATCAGATCTCTTCATGAAATTTATCATTACTCAAGCTACTCGATATTGTTGTTCATTGTAATCGATAAAATACAAATGTACTAAAAACTATTGTCTTATTTTTACATCAAAATATTATCGACATTACACATCACGCGGAAATGCTATATAGATGCCCAATTCACCCCCTTTCTCCCCCTCCATCTTCAATGTCTGGAATCACCCCCAAGTGGTATTTCCGAATCAGGCTGTTTGGTAGCAAATCAGAGATTTCATAAAGGAATTGTTCCGTCTTCTTCAACCATTGCTTTAAGCAATTGCTATATAGTAATGTTGCTGTATTCATAGCGGGCACATAGTAGAAATTCAATTTTATATTTTTCAGCTTGTTTGAGGGGGCGCTGAACTTGTACTCGATCGAAGCATACACTCATATCATAATTCCCTACATGTAGTGTATCACGCTCCAACTCCATGAATCGACATTTCAACCTCCTCACAGCTGATCTGATATCTTCCGCAGTAGGCCAAAACTGACTAAAATAATTTATACACATTTCGGAAACGTGTGCTGCACCAGAGTGATCAATTCTGTGAATAAACGAGACATTCAGGTAATGGATCACGGTGGAAAAATGTAATGCTTGATCCCAATGTATGTAGCTAATATAACACTGACCAAAAAGTATCGAAATCAATGATTCGCGATAAAGTGATGATGTTAATGTAAGAATTATTATATAATTTTTAAACCTTTTTCACTACCTACACTATATCGAAAAACTAATTGAGGAAATATAGAACTATTTGTCAATTACACCCCCCTTGACGTCAAACTTAATAAGAGCCCGCGGGATTCTGTATTTATAGAAACTTGGACATGGAATACCCCACTACACCATCAAACATCCTTGAGAAGAGGTACACATGCGCACGAAAATTACTCCCCCCAAGGTCACCACGACAATTCTCCGAGATGAAACCTTCGTCTCCCTCCCAAGGTCACTCCCAAGGTCACTCCCAAGGTCACCCAAAGGTCGCTCCAAATGTCACTCCTCCAAGGCCACCCCCAAGGTAACTCCCTCCCAAGGTCACACTCCTCTGGCGTTGGGGGCGAATTTGGTTCTGGCTAAAGCCTTCTACTCCGATCGTCTCGTCGGATGTCTCCGTACATCGTAGTTTGTTATCGTCTGATTCCTAAGTCCGTGCTTAGCCAGTTAGCAACTTTATAATCATTATTCACGATTCTGTAGAATTTTTTGCATCTCTTATTCTTTATTTCTTTCCAATTTCGACTGGGTACTAAAATATTAAATGGATATCCACTGGATAAACAGCGCCAAGAAATATCGTTGGATTATATACAAGACGAATTGAAAGCCCTACTAGAAGTAGAAATAACAGCAAGTCGAATGAAAGACTTACACTGTTTGGGATCTCAAATAAATTGTCCCGTGAAAATAGAATTTGTATCGAACCTAACCAAAAAGAAGCTACTTGCCAATTGCAATAAACTCAAAGGAACCGAAATATCGATAGCCCACGATCTAACCGAGCAGCAAAGAGAAGAACTAGCAGTTTTAAGAAGACATCTGAACGCTCACAGGCAGTATAGCGACCGGACATCGTTCATTAGAAAAAACAAGTTGGTAGTAGACGGAAGAGAATACTCCGTGAAGCAACTTCTTGAAGCAGAACAAGAAGAGATGGTAGAACAAACTGAAAGAAGGAGCGTCCCATCAACACCTACACAACCAATCAAAGAAGTATTTGAAGAAGAAAACACGAATACTGCTAAAGAAATAGACAACACACCAATCACCCCCAAACCAAGTGGATCATCAGGCGCCACTAGGAAACAACCCTCCAAACCAATTAATCTTAACATTGAAAAAGTGAAAACCAGATCGAATTATGAGAGAAGAAAGTAATTCTGCTTCCTGAGGTTAGTCGTAATCACCACTAAAAATACAAAGCATTACATTGATTAATTCAATCATGGATCAGTATACAGGGTGATTCAAAAGTAAGCGGCATCCTTTCAGAGGCGTATTCCTTGCTTGAAAATAAGGCAAAAAGTTCCTATTGATAAGGATCCGAAAATGCTTCCTAAGGGAGCTACGGCCCTTTGAATAGGACACCTCAAAGACGGTTTTTTCTCTATAACTTTAAAATCCTTCACAACAAATTTTTAAAAATTGGTGTACGGCATAAACATTCGATGGTAAATAGGACTCCGTATTCGAAATTTCAGAATTTCATTCAGGGGCGTCACATGCGGGAGAGGGTAAGTGTAAAAATATCCCTTCTTCTCCGGATATTCAGGTTACTGTGATTTCGTTTGGAAATTATAAAATTCTAGAGTTTTTTACGTGAAAAAGGTCCTCCTAGTTCATGTCGATAGAGCGTACCATTTAGGAGAAAATCGACTTTGAAAACTTTCTGATTTGCGTATAATTCTGATGTAAATTAATAGGTATGCATTACCAAAGAACCGAAGTTGGCTGTTGTTTTTTGACGTTTGATTTTATTTTCAAATAACTGGTGAATGTCATTGTTGAATACGACAGGGAATTCGATTCACTTATTCGTCGAAGGGAAATCAGATTCATAAAGTGTTTCACAAATTATTCATCAATAATTTTGTTGATTTCTGTAAGTACCTGGCGTTTCTTCAAAAAAGCAAAAATGTATTTCACTTATCAAGAACAAGCTGATATTCACATTATGTTTGGGAGGGCGTTTGGTAATTGTGTAGAAGCAAGACGGTTGTATGAAGAGGCATTTCCTAATCGACAAGTGCCACACCGTACGGTTTTTGCAAGAGTAGATCGTAATTTAAGAGAAACAGGTGAATTTAAAAATTCTAGTAATCGCATAATACCTACCTACATTTCACTTTAGGAACTTTTCGAAGACAGGAAGTTATTGGGCGACCAAGAAATGCAAGAACCTTAGCATTAGAAGAACGAGTGCTAGATCGTATTGAAGAAGATCCATCTTTAAGTACCCGCATCATTGCCTATCAAGAAGGGTACTCTCAGTCAACTGTATGGAGAATTTTGCACGAGACGTTACTCTACCCTTATCATATTCAACGGGTTCAGGCTTTGGAAGAGTGAGATTTTCATCCTCGTGTACAATTCTGTAATTGGCTCGAAATATCACGCGTTGCTGATGAAAATTTTGCAAAGAAAATTTTATTTACCGACGAGGCCGGCTTCACAAGAAACGGAATTTTCAATTACCACAACAACCACTTATGGACGGATGAGAATACCCATGCCACGGTACGGAAAGCACATCAGCAGCAGTTTAGTTTGAACGTGTGGGCGGGAATAATCGATGGGCATTTAATAGGACCCGTATTTATGCCCCAACGACTTAATGGTCAAAATTACACAAATTTTTTACAAAATGACTTACCACACATGTTAGAAAATCTGCCACTTCTATTACGAGCACAAATGTGGTTTATGCACGACGGCGCTCCCCCACATTTTAGTATCACTGCTAGAAACCATTTGAATAATGCCTACCGAGACCGTTGGATAGGTCGTGGGGGTCCAGTGACATGGCCAGCTCGCTCTCCTGACCTGAACCCCCTCGATTTTTATTTATGGGGACACATAAAACAACTGGTTTATTCCCGCCCAATATCTGATATTGATGTTCTCAGGCAAAGGATAGAGGAAGGATTTCAGACAATTAAAAACAACCCAAGAATTTTACCACGTGTGCATCGTAATCTGATCAAAAGATTAGCAGCTTGTCGTGACGCTAATGGTGATAATTTTGAACATTTTCTCTAAATTGTTGAACGACATTTAGGTGAAAAAAGGTTGTTTTTATCTATGAAAATGCATATTAATTTACCTACATCAGTAAACAGACGCAAATCAGAAAGTTTTCAAAGTCGATTTTCTCCTAAATGGTACGCTCTATCGACATGAACTAGGAGGACCTTTTTCACGTAAGAAACTCTAGAATTTTATAATTTCCAAACGAAATCACAGTAACCTGAATATCCGGAGAAGAAGGGATATTTTTACACTTACCCTCTCCCGCATGTGACGCCCCTGAATGAAATTCTGAAATTTCGAATACGGAGTCCTATTTACCATCGAATGTTTATGCCGTACACCAATTTTTAAAAATTTGTTGTGAAGGATTTTAAAGTTATAGAGAAAAAACCGTCTTTGAGGTGTCCTATTCAAAGGGCCGTAGCTCCCTTAGGAAGCATTTTCGGATCCTTATCAATAGGAACTTTTTGCCTTATTTTCATGCAAGGAATACGCCTCTGAAAGGATGCCGCTTACTTTTGAATCACCCTGTATACGCGACTTCACAAATGAACCCATAAAAACTAACATAGGTAGTCGATAATTCAACAGAACTAATGAACAACTATCAAGAAATGGGTATGAATAAACTAGATGATCAGTTTTCTATTTACCATACTAATATATGTAGCATACACAAGCATTTTGACGAATTCTAAGCTTTTATATCCATATTCGAAAAAGCATTTACTTGCATAATACTCACTGAGACGTGGGAAATAAAAGACTGTAGCTCAATAAATTTACAAAACTATGAAAAAATTGAAAATAACGTTTTCAGAAATAATCAAAATGATGGAGTCCCCATCTACATAAAAGAAAACGTACAGTTTGAACAAAAAACTATTAAGATAGGCGAATCGAATGGTAGGTATCTCCGTTGAACTCAATTATAACAACGAAAAAATCGCTTTGATTGCAATATACAGATCTCCCTCTAGTGATGTTCAAATTTTTAACGGAAACCTCTAAATAGTTTTGAAAAACTTTGACACCAAAAATCACTTCGATAAAGTCATTTTTGTTGGTGATATCAACATGGATATACGCTTAGATGCTGTGGACGTAACAGAAGACTATTTGAACATTATGTCTGAACAAGGTTTCATTTCACTCATTAACGAATTCACCAGAGTAACTACTACAACAGCTACCTGTATAGACCATATTTTCTATAAATCGAAAGGTGGAGAATACACCGATATCACCACAAGCATTATTAGAACGAACATCACAGATCATTATTCCATTACTTGTTCCTTCAAAATAAGTAGGGAAAACTTCAATGAAGAAGACAAAAGCTCGCCGCAGAAAAAAATAAACATTAACCAATTGTTAACTATGTTGAAAAACGAAAATTGGTTTGCAGTATACAATTGTCATGATGTGACAACAGCTACCAATATTTTTTATGAGAATCTGAATGAACATATTGAGCGCTCTACCACGAGTTTGCAACATAAAAACAGGCGAAAAAAAAACCTTGAATAACGAATGGTATAATAACTTCAATAAAATAACGTGACAAACTGAAACCATGAACTTCAAATTACCCAAACGATGACAATATCAAAAATGAATACCGTCAATACAGAAATAAATTAATTCCTGTGATGAGAAAAACAGAAGTGGATTATTTCAAACAAAAATTAGAAAGTTCCAATTCTTCTAGGAATTTATGGGACGTAGTTAACGAATTTACAGGAAAAACTAAAAATGAAACAGATATTAATAGTCGAAAATGGAGAAGAACTGACAGACGACAGAAAAATGGCTGA
Source organism: Phaedon cochleariae (assembly GCA_918026855.4). Taxonomy (NCBI): domain Eukaryota; kingdom Metazoa; phylum Arthropoda; class Insecta; order Coleoptera; family Chrysomelidae; genus Phaedon; species Phaedon cochleariae. The sequence goes on from OU896717.1 coordinate 12,345,376, forward strand.
AGCCTTCAACGGAAATATTGGCGAGAAATTGGCGGCAAAACTACAAAAGTTTCAACCCATTTCATGTTCATAGAGCCAACAAATATTGAAGAAATCAAAAACATAATACTGGAACTGAAAGACAAAAAAGCATGTGGGCCGGATCAAATCCCTAACGAAATTCTCAAGTCTGTAGTTCACTGTATATCAGAACCCTTGGGTTATACATATAATAAATTTAGCTATGAATAGTGGTGAAGTCCAAAAACAGTTTTAAATCGCCATCATCAAGCCCCTGATCAAATCTGGCAAAAAACACTCTGTGGATAATTATAGTCCGATATCCTTAACGTCGGGAATATCGAAGGTCTTTGAAAAAATCATCAAAAGAAGACTTACTGAATATTTAGAAAAACATAAATTTTCATCTCCTCAACAATTTGGGTTTCAGCAAAACGTATTCACCCAGCACGCTATCGGATTCCTGACATCAAAACTTTACAACGCAATAGACGACTCCATGCCATGTTTAGGTATATTTCTAGATCTGGCAAAGGCCTTTAATACCATAAATCATAGGCGTTTGCTTGACAAACACTAGAAAATATTGGTATTAGAGGAAATGCCTCGAAACTTCTTGAGAGTTATCTCCTCGACCGAAAGCAGCAAGTTTCGATAAATGACAAAATGAGCGACGAAATTACAGTTACTTGTGGTGTGCCACAAGGAACAGTTTTGGGACCCATACTCTTTATCATTTATCTAAACGACCTGCTCACATCAAATTCTAGCGGTGCCATCATTTCATTCGCCGATGACACTGTCTTGGTTTAAGTGGGAAAAACTTGGAATGAGGTGAGAGAAACTGCCACAAATGACCTGCAAGCTATTTCAAATTGGTTCATTGAAAGTAGCTTATCTTTAAATCATTCCAAAACTAAAGTATTGCCGTTCACCTCTTGTGAAAAGTACTTGCCTGCATATTATGATACTATAAAAATGAACAATACATCATTACCTCTCACAAATTCAGTTGAATATCTCGGTATTATAATTGACTCTTTTCTGAAGTGGGACACCCACGTACAATCAGTGGTCAACAAACTCCGCAAACTTATCTTAAAGTTCAAACAATTGAGCTTTTTACACTTGAAAAATCCGAAGATATTATACTATTCGTTAGTGGAATCCATTATACAGTACGGTATGATAGGGCAGAGCGAGGATAACGAAACTGAAACCCTTAGAAGTTATCCAAAAACGTATTAGAATTATTTTCAAAAAATCCCCGTAATATTCCTCCGAGGTTTTGTTCAGCGAAGCACAAATTTTAGACCTTAGACAACTTTACTGCAAAACTATATTATTATTAACATACAATAGACCTGTAACTACTTTAATTGAACATCGATATCAAACTAGGATGAAAATAGCTGCAAATGAAATATTACCACGGGCACATAAGTCGATCGGCCAAAGATGTTTCGTGTACTGATACAGGGGTTGAGGGTTAGCCAGTAGGAAAAATTCAAGAAGTCCCAAGAGCAAGATTTATTTCGTCGGCAGCAAGATATGCAGATACGAACGTGATGTTGAGTGTGAGAAACTAAGAGTTTACATATATTAGGAAAGAGTGTCAACTTTCCGGCATGTCATAGAATCAATTTTATAAATTAATGTCCACTTAGAAGCACGTGTGGATTTTCACTGATTTAAGTAATTTTCAGAACAACTATTAACATCTCACCACTCACCTGAAAGTGACCAAACACCAATCTAAAATATATATTTAGCAAATATATATGTAATTGTTGGCAAACTTGTTAATGGATCATCAATTCATTTCCTCCCAAATCAATCCATCCTACCAGTTCTGATACCTTTGTCCAAAAGAGCTTCAAGGCTTGAAATCATCGTGATTGTAAAAAATTATACTTGATAAGGAGCGCGGCAAAAAACGCGCGACGACAAATGCATTATGGGTTGTCCGACCTCTAGCAGCTATTTTGAAAGAAATAAAATTCTTTACATACGTAGCAATCAGGCAGCAGAACATATGCAACCAGTAACACGAGCTGAAGAAAGGACATGACATGAGACATGATTAACACATGACTTTAGGTATCTTCATAATACATATATACGAGGTAGAAAAAAGGGAAAAACTTGGTCACTCATAATTATTATTATTAGATAAGATATCCATCTTCAACATTTTATATACAAAGTACAGCGGTTTCAGCACATCTTGCCCCCAAAGCTCATGAGAAGATGCCATTCATTTTGCATGAGCTGGCACATTATATTTTTTTAAATGCGAGGCATGAAATGTTCCACGCTCGCGAGTGTCACAATCAGGTGAGACCAAACCATAGGTATGAAGGTGTATCTCCTTTTTCACTTTATACGGCCCTTCGAATAACAAAAGGAACTTTTTCATTTCGGACTTGATAGCAGATGATGTGTTGTTTGCTTTCAATAAAACAAGATCTCCAGGTTCAAAATTCAGTGCCCTCTTTCCTGGACTTCGAAATGCACGACGAGCTGCTTTGCTGGATAAGGTAGCTTCAGCTAGTATAAGCTTCTGATCCATGCTCAAACTAGAATTTTCAGGGGACAGTTGCAAATCTCTTGGTGGGAGGGTTAACCTTTCTTCACCAAGCTGCAATTCACATGGTGAAAACCCTGTGGATTCGTGAATTATCGTATTCAGAAGCTCTGCGAATCGTGGTACTTCATATGCCCATCTTGAGTGTCGTTCTGAACAGTAAGTCCGGAAGAGTCTCCCTAACTCCCTCATGATGCGCTCGGAGGGATTGGATACAGGATGGCGTACAGAGCTATATACAAGCTTAATACCTGCATCTTCCATAGTTTTCTTCCATATGTTTGAGGTGTATTGGGTGCCCCTGTCATGCAGAATACGGCGAGTCATACCATGTTTGGGGAAATAATCTTTGAACATCCTGTTCAACATGGCTCGAGAATTAGCATGTTTGACCACCAGACTTCAGCCCTCATGAATAACCAAGTTTTATGAATACCAAAATGGCCCAAAGTTGTATGGTATGCTTCTATGAACTGGGATACAAGCTTCTCAGGGACACACAGGAGAAACTGATGCTCCTCACTGCCTCTCTTGTACAGGTCCTCATGAAGGTAGAACATATTTTTCAACTTTTCATTGATCTGCAAAGTTGATTTAATCTGGTGAAGCTTTTCATCTTCCAACTGGAATTTCCTAATATCTTTAAGGATGACAAAAAAGTCCTTGGAAAATTCAAGCCTGCTGATCTGAAAGCATCTGTCCACTGGTGCTGGCAGTCTGACACAGGCATGTCTTGATAGGGCATCTGCCTGGACATTTTCAGAACCAGGCACATAAGTGACCTCGAAAGAAAAGTCTTGTAGAGCCAATGCCCATCGAGTTATTCGTGGCGACAGAAGACGACATGTGTTGATGTAAGTCAAGGCTCGACAATCAGTAAACAGGGTAAATTTGGTTCCTAAAAGGTAAACTCTCCATCGTTGGATAACCCACAAGGCTGCTAAAAGCTCCTTTTCATAGGCTCCATATCTTTTCTCCCTGTCAAGTAGAAGTCTAGATGCACAGGCAACATTTTTTTGCTGGCCATTCACCATTTGGAATAAGACACCAGCAATTCCTTCATCACTAGCATCAGAGGACACATTCCAAGGTAAGTTTGGGTCAGGGTGATACAATAAAATCTCCTTTTTCAACTCAGATTTCAGCTGGTTAAAAGCATCCTCTTCAGGTTGTCCCCATTTCCAGGGCACCTTCTTTCGTAGAAGTCTGGTTAGCGGAGCAGTTAGCTCAGCAAAAAGAGGAGAAAACATCCTGTCGTACTGGCACAGCCCCAGGAATTTTTGTAGCTCCTTTACTTTAGTAGGTCGCTGATAATCACCGATCGCTTGAGTACGCCCTGCACTGGGTCTGACTCCCTCTGAAGTAAGAACATAACCTCGATATTGTATTTCATTCTGAAAGAATTTACACTTTTCTATTTTTAGGGTAAGTCCGGCTTCAGCTAGACGATCAAAAACTAAGGACAGGTGATGTAAATGTTCCTCAAAATTGTTGGACATAACCAAAATGTCATCTACATAGACAACCACAAAGTCTGCAAATTTTGGTCCCAAAACTGCATCCATGCAGCGAGTGAATGAGCTGGTTGCATTTTTAAGCCCAAAAGGCAGTACACAAAACCGGTATGTTTTTGTACCATGCATAAAGCCAGTGTAGTCCTTGTCCTCTTCCCTCAACGGACATTGACAGTATTCATGAGTCATATCCAATGAACTCATAACCCTTTTTCCTGACATGATCTCGATGATTTCATGAATTGGTCGTGGTAGCTCGTAATCAGGTTCCATTATTTTGTTTAGATGACGAGCCTCCAGGCATACCCGCACTGTTCCATCCTTTTTAACAGTGGTCATCAAGGTTGAGATGTATTTAGATGGTGCTCGTTCGATAATGTTCCAGGCCACCATCTTGTCTATAGTTTGCTGAACAGCAACTCGGTGTGCCATTGGTATAGGGTAAGGCTTTATGAAGAACTCTTTATCATCTTTCAATCTAATTTCGTGAAAATACTCTGTAGTCTTACCAGGTCTATTTGAAAAAACCACAGAAAATCGCTCCAGGAGTTCACTAAACTTTGATTTTCCACTCTCCAATAGTGCACAAGCACTCGCAATATCAATAAAATTTTTGTCTAAATTTTCACCTTTATCTCCTGGACTATAACACTGTTCATTTTTATTAACAATTGCATAAATAGCTAAAGTATCAGGTGCTGCAAAATTGTGATTAAATCTCGTTTCTGAAAAGGTCATTGCTTTTCCTCCATATGTGAGTGTAATCTTTTGTTCAGCTAACGAAATATTTGCAGTACAGAACCGCAAAAAATCACAACCAATAATTATTGGATGTGAGAGATTATTTATCACTGAAAATTCAAACATGAACTCGCTATCATCAATATTAAATTTTAACTGTGCTTGTGAAGACACCTTTTGGAACTTAGATTTAAATGCTCCAACAACCCTAATTCCTGTTACAGCAAAATGTGGGATGATATTTACAAAGTTACTAAGTTGAGTCCACACCCCCATTGAAATTGCACTAACTTTACTGCCAGTGTCAATAAGTGCTAGATAATAATAATTATAAAGTTTAACTAAAATCAAGGGACAACGAATATCCTCAACCACGTGATCTGCATCACATTCTTCCTCTAAAAGACCTTTAAGAGGATTATTCTCTAAAAAATACAATCAGTTGGAATGTGTGCCCCCACATTTTGGCTTAAACATGGGGGTCTGAGTCGTTTCCCGAGTTTTCCTCAGTTTCGGACTCACACTCTGAATGAGAAATATTTTTTGCCCCTGGACTATAGTCTGAAATTTTTCTAGGTGGCGCTACTGATTGGTTCCTGATACCACCCACATTCCTGGACGTGTTCACAGGAGTATTTTTGTTGAAAGGATGGCTTTTATTTTCATTATAGAATTGATTTTTATTATCATTGTAGAGTTGATTTTTATTTTCGTTATAGAGTTGTTTTTTATTTTCATTGTAGGGTTCATTTTTATTTTCGTTGTAGAGTTTAATTTTGTTTTCTGTTGGTGCATTTTTGAAATATTCATCTGCATGTCTAAGACGAGCAACTGCTTGAGAAAAGGTGGTACATCCTAGCAGTACACATGAGACACTGGGGGGAAAATGTGGTGCTATCATATCAATAAGTTCAGTTGGTGAGTATTTTGTTGCAGATATTTAGTTTTTCAAACCCAATAATTGAAATGATCGCAAAAGAGTCCACTTCGGTATTCATCATTTTCTAAATTATCTCTTATCTTTCTCTGCTTTTTTGCATTCCAGAACTGCTCTATAAATTCTTTTTTGAAAATTGTCATACTCATCAAATGATTGTGAGAAAGCTTCCCACCAAAGTTTTGCAGAATTCTTAAAAGTTTGACCAAGCAAGATTTTTACATTATTGAAAGGAACTTTGGAAAAATTCACACTTTCTAAGATTTGTAGGAAATCTAATGGTTGCAAGTCACCTTCACCATCAAATTCAGGTAAAATCTTACTTAAATCCCCAAGGGAATATTGCAACATATTTGGTAGAAGATTGGTATTTGGGAATTTGAGAAATTCTGTGGTAAGCTATTTACATTGTTATGTACATCATTGTTCACATTATTATTTACATTACTATACAAATTTGGACCTCTGAGAAGATTTTGATCTACTAGTTGTTGGACAGTATTGTTTACAATTTTTGTCACAAAATCATTCATATCATTACTGTTTCTTTCAGGTGCAGAAAATGTTTTTTGCACTGGAAAATCATCCTGATGTCTGTATGGGTTTTGGAAATTGAAGTTATGTGCCCCCATAGGCCCCATATTGTTAAAATTTCCCATTTGGGGTGCACTGTGGTGAGGGGGTGGAAATCGCATATTTGGTGCCCCCCTACCATCAGAGTTCATCATGTGATGTGCACTTGATGTATATGGCGGTGGAAATTGCATAGAAGTTGCCCCCATATGTCTTAAGTTTTCCATTCGAGGTGCACTTTGGGGGTATGTCATATTTCCTTTGTTAGTTTCATGTGCTTATTCTTGATAATTTTCAGGAAGAGCACCGAAAAAGTTTCGAGGGAGAGGAGGAGGAGGACGTACTTCATGATGAGGACCTTTGGGTATTTGGAAAGCCGAATTTTGCCCTGAAAAATCAGATGGCCTCTCCTCTCTTTCACTTTGCACCCTGGCAGTCCCTGAAGGGGTGAAATATTCGGTGCTGGGGTTAGGCACTGTACTCTTGATTGCACCCTCATTGTCTTGTGGCTGATTTTCCACCGACGTTGATGTGGTGGTGCCCCCAGAGTTGGCTTCACTGACGTTAGAAAATGAAACGTTCCTACCTGGTAGTTCTGATGGTGTTTCACCTCTTACTGGTCCTGTCCCATGGTGCATTCCATAATAGTCAAGTCTTCTATTTGGACGTAGACTGCTTCGTCGTTCTTGGGAATTCATTTCCTTGGCCCCACGTTGGGCGCCAAGTTGTACTGATACAGGGGTTGAGGGTTAGCCAGTAGGAAAAATTCAAGAAGTTCCAAGAGCAAGATTTATTTCGTCGGCAGCAAGATATGCAGATACGAACGTGATGTTGAGTGTGAGAAACTAAAAGTTTACATATATTAGGAAAGAGTGTCAACTTTTCGGCATGTCATAGAATCAATTTTATAAATTAATGTCCACTTAGAAGCACGTGTGGATTTTCACTGATTTAAGTAATTTTCAGAACAACTATTAACATTTCACCACTCACCTAAAAGTGACCAAACACCAATCTAAAATATATATTTAGCAAATATATATGTAATTGTTGGCAAACTTGTTAATGGATCATCAATTCATTTCCTCCCAAATCAATCCATCCTACCAGTTCTGATACCTATGTCCAAAAGAGCTTCAAGGCTTAAAATCATCGTGATTGTAAAAAATTATACTTGATATGGAGCGCGGCAAAAAACGCGCGACGACAAATGCATTGTGGGTTGCCCGACCTCTAGCAGCTATTTTGAAAGAAATAAAATTCTTTACATACGTAGCAATCAGGCAGCAGAACATATGCAACCAGTAACACGAGCTGAAGAAAGGACATGACACGAGACATGATTGACACATGACTTTAGGTATCTTCATAATACATATATACGAGGTAGAAAAAAGTGAAAAACTTGGTCACTCATAATTATTATTATTAGATAAGATATCCATCTTCAACATTTTATATACAAAGTACAGCGGTTTCAGCACATCTGTTTATATCGCTCCAAGACTGAGAAACTTCTTACCTTGCCCATTAAAAACCATTAACTCTAAAAACCTATATAAAAAGAAGAAAGAAGGTGAAAGCTTGGATTTTGTCCATGAACAGAAACGTATTCCACAACCTCATTGATCCCTGATACCTAGTCTATTAAAATTATTCTTCTCTCAATGTATCCATTATCCACTTTGCACAATATATATTCACTATTTACGGCTTACAGATTTTTTATACTTCAATTTCATACTTTTATTTATTATATTAATAACTTATCCTACTAATATTTGATTCGGCATGTGTACGCATGAGTACATTTTTTAATGGTACAGAAAAAATAAGAATAATGATTTTTTCATGTAAAACTCACGTATGTCTTTATGTGTATGTATGTGTATATGTATATATATATATATATATATGTAAATTGTTTATCCATGTAAGTTCATGGTCCTAGCACCACACGGAATTTTTATCATTAAAATAGGAATTTCCCTTCGACAAGCTCCTCGAGAGCTTTTTTGGGATAAACCACCTCTACTTCACCTTACACTTCATTTATTACTATTGAAATTTATTTACATTGTATAATTGTATATGATTTGGTAAATAAATTATTATTATTATTATATTATCATTATATCCAATGGATATTGATTAAATATCCAGTGGTTATCCCGTCAATATCCACTGGATATCTAATGAATGTTGTCTGGATATCCATTGGATATCTACTGGATATATGAATTAAATACACAATTATATCAATCCATCAAAAATACATATTGCAATTTCCAGCCGGAGTATTTTATTCATGATATTTAATAATATTCTATCATAATGATACAATATTGGTTTTATATCGAATATCCATTAATTATATCCATTGTATATCCATTAGATATCTTTCATGGATATGGACGTTCAGTGGATATAGAGCTATCCAATGGATATCTAATAGATATTGTGTGCTGTCTGGGCACCAGACTGTCAAATCAAAACTAGCGCAGAAGTTTTCTACCACATCCATAAAATCTCATTTCCAAGAAAATCCACTTGCTCATCCTGCGGAGAATAGGAAACTATAATCTCACTCGATTTTCAGACAAAAATTCGTTTTCACCGGAAAGCACCAGACTGTCAAACTGAAACTAGCACAGAAGGCTTCTACTACATTCATAAAATCTCATTCTTCATGAAAATCCACTTGCTTAGCATGCGGCAAATAGGAAACTATCTTTTTCATTCGATTTTCAGGAAAAAATCGTTTTCACCTGAACGCACCAGACTGTCAAACTGAAACTAGCGCAGAAGTCTTCTACTACCTCTATAAAATCTCATTCTTCAAGAAAATCCACTTGCTCAGCCTGCGAAAAGGCTCAAGTTTCGTTTTGCTGAAATCAGTTATGGAGAAACTGTTGCCATGGCGACGATCGTCATGGTAACGAGTAAACAAAAATCATATTCCTGTAGTGAGGAAATGTTTAGTTGCCAAGTTGTATCGGGTTTAGTATAGATGAAATGATATGAGTGAACAAAAACCCGATTCCCGTGGTGAGGAAATGCGTGGTTGCCAAATATTTTTGGGTTTAGTATAGCTGAAATCAGTTATAGAAAAACTGTTGCCATGGCAAAGATCGCCATGGCAAGGAGAAAACAAAAACCCGATTCCCGTGGTGACGAAATGCGTGGTTGCCAATTGCCAAGTTGTATCGGGTTTACTTTGGCTGAAATCAGTTATGGAAAAACTATTGTCATGGCAACGATCGTCATGGTAACGAATAAACAAAAATTCGATTTCTGTGATGAGGAAATGCGTGGTTGCCAAGTTGTATCGGAGAAATTTTGTTTCATTCATTGATTTCAAAAACACTCTTCAATGTAACTATCCTTCGCGTGCCGAGCTATTCGACAAAATCGAAATGAAACAGAGCCATTTTGGATATATATTACGAGGTACCGCGCAAGATATAGGGAAAGAAACATTTTCTTCATTCCTGAACGATGTTGGAAAATATATATTTTTTGAGAATGAGGTTGATTCAGGTCGAGTCAGGTTATATTGTTTGGAGAAAGTAGTGTCCTTTTTTATGCAGTCTTCAAACACACACGAACGATGCCTCGCTACCAAATCTGATCGATGCTGAAAAATATATTTTTATTTAAGCCGAGTTAGGTTAGATTGTTTAGAGGAAGTAATATTCTTCCTTATGCGCTATTTGTTTTGCACTATTTTGTCGCTCGCTTATTTGTCTAGCTTTGTTAAATAACAGAGCCTATATTTTTCCTGACGTTATTTCCATATATGATTGTCAGAGAAGTAGTAATTTGGGAATAAATCAACGACGGACAGTCTTCAAGAAATTGATAAGAAGGGTATTCATTCGAATCAAGTTATTGTTTGAATACAGCAAGAACTTTTGTGAAACAAAAGTTCAGGGTCGAAGATTGCGCTGATTTTTTCATTTATTGATTGAGAAATGTCACAAGAGTTTCAGTTCGAAATGTTTTCGTTCTGCTAACTTTCTCTTCCGAGAAATCAGAAAGAGTTATGAATTTGCTCTGAGTCAAGGTTTGGTGCCAGCAAAACCTTATTGCAAGTCCTAACTCAAGGGACACAAATATACGGAAATATGATTTTTGTTTACTCGTTACCATGGCAATAGTTTTTACATAACTGATATCAGCCTCGGATTTTTGTTAACTCCTCACCATGACAATCGTTGCCATGATGGCAACAGTTTTTCCATAACTGATTTCATCTATACTAAACCCGATACAACTTGGCGACCATGCATTTCCTCACTACAGGATTTCGTTTTTTGTTAACCTGTTACCATGACAATGGTTGCCATAGCAACAAATTTTCCATAACTGATTTCAGCTAAACGAAACTTGAACCTGCGGAAAATCGGAAACTATAATTTTCACTCGATTTTCGGAAAAAATAGTTTTCTCCGAAAATCGAACCATTCCTGTACTGTACTAGACTAGCAATAAAACATTTACATCACTAGCACTTTATATTTTATTACATATCCGTCAGACACTTTACATTATGACATTACGTACAGACTAGTGAGAGAGCATAGCGAGACTAAGTTACTTTCTTCATTACTTACTTTTCTAATCTTCCGGAAATAGGTGGCGCTTGTGCGCATACATTGCATTGTTGCCACAGTAGTGGCAGTACATCACACCCCCACAACTAACTTGTTACATAACTATTTCAAAATTAAAGTTCTTTGATTTATTACAGTTCCTCAATTATGTATATATATACCTATTCTTAAGACATTTTTTCAGTTTACTGTGTGGTCATGTGACTGAATCCTAATTTTCATTCTGATTTTTCAAGTGTGTCCTCATGTTTCATTTCTACATATTTCTGTTTAAAATTGATATCAGTATCTGCTAAAATGATTTCTGAGATTTTGAACATTGTTGTTAGTGATTCCTGGCAGTTGATTCAATTCTCTCTTATATTCTAAAGATTGTGGAGTACATTTTTTTCACAATCGAACATCCAATAATAAAATACAACATTACATTCATGTAAATGGAACACATTTCACATGTATGTAAACAAACAAGAATATACTATTACATTACTCAGACATTGACAAAAAGTCCTCATCGGATACATAAACATCAAATCTCGCAGGTTTTTTTAATTTTCTCTTTGGTCTACTCTCTCCCCTAAAGTTCTCGCTACTACTCCCTGCTTCAAATTTCCGAGTCGACATGCATGACTCTTCCTTCGGATCCGTAGGTTTGTCTCTACTAGAAATAGGTAAAATATCAGACATGTTGCTACCTTCATCAGTAGGTACTGGTGAACCTGTAGGTGAGCTCAAATCAGAATTGGATGAAACATCACACTGAGAAGTAATACTTGAGTAAAAGTTATGGTTAAATTCGCCTGAGTGGCGCCTCTGAACTGCAGGATTTTTATTTTCCTCAGTGGTAGGCAAAACCTGGTTGGTTGGACAAGGCATATTTATAAAATAATCAACATCTTTATTGCTTTGATTTCCTTTAAAATTCCTATTCCCTATTTCCTTTTCATCGCCCTGATCTCCTGTCACATCCTGGGAATGTTGAAATAGCTGTATTTGATTTGTGTGCCTTTTCCACACTGGACCAGATTTTAATTTGCAAATGTACGTTGATTTTCCGATTTTGTTCGTTATACGCGCTGGGGACCAATTTTTTTGATTAATTTTAGTGTAATCCCTAACTAGTACCTCATCTTCTACTTTAAACACTCTGTTTCTGCCCCCATATTTCAGTATTTGTCTTTGTTGTTCGGATTCAGCTTTTGTTTCAAAATCTATTGGTATTTTATGTTTTCTGTTAACTGTGTCAATCTTGTTCTTGCTTCCCTACCATACATGAGAAAAAACGGTGTTTTTCCTGTCACCAAATGTGGTGTTGTCCTATATGCGAACAGAAATCTAGATATTATGGTTTGAATTGGAACATTTGAATTTCTAGGATCTGAAAGTGCTGTTTTGATCTTATTTTTGTATGTTTTTACAGCATTTTCTGCTGCACCATTACTCATTGGATTGTAAGGTGGTGTGAGTATATGATTTACGCCATTTTTACTCAAAAATGATTTTAAACTTTTGCTCGTTAGTTGAGGTCCATTGTCACTGACTAGTGTTTTAGGAATGCCAAACCTTGAAAAGGTTTTTCTCAACTTATCTTCCGTTTCATAGGAAGTTGTTAGTTTCATTTGAAATATTTCAATCCATTTCCAAAATGAATCTATTATGATTAGGTAGTTGTTACCATCTAAAGGCCCTAGAAAGTCAATGTGTATTCTGTCAAAAGGTTTATTTGTTATTTGCCATGGAGTTAATTGTGTTTTTGGTGGATTATCTTTATTTGATATACAAGCTAAACATGAAAATGGCCAGAATGCAATTCATTTAATATTTGTTTCCTCAAAACCTTTGGAATCACCAATCGATGACCCCATAGAATTATCCCGTTTTCTACAGTTAGTTCAAAACGTTTGTCGATTTCAGTTTACCATCAACTATTTTTGGCCATTTCTCCTGGTTGATGTATTTCATTACTTCTGAGAGTTCCTCATCTTCAATTGTTTTCCGTTTTTATTTCATCATTTTTCAAAGGCCATGATTCTTGTGCTTCAGTGAGATTAATATATAATCCTTTCTCTTGATCACCTTCAGAATCCTCTGTTACTTCTGGATTTCTACTGAAATAATCTGCCAGAATATTATCAGAACCTTTAATATATTAAACAGTGTAATTGAACATTGATAGAAAAGCTGACCAACGTTGTAATCTGTTAGCTGACATCTGAGGTATGCTTTTATTTTCACCAAAAAGTGACACTAATGCTTTGCAGTCAGTTTTTAATATGAATTTATTCCCTACAAGATATTGGTAGAACTTATTGACTGAAAAATAAATACTCAGTGCTTCTTTCTGGACAGTGGGATAAATACTTTCATGAGATGCAATAGTTCCAGACACACAAGCAATTGTGTGCTCCTTTCCATCAATTATATGGGCAAGAATACCAGAAATTCCCACATTGAAAGCATCAGTGGTTAAAACTATGGGTAAACTAGGATCGAAATGAACTAATACTTTGTCTGAACTTATAATAATCCTTTTGATTTAATTGAATGCTTTGTTGCAATTTTCAGACCAACTAAACTTAGTTTCATTTTTAAGCAAATTGTAAATTGGATGCAAGATCGTCGATAATCTGGGAACAAATTTTGAGTAATAATGCACCATTCCTACAAAACTCCTAACTGCTGTTATTGTTACTGGTATAGGTGCATTCACAATAGCTGAAACTTTATCTTTAGTTTTTCTAATTCCATCTTTACTCAATTTGTGACCTAAGTAAGTTATCTCAGATTGAAAAAATTCACATTTTTCAGATTTTAAAGTGAATCCTGAATCTTTAAGTTTCCTAAACACATTTTCAAAATTTTTGATGTACTCTGAGGCAGTTGCTCCCGTGAATACAATGTCGTCCAGAAAGCAAGCCACGCCATCAAGTCCTTGTAGTAGCTGATCCATTATTTTTTGAAAAATTGCAGTTGCTGTTTTAATTCCAAATGGAAGTCATTTTATTCTGAATAACCCCTTATGGGTATTCCAACAAAGAATCATTGATGATTCATTTGTCACCACAATTTGTTCATAAGCTGAACGAATGTCAATTTTTGAAAAGAATTTTCCGTTACTTAGTTTGGATAAAACTTCCTCTATTCGGGGCAGTGAATATGTTATGTCAACCAAATACCTGTTCAGAGTGCTGCGGTAATCTCCACATAACCTTAACTCTCCGTTTTGTTTCAAAACTGGCACTAACGGTGTGGCCCACTCGCTATGCTCCTATGTTCAATAACTCCTTCTTTTTCTAATTTTTATAACGCATTTTCTACATTATCTCGATATGCCAAGGGAACGGGACGATGTTTACAGAAAACTGGTTTTGAATTTTCTATGAGATCTAATGATATCTTACAATGTTTGTATTTTTCTATCTCTTCAGTGAATAGCTCTGAATTTTCATCTATAACTCTTTTGATTTCATTGCTGACTGATATATTGTTAACCAAAATAATTTGAACTTCAAATACCTTCAACCAATCACGACTAAGCAGGTTTGGCCCACCACCTTGGACGATGTATAATCTCATCTTTTGGCTCTGACCATTGTATATGACTTCTGGTTGAAAATAGCCTTTTGGCATGAAAGTTTCACCATTGTATCCCTTCAACAGTGTGCTGTCTCCTTCAACTCTGAAATTTGAAAATTCTTCAGCATACCTATCATAACTTTTACTGCTGCTATTGCTGAACCACTGTCCAGTAAGAATTGATATTCAATGTTATTTATTTTGATAGGAATGAGAATATTTGAACAATAATCATCTTTGTTCTTCCTAGTGATATTGAATGAAGTATAATTTTCATGTTCAATTTCATCATTGTTTAAATCATCATTACAGTCACTATTTTCAGATTCATCAGTATCATCCAGGAAATTTACCCTTCTATTTAACATTTTACAAGCTTTATTAACATGTCCACCTTGTTTACATTTGAAACACCTCGAATTTTCAAATACACATTCTCCCTTGTGAATTTTTGTACATATTTTGCATTTATTTTTATTATATTGACAACTATTTGTCAAATTTGTCATATTTTGAAATCTGACATTTGATATTCCGAGATCTACATTACCGACATTTCTATAATTTCCTCTTCTATCCATTGACCCTGGTCTTCTGTCATGCTTGTCATACTTCAGTTCAGTTTCTTGTGGTTGCCATCTGCGCTGCTGTTGCCGGAAACCACGCCCATCACGTTTTTGAGGCGCGTGATTTGAAACATACCTGACTGAAGCATAATTTCCGTGATTCTCGACTTTTTGAGCCCAACCGATCAACTCTTCCAGCGATTTCGTACAATCCTCTACGCATAGACGGTCGAAAATTTTGTTCATCGAGAGTCCAGTCACAAATTTGTCCTTCAGAATTTTGATCAGGTCCTTTCCAAATTCACACCTCGTGGCACTGCTTCGTAATTTTGCATACCAGTCCACTACTGAAAGGTCATTTTGGGATAGTCCTTAAAAAATTTTTCGTTCCTTTCAAACACTGGATACAGTTGAATATTGTGATTTCAGCAGTTTACAAAGGTCCTCAAATGATTTGTCCTTTGGTAGAGTGAGAAATGATAAGTCTCTAAGCAACTTATAGGTTTCAGGTCCAATACTGCTGAGAAGTATAGCAACTTCGATCGCTTCATCGATTATTTTATTTGCTGCAAAATGTTGATCCATAAGCTCAGCGTATATCATCAACATCAGCTTGAAATTCGTAAAAATTTGGAACACCGGCGGAGGCCATCTTGTTTTTCAAGGTCTGATAAGCACGTGCACTAATATTCTCACAAGGCTTTCTTGACTTGATTTGACCCGCTTTTGGTTTAATTCTTCAATTTTATCCTCGTCGCCATTTGTACTGTACTAGACCAGCAATAAAACATTTACTTTACTAGCACTTTATATTTTATTAAATATCCGTCAGACACTTTACATTATGACATTACGTACAGACTAGTGAGAGAGCGTAGCGAGACTAAGTTACTTTATTCCTTTCTTACTTTTCTAATCTTCCGGAAATAGGTGGCGCTTGTGCATTGTTGCTGCTATGTTCTTGGGAGATGAGTTTACTGTTATAATAATTAAACGATACATAACAGTTCACACTCTTTATTTTATACCATTTTAGTCAGACACCATTTTTACCAGTCATGTCGGTAGCAGAGTTCGTGGAAGAGAGAGCTCTTCCTTTCCGTGGTTCTACATTCTAGTTTACTGCGCATGTGCGCTTACATTAAGGCAGGGTTGCCATACACTGCACTCTCCCTCACTTATTTGTTGTGTACAATACATATTATTAAAATTTCCTAATACAACATGTTTTGCACATTCCTCAACATCAGTAAATTTCAACATAATTGTATGCCCTTTTATCAATAACAATTATTCTACTGTGAGACCTGTACTGAAATAAAATTTTCCACTTTAAATATGCTCTGCTACCTAACTTTTTCCATATTGCAAAAGTATCATATATGGATGGACAATAATAATAATAATTTTCAAAAATCACAAATAATGTATATGGACAATAAGTAATAATAATTTCTGAACATCACAAATAATATATATATGGACAATATTCACAACACTTTAAAATTTTCAAATTATACATTTACTCTCTCCCTTTTCTACTACCGACATTCTACTGAGTTATGTACTCATTTTATTACAAACTATTTATCAAATTCCTCTAATTCCTTTCCACAAAGAAAATCTGATAATTTTAGAGGTAATTTTGTTTGTCTTTTTTCTCTAACCTTACAACTACTAGACTGACTAATTTTATTTTCACCTGAAACAATTCTTTGGTCAAATGTATCAACTAATTCACAGCTTTCTGAACTTACACTAGGTAAATTGTTAGAATTTATTATTTCTCTGTCATCATCAATTACAGTTTCAACTTTCTCGCTATTATCATTTCGAGATCTAGATGGAAATTCATTTTCTGAAAAATACTCATCAGATGAATTTTCATCTACCTCAGACTTTTCAGACTCGTCATTATCTCTATTTCGCCCAGACGTGCTTGGACTGTCAGCGTTTGTTGAATGATCATGAGATACGTATATAGGATCATATTTAGAGCCAATTAGCAAATTATCACTATTCATATCCTTCTGTGAATGTTCCCCTAGTTTATCTAGGCTGGTCGATATTATTTGGTTAGCATGGCGTTTCCACACTTTTCCACAAGGAAGTCTACAAATATATGTAACTTTACCAACTTTTTGTTCTATTTCCGCTTTTGTCCAAGATGTTTTTGTTTTATCTCGATAATCTCTCACCATCACTATCTCCCCTTTTTTTAAGATCTTTACCTTTCTCTGAATATTTGTTTTGCTGTCTGTATCATTAATTTCTGATTTCTCATTCAAAATACTCAACCTAGTGCGTACAGAAAAATTATAAACCATTTCTGCAGGAGATTTATTAGTACTTGGATGTATCATAGTGCGGTATGAAATTAAGAATCGAGATATCAAAGTATTTACTGATGTTTCATTATTTTTAGGATCACTGAGAGCTGATTTTATTTTCTGTTTACACGTTTTCACGGAGTTTTCAGCTGGTCCGTTACTTTGCGGATGATAAGGCGGGCTGGTGATATGCCGAATGCCATTCTTTGTTATAAATTCTTTGAATTGTTTTGAGAAAAATGGAGGGCCATTATCACTTATTAAGGTTTTGGGTAAACCCATTCTTGCAAGAATTTCTCGTAACTTGTCTTGCGTTTCATGAGCAGTTGTTCCTTTTAGTGGAAATACTTCTAACCATTTTGAGTATGAATCTATTAATACCAAGTTATAATGGTTTTTAATAGGACCAAAAAAATCTACATGAACTCTTTCAAAGACTTTGTTACTTCTGGGCCAGCTTATTGGCTCGTTCTTTTGAGAATGATTTTTATTTTCCAAACATGGTATACAACTTTTTATCAGATTACAAATGTCATCGTCTATTTTGGGCCAATATAAACAAGATCTTGCTAAAGTTTTGGTTCTGACAATCCCAAAATGACCTACATGTAATTCATTCAATAAAGATTTTCTTAACACCTTGGGAATGACAATTCTATGTCCCCACATTATAATACCTTCATGTGCTGAAAGTTCATCACGTTTATTGAAATATGGTTTTAAATTTTCTTCAACTACTTTTGGCCAATTATTATTT
Source organism: Phaedon cochleariae (assembly GCA_918026855.4). Taxonomy (NCBI): domain Eukaryota; kingdom Metazoa; phylum Arthropoda; class Insecta; order Coleoptera; family Chrysomelidae; genus Phaedon; species Phaedon cochleariae. Next base: position 12,363,573 of record OU896717.1, read on the forward strand.
TCGATAAATTCTAAAACTTTTATCAACTCGCTGTCAACCATGGTTTGATTTCTAATTGATTCATTATCAATAGGCCATGAACTTGACTCATTTATGAAATTAATGTATAAACCCTTATCGGTGTACTCCTCTGAATCTGTCTTTATTTTTAGAGGCATTCTTGACATAAAGTCTGCTAAAGGATTATCTACACCCCGTATGTGTTGGATAGTATAGTCAAATTCAGATAAATACATTGCCCAACGTTGCAATCTATTTGCTGCCATTTGAGGCAAACCTTTATTTTCCCCAAATAATGTCACTAATGCTTTATGATCTGTTCTTAATATGAATTTATTTCCTATTGAATACTGATAAAATTTCCCTACACTGTACTTGATAGCTAATGCTTCTTTTTGAATGGTACTGTATTTTTCTTCACTAGGCATAAGCGTTCTTGAAACGCAAGCTATGACCTGTTCCTGATTTCCCTTCAAGTGTGATAATACCCCACTTATGCCTGTATTTGATGCATTTGTTGTTAAATATATTGGTAAATCTGGATCAAAGTGTGATAAGCACATATCTGATGCTATTACCTTCTTTACAGATTGAAAAGCTTTGTCATAATTATTAGTCCACTCAAATTTCACATTTTTTTTAATAGATCATAAATAGGTTTCATTAAATCAGCAGAATTTGGTATGAATTTATGATAGTAATTTAATAAACCTGCAAAGCTACGAACTTCATTTATATTTGTTGGTCTTGAGGCATCTACAATGGCTTTTATTTTGCTATCTGATTTTCTTATTCCCTCCTTTGATATTTTATGACCTAAATATTCTATTTCATTTTTCAAAAATTCGCACTTTTCTTTCTTTACAGTTAATCCTGCATTTTGAAGTTTACTAAATACTTTTTCTAGATTTTCCAAATGTTCTATGTTGTCTTTTCCAGTCACTAGTATGTCATCTAAAAAGTTTACGACTCCGTCCATATCTTGAAATAAACTTTCTACATTTTTCTGGAAAATACTACTAGCAGATTTTATTCCAAATGCTAATCTGTTTACTTTGAATAAACCTCTATGAGTATTCCATGTTAAAAGCTTACTAGTTTCCTCATTTACTGGAAATTGGTTATACGCCTTCACTAAATCAATTTTAGAAAAATGGACTCCTTTGTTCAACTTTGCATGAATTTCTTCTATTTTTGGTAAAGGGTATTTAAAATCTTCTAAGTGTTTATTCAAGGTAGTTTTATAATCCCCACAAATTCTAAGTTGACCCCCTTCTTTCAAAATTGGTACAAGTGGAGTTGCCCATTCACTACTTTCTATAGGTGATATTATGCCTTGTTCTTCTAATTTATTCAATTCTTGATCAATTTTGTCTACATAAGCTAGAGGAACATTTTTATATTTGCAATAAATAGGAATAGAATTTGGTTTGAGTTTCAATGATATTTCTAAAAACTTGAATTTCCCAATATTATCCTTGAATATTTCCGAATATTTGCAAATTAATTTGTTTACCTCATCTTCCTTATTTACAAAATTTACCATCTCAATCCTCATATCAAAAGCCTTGATCCAATCACGTCCGAGCAAATTTGTACCTCCATTTTGTACTATGAAGATCTTGACAGGTCTGGAAAGTCCTTGGTATGCTACGTCTACCATCAAATACCCTCGAGGAGTAAAGATACTTCCATCATAACCTCTCAATGATATCGCTTCGTGTTGAATCCTGCAATTTGAAAAATATATTTAGCATATGTTGTGTCATTTATTGCACTCACTGCTGAGCCAGTGTCAAATAATATGAAAAAAGGGATATTGTTCAACAAAACATCAATTTTGAATGGATCTTTAACCTCAATTTCATTAATATTCAATACCTGGTTTTCATCTATAGTTGTAGAATAAAATAAATTTTCATCATCACACTCATCTTCTTCATGAATATAGTTAATTCTCTGATCATTTTTATAGCATATTTTCGAAAGATGTCCAATTCTTTTACATATGCCACATTTATAATCTTCATAATAACAAGTATCACTCTGGTGGTTTTTATGACCACAATGTTTACAATTTTTATTAAACGATTTACTTGAGGATCTACTATTTTGAAATCTAGATTTATTACTAGTTACATTACCGACCGAATTCTTGTGTCTCAGCTGGTTCTTCGCATCATTCTGTGGTGGCTTGCTGCCACTGGATTGCTTCCAAGGAGCCTCCCTCACCTGGTGCTTATTGCTTCTTGGCGGGACATTTGAAACGTAGTTCAGGCTACTCTTGCTGCTGTCCATATTACTCGTCACAGATTCAACTTGAACCGCTAATTTTACCATTTCTTCCAATGATTTGGTAGTGCTCTCCTCGCTTATTCTGTCCAGAATTCGTCCACTGCACATTCCAGTTACAAATCGATCCTTGATTTTATCTGTCAAATTTTCTCCAAATTCGCAGTTTATCGCGGCACTACGCATCCTAGCGTAGAATTCGTTTATGGATTCTTCTGATGATTGACTTATTTGATAAAACTTCCTTCTTTCACGCCACACATTTATTTGTGCACTGAACTGCGATTTAATTAGTTCACAGAGTTGAAGGAATGTTTTAGATTTGGGCAGGTCTGGAAATGCTAAGTCTCTAAGTAACTTGTACGTGGAAGTAGAAATTGAGCTCAATAATACGGCCACTTTTAGATTTTCTTCCGTTACCTGGTTAGCTGCAAAATGTTGCTCCAGCCTTTCTAGATATATTTGCCAATCATCGGTCTCTGGGGAAAATTCCATGAATTTTGGTGCTGCTTTCGTCGCCATCTTATTTCCTACACGAGGTCGGCGTGGTCACGTTTTATATCTAGTATATGTATTATACAATACTTTTTATATCCTCGTCGCCAGTTGCTATGTTCTTGGGAGATGAGTTTACTGTTATAATAATTAAACGATACATAACAGTTCACACTCTTTATTTTATACCATTTTAGTCAGACACCACTTTTACCAGTCATGTCGGTAGCAGAGTTCGTGGAAGAGAGAGCTCTTCCTTTCCGTGGTTCTACATTCTAGTTTACTGCGCATGTGCGCTTACATTATGGCAGGGTTGCCATACACTGCAGTTGCCACAGTAGTGGCAGTACATCACAATTCCCATTCAAAATCCTTCATGGGACTTCGAATGATTTGAAAAGGTTTCAGCTGATCCTACAGGTTTATTGAGACTCCCAAAGTAATACGAACGCCAGTTTCAGTTTGACAGTCTGGTGCGTTTGAGAGAAAACAATTTTTCTTTCGTAAATCGGGTGAAAATGATGGTTTTCGTTCTTTCACAGGCTGAGCAAGTGCATTTTTTGAGAAATATAGGATTTGGTGAATGTATAGTAGAATACTTAGTGAAATCTCCGAAAATTCAAATTGAACTCGAGCTCTCCTTTATTTTATTATGAATTAAATTTTGAATGTTGTCAAATCATTAGAACTATAATGAATCTCTGGAATTTTTAATGTTTTTTGATCGAAATATTCAATCTGATTATATGGAATGAAGATGATCGAGAATTTTTTTTTCATTCTGAGCAGGTGAATTTTTCTGGAGAATAACCAGTGAAAAGTCAACATAATGCGGAGTGATACTAATTGATTCATTTCAGTAAAATATTGACCGCTCGCCACTGGTATTGTCTGTCGAGTAAGTTCGGAAATTTTAGCAGCCAGCTTAGGCAGCCACTTTCACAACGTACCGGTGTGAAACTGGCAGACCAGGCCAGCGGCCAAAATTTCCGAAGTAACCCGAAGGACCAGTGGCCCACCAGATATTTTTTTCAGGGTGTGAACTTGGCAGACCATTGGCAGCTGAATTTCCAAAGATCTCGAATGAACAGTGGCTGACCTCGAAAATATTTTTCTGTCTGTAAAATTATTGCAATAAGATATTATGATTCCTATTCACATAACAATTATTACAGTTATTGTGGAATAAACATATACCGGGTGTCCCATTAAGCCTATCGACCGGCTTTATCTCAGAAACTATTGGTCCCACAGTTTCAGGAAAAAAACTATCTTGTGTAAAGCAGTCAAGAAAAATTCAACTAAAATAGTTTCAAGTTCCTAAAATGACCGCTAGGTGGCGTTATACAGATTGAAAATTTAAAAACTCATTTTTCTTGAAGAAGTCAAATACAAACGTGGGTATTTTTTAAAGTATTCTGCATATCCTAGTCAATACCTAAAACTTTTGTATAACACTTTTTGTTCTAACTCTTCAAACAACGACAACAAAAACAAAAGAAAAACGGTATACAAAAATCACCATAACTTCGGTTTGTCTTATCCGATTCAAATAAACTTTTGATCGTTTGATAGGTAATTCAAGGTAGAATAAGAATACGATTTTAAATATTCTGGCAAATTCCTTAACAAACCACCAGATGTCGCTTTTTGTAATTGTCACCAATTATTGATGATTTCTTAAAAATTTTAAATGTAATGACATATTTTTTAATAAAGTGTCTTATTCTGCAATAGATTTAGAAAAGAATGCCGCAAACCGGAAGTCTCTAGTGTATTTTAAACAAAAGTTATGAATAAAAATGTGTTTATAAGATTACGAGCGTAATAAATGCATATTTTTTCAATATCAAGAAGGCTATAAATACAAAATAAATGGCAAATCTGTCAAGGAGATGATGAAATCTGTCAACATTTTGCCGTTGAACAATCTTATGCTAAGATTTTAGTGTTTAATTATCAAAAAACCTTTTTTTGTTAAATAATGTCTTACACTGTTGCAAAAGCATATGATATGCTTGCAATATTTTTTCGAAGTTTTGAAAATCCAGTGATTGCCTCGCGAGAATACAGTTTGGTATATCCAGAACGAAGGCCACATTCCCGAATGGTATTTCTTCGCCTGTCTCGACGCTTAAGGGAAACCGGAAGTGTTTTGCCAATACCACCGACCAATAGACGTCGAAAAGCAAGAAACGAAGATAACATAATTAATGTTCTTGCTTACGTTGAAGCACATCCTCACTCCAGTATCAGAGACATGTCAAGAGATTTGGGTGTATCAAGATCAACAATCCAACGTATTTTAAAAGATCACAAAATGCATCCGTATCATGTTCAACTGCATCAAGCACTGACAGCTTTAGATTTTGACAGAAGGCTGGAATTCTGCGAATGGATGCGTAATATGTTAACAGAAAATCCAAATTTTTTGTCCAGTATTTTATGGACCGATGAGGCAACGTTCACCAGTACCGGTAAGGTAAATTTGCATAACAGCCATTACTGGGCGGAAAATAACCCACACTGGATGATTGAAATTGATCAACAACATAAATTCTCTGTTAATGTTTGGTGCGGTATTATCGAGGGCAAAATTATTACGTACATTTTCGAAGAAAATTTAAATGGGGCAAGATATTTGGACTTTTTAGTCAACCACTTACCAGCTTTATTAGAAGATGTTTCTTTGGAAACCCTCAGGAACATGTGGTTTCAACATGACGGTTGTCCGGCGCATTATGCTCGCAATGTAAGGGAGTATTTGGATAACCAGTTTCCTGCTAGATGGATTGGAAGGGGTGGTCCATTTGCTTGGCCACCTAGGTCTCCCGATTTAACTGTCTTAGACTTTTACTTATGGGGAAGAGTAAAAGATGCAGTTTATACGACTAGACCAACAACGCGAGAAGACATGATTTTGCGCATACAAAATGCAATACAGTCAATTTCTGTAGCAGAGATAGAAACTGCTGTATCATCGACCCGACGAAGATTTGATATGTGTATTGAAAATAATGGCGGCCATTTTGAACATCTCAAATGAAAACTTATAGCCTTAAGCAGTAGGTAGGTACCCAAGTTATTTGTTTTGTATCTAGCCTTTAATTTGTTTGTCCTTTTCATTTATAAGATTGTAATAAAAAAACAACATTTTAAAACTTTATGAGTGAAATTTCATAATCAGATTCAAATTTCCTCCTGACAGTGAACTTATTGTCACATTTTAATTTTGAAATTATTTTAAAAATATCTGACTACCGGTTTGCACCCGTGTTTTGTTAGGCTCAGCATTGGAATATTTGGTTTCAGCATGCTCGCCATGTTATAATTGTTATTTACAATTCAAGTTACAAGTACATTAGGATTTCACCGGACGATTCTGTGTATGACGAGTTTGACACAAAAAAAGTATTATTCTGACATTCTTGAAATGGACAATTATTTTGTATTTATAGCCTTCTTGATATTGAAAAAATATGCATTTATTACGCTCGTAATCTTATAAACACATTTTTATTCATAACTTCTGTTTAAAAAACACTAGAGACTTCCGGTTTGCGGCATTCTTTTCTAAATCTATTGCAGAATATGACACTTTATTAAAAAATATGTCATTACATTTGAAATTTTTAAGAAATCATCAATAATTGGTGACAATTACAAAAAGCGACATCTGGTGGTTTGTTGAGGAATTTGCCAGAATATTTAAAATTGTATTCTTATTCTACCTTAAATTACCTATCAAACGATCAAAAGTTTATTCGAATGGGATAAGACAAACCGAAGTTATGGTGATTTTTGTATACCGTTTTTCTTTTGTTTTTGTTGTCGTTGTTTGAAGAGTTAGAACAAAAAGTGTAATACAAAAGTTTTAGGTATTGACTAGGATATGCAGAATACTTTAAAAAATACCTACGTTTGTATTTGACTTCTTCAAGAAAAAGGAGTTTTTAAATTTTCAATCTGTATTACGCCACCTAGCGGTCATTTTAGAAACTTAAAACTATTTTAGTTGAATTTTTCTTGACTGCTTTACATAAGATAGTTTTTTTCCCAAAACTGTGGGACCAATAGTTTCTGGGATGAAGCCGGTCGATAGGCTTAATGGGACACCCGGTATATGAACACCTAGCAAATATACAAGTATTTACTTAATATTTTCTCCTTGACAAGAGTATGTGGTGGTGTTACACAACGCATCATTAATTAAGAAAAATAATATATATTCTCAGAGGGCTCATTGGCTCTAGGACTGTCGCTATCAAACATGATGGAAACGCATTAATTCCTTCTGAAGAATATGATTTCTACCAGGAATAATCATACTATATATACCTCTGCCTGCTGAGTATTTTTTTGTCGATGCAGCACGCTCAACTACAAAATTAATTTCTGCGGATCAGCACAGGACTGCCACGATCAAACATGATCTTAGCATTTATCCGTAAAATAGTATCTCTAGCCCTGTTAGCTTCAGACTTCAGTTCATAAAAGTATCACTTCAGGTGCGATCGAAATAAAAAAATACACCAACCATAAAAAAAGGAAGTAAAATAGAACATGGATATGCGTTTTTCTTCGACTTCGTCAAAAAAAAAGAAAGATGAATATGGTATTTCTTGTGTGTGCGACGATGATATCAATACAACAATATTTTATACCGACAACCTTGACTGATTTATTTTTGATCCTCCAGATTACGTCTCGCTTTCCGAAGAAGAATGGTAGCTGCTTTCATCAATCCAAAAAATAAATATATTCTCGACTTTCCATACGAGTCATACAAGCAATCGAAAAAAAGGTAGAGTACTGAAGTAGGTACCCAATTGTAGGCCCTAAAAGGAAAAATTCATCATAGTACCGCTCGATATATATAAATATAATTAAAAATGAAATGAGTTTAGACATGAAAAACATTTTAGGAATTCAGAGTATACTGAAATTTAACATAATGTGATTATTGTTTTATATATTAAGAGGTATGAGGGGTTGACTGAAACTCAGGACTGACTAGAAGCAACTGGTTTTATTCTCGTGGTTTCCTATCAATGAACTCAATACAACTGGAAGGCATACGATCGTTCTCTCACAGTAGAGAGGTAAGCTCTCTACTGTGGTTCTCTCGAATAGCACAGAGTGTATCAGGGGCAGCTGCAACAAAGATAGCATGATTTGCGGATACCTGTCCTCTTCCAACTCGTGTTGTTTAATGGTGGATTGGTGTATAAATTTTCTTTTATCTAATAATTAAAGTAGTAAAGAATTTTTTCTGTCATCTACACAGGCAAGAAAGTGAAGACATAAGTTCATTGTCTCAGTTCATGTGAAATACGAGGTGAAATATCTATTCATTAGGCGTGTTTTGTTGTAACAAAAGGACTGAATTTGTTGTTGTGAACACTGAACTGAAAGTTGAGAAGGTTTGTGATTAGTATTGATAAACAATGGTGATTTATTGTGTCGCCTACGGATGCAAGAAGAATGAACAAAACAGAAGGAAATTAGCATTCCATGGATAAGTTGAATATTGTTCTCAGATTTTTGAAAAATATAGTTCATGAAATGATCATCAGTTAGGTTTACAATGTCCAGTCTCAGAATATGTTCAAAAACTATACCTATATTATTTGTCAAAGTTAAATACTTCCATATTGATATTGAGTAATATTATGTATTGCAGTTTTCCATTCAAAAGACCAGACACTCTCGAATTATGGATAAAGGCAGTTCTTTGTGAGAATTGGACTCCAACTAAAAGCAGCAAGCTTTGTGGGGAGCATTTCCTGCCAACAGATTATTCAGGCATACCAGGTACTGCTAGGTTTTTGAAAGCAGATGCTGTACCCAGTATATTTTCATTTCCTCAGCATTGGTTACCAAAAAATGCTGATTCCCCCAGGAAAATAAGAAAACTCATAGGTACCTAGTTGATTAATAATGAAAAAAAAAGTATGTTTGCACCTATTTAAAATGACAAAACTAGCTAGTAATTTGTTTTCAGGATGCATCTGTGGACGTTCATAACATTGGGTCCAAAGGAAGAAGTTTCCCATGTTATTGACTTTGACTTTGTTAGAGAAAATGGAGTTGCTGGGAAGGTATTGTGGAATAGATAAACTGCGTGTATCAGGCACCTTAGTAAAAGGGACTTCACTATGAAATACTGATGATATATTAATCATAAAATACAGACGTTTATATCAGGAAGTGAATGACGTTTATGTCAATAACTTTGTTAAACAAAACTGCGTATCGTATACCGAAGGTTTACTAAATGATATTTTGTTCAACACTTTCCCTCGATACGTAGTTGGCATCATGAAGTATTGAAGGATGACCAAGGCCCAGTAGATGAACACATTTCAGGTGCTTTGGCCTAGGTAGTCCCTTCGTCAGTAAATCGGCAACCATATTCTCGGTGGAAATATAGTCCAATTTCAATTCTTTTTTCTGAAGTGCTTCTCGTATGAAGTGGTGCTTGATATCGATATGTTTGCTTCTAGCGTGGAAAACTTGATTCTCAGCAAGCTTTAGAGCAGACTTATTATCATTATGTACCACAACGTCGGTAAGCTCCTCAAATCCCAATTCTTCAAGGAAACGACGCAAATATATTGCTTCTTTTGCAGCATCAGTCAATCCCATATATTCGGCTTCGGTCGAAGATAGGGCAACTGTCTTCTGTTTCTTCGCCTCCCAAGATATTGCACATCCGTTGAGAAGAAAAACGTATCCAGTAAACGAACGTCGATCAATGGTTGAATTCGCCCAATCCGCGTCAACGAATGCTTTCAATCCATAATTTTCTGGCTTGTAGACTAGACCCAAATCTAAAGTTCCACGTAGATATCGGAGTACACGTTTTGCTGCAGTCCAATGGACTTCTCCGTAGCAGTTGTTGAACTGACTCAAACAGCTCACGGCAAAACTGATGTCAGGTCTTGTTGTGACAGCCAAATATGTTAGAGCTCCGATAAGTTCTCTATATGGGTAACTAGGTTCTTCATCTGAATGAGGGTTGCCATTTTTCTCCAATTTCACGTTGGGTTCCATGGGAGTGCTCACTGGGTTCGATTCAATCATTCCAAATCGATTCAAAATATCGAAAATATATAAGTTTTTTGATTCATGGATAATACGTTCCCTTTTCGATAAAATTCCACACCCAAACAGTAACTAACTTCTCCCAGACTCTTGATTTCGAATATCCCTGATAAGTATTTTCCAAATCCGGTTATATCATCCACATTCCTGGAGGCTACCAATATATCGTCTACATAAATCGCTATCAGCATCAATTCTTTCCCTTTATGTAAACGATATAGACATAAATCAGCATTCGTTGGATTTGCTCCGAATTCTTTCAAAATTCTGTCTAATTTTTCATGCCAACATCTTCCTGCTTGCCGAAGTCCATAGAGAGATTTCTTGAGTAGACATACTCTTCCTCCCTTCTTCATTTCCATAAGCATCTTTTCAGCTTTCGCATGAATTTCATTCTGATTTTCTTCGTCGATGATTCTTTCCAAAATTTTACAAAAAAGCTTAGGTGGTTCTATGAAAATTTTCCGATCTATTTCGCCATTCAGATAGGCAGTCGCTACGTCGTTCTGATAAATCTTCATTTCATAACCAACAGACAGGGAAACAAGTAGTCGTATGGAACTCATTCTTGTGACTGGGGAGAACGTTTGATTGAAGTGGATACCGGGTTGTTGTTTGAAACCCTGAGCAACTAATCTGGCTTTCCTTTTCTCAAGTGTTCCATCAGAATTATACTTGTTTTTCAGAACTATTCGGCTTCCTATAATCTCTTGATCCTTAGGTCGTTCAACGAGTTGCCATGTATCATTCTTAATGATCGATGTTATTTCTTTTTTCATAGCATCGTACCATTCGTTCGATTCGGGACCAGATAATGCTTGTTTCATAGATGTTTCGGAAAGAAATAAATACCTGCACATTCGTTAGCTTCGTGTTCATAATGAACATGATATTCTTTCCTTGGTCTACCTTTTCTGCCAGTTTTCACCAGTCTTGGTCTACCACGGCCCCTTCTTGGTTCGGATGTTCCTTCTATTCTCTGGATATCAATTTCTTCTTCATCTTGTATATCCGTTACAATATTGTCACGGATGGGACCACTCAGTATATATCAGAGTCAATACACCTTCAGATCCAGGTCATTCCAAATAATCAAACAATTGAATTTCAATTCACTTCAAATAATTCGATGGCGTCGACAAAAATCGAACGGTTTGGCAAAACATTAAAATGAGCGTTGAACTCAGGAGTTTCACGACCTGGCACCAATTTAGGTAGTTTTGAGAAGTTTTAGCAAACAAAGCAAACCGTTCGCAAATAAATACGGACCAAACTGTGGCCGGCGGGATCATTATTATTGGTGATTCCGAATTCGGTCGACATTCAGCCTAGAGGCATTCAAAATTCAGTCTAGATGTGATTCAGAAGTCAGTCGAAATTTAGCCGAGATTTTTTCCAAATTCATTCGAAATTCAGTCGAGATTCATTCCGAATCCAGCTTAGACAAAAGTTCAAATTCAAAATTGAGTGATTGAGTGGCGTTGGTGTCGAGATTAACGAGATGGCCCATCCAGGACACATCATCCCCCCGGCGAGAGTATTGGCAGTACTGGTAGCAATGTAAGTACCTCGATCATTTGTTTCCAATATTAGTTGGCCCCATAGTTAGGGAAAATAGGGATCAGTACTCACTTTGAACGCTGTTAATCTCGTGCTAGGCCCTTCCGGCAACTTTAAGTAATCCAGGGATGAAGTTAGGTAATGTACTAATGAAGTGGCGTGTCGCACGTTACCCTGGTAGGGATTAATGTTAGTAAATAACCTTCGAAGCACTTTGTTTTGCTCATGATTGATTTTTGTTATAATTTTTCACACTTATTGACTCACTTCACGTTAACCACATTTGTTTAATTTGCTGATTCCTTATACACGTACACTCGTTTTGATTTGATTTTGTTCCACTTTGTACACATATAACTTTTTTCTTTATTTAATTAAATTGTATTTTTTTCTTTATTCACACTCTCGCCATTTCTTTGCTGCAACTCCTCTTTGGTCAGATCACCTCTCGCATTGCCACTACGACCCCCAAATAATCTAAACCTCACAGCTCGGCATATCCCACAAGGGAACGTAGCTAGAGGTGTAGCCCATCACGGGGAAGTCAGCAGCCCCAGAAGTTGGAGGCCGCAAGCTACTCCGTGACATATGGTGGAGGCGCCTTGTCTCGAGTCCCCAAGGTTTCATTCTTCATAATGGACCTGATAATAAGTCAGTAGGTAATTCAGAAATAGGTCAACTGTAGTTTCTCATATTTTATTTTTTTTTATCTTTCTTCTCAGTTTTTTGAACAATATAAAGAAATTGTATTATCAAATGTTTAGGGACTATAGGTGATATAAAAAACAAGAATAGGAAAAAGCGTGCTTGTGCTGTCAATGACGGGTTACCTATTCAACTCCCTAGTGAGTTAATAGTCAACAAATGTCATAACACATAAACAAGCTGTTTTTTCGTACCTTCTTTTTTATATACGGGTGGTGTAAAAAGAGAGGAGAGGGATGTGCTTGTGCGGTATATGACGGGTTGTCTATTCAACTCACAAAATAGAGTTAATATACAACAAATGTCAGAACTCATCATCAGGGTGATTTTTCGCCTACCTTGAGCATCAACCACGCCTATTGATGACAAAAGAGTACCTGTCTGATAAACGGCTGGCTCACTATTCAACCCCTGAGTATGAGTTAATAGTTAGCAAGTGCCTGTGCTGATATAGGGCTGGCTTGTCACTTCACTTTATTTTGTTCTTCTTTCTTTCGCATCTAAACAATAGTAGGTACTCAAATTTAATCAAAGTCTCTTATTATCAATGTCATGCCACGAAAAAACCCAGGAAAGCGTCAGCGAATGTTAGCTAAAAGATACAAAGCATCTATAGCAAATGAACAGGCACAAAAACACCCCCCTATGGTAAAAAATTTAGTGGTAAAAATACCATTAACGTTACTTATTGAGAGTACGAGAAAATATCTGACTTTTGAGGAGAGAATGCAGATAAAATTCATAGAACTTTTTGGAGAGGAATAATGAGTATGAAGTTTTGAAGATTTTTTCAATTTTTTGTTGTTGTTGTTTAATCACCCCTGGATAAAAGAATATGGTATATACAGACTTATTTGAGAATTTTATTCAACTTGAATTAACCCATGGTAACTCTATTATATCTCGAGTGAATGAATCGAAAACTAATTTTTGATATATCTAACGTTACTCACCCTAATGTAACCTACCCTAACGTAACCCAGTCTACCAGAAATGAAATACAGGAACTTAGCAAAGTATTGTTTGTCTTATAGAAAATTGTACAAAGAGGAATTTCTGAATAATGTTAAATATATATTTCTTTCACAGTCCAGGGAACAAGTAAGCAGGAAAACTACCACTAGTACCACCCGGCACTCACTACCTCTCATTTATATTCAGAACAATAAAAATTTTCAGCGAAAACCTTTCTCCTATAAAAATTTGTACAGGGACGAGTGTCTCGAAAGTTTGAAAAGCGCCCTGTCCCAAATTGAAAATTCATGTAGATCACGGTCAGTTGAAAATTTCAACATTTCATTAACCACCCCGCACGTAGAAGACCTGATTTCCTTCGAAGATGACGAATTGCCTGTCATCCCGTCCATTGAGACAGACCTAATTTCTTTCGAGGACGATGGGTTAGTTTTACCACCATCCCAGCTTAGTGACGAAAAAACCACTGAGGAAAATGAATCAGATTCGGCCTCAAATTGTCTTTCGGAGGAATCCGAAGAATCGAAAATTACACAAAACGATTCAAATCTGGTTTTGACGTCCACTGAGCAGGCCTTGACACAGGGCACCTTGGTTGGAATGAGTCCTAGGAGAATCGGAGAGTTCAACACAGGGGATGAGGTAATGGTGATGTACTTGAGGGGTAAAAGACAAACAAATGTCAAGTGGTTAGGGCCGTATTATATATCAAGGAAAATCGACGATGAAGATTTCGAGATAAATCTGGGAAAATGGTAAAACTGACGTGGTGCATTATAGTAGGATACTACCCTACAACCATCCATGTGCTCCAACCTTTTTGTATTCGAATGAGGAGAAAGACGAAGAATAAGTCTGTTTTTCCCAGCTCCTCCTCACTTTGAGTCACACGCCATATCATTATCACCCTGTACATATAAATATTAATTTTTTTTTTGTCTCAATTCTTTTGTCTCTCCTCGCAATGCCACTTCATGAAAAACTATATCAGATTACTAGAGTAATATATTTTCATTCAGAAAAATTTGACTTCATTTCATTAGATCTAGATAATTCTATTCAAATCAGGAGAGAATTTCAAAAGTCAATATTTCCTATTTATATTATTTTTGTTCGAGTACTACATTTCAAATTCCGATTCATCAGCGATGTCAACAATGTTTGAATTTTATTCTGAATAGCAAAGAAAATATTACATGTTCATTTCTGCAATTTAGTCAACGCAACCGAAGTTCAATCCACACTGCTATAGATGGGTCACACAGCTGATGATATCACCATATTATTGTAGGTAAGATCATATTTCACGAAGGTCACTAGCAGCACAAGACAACTCGGTAAAAACAATTCGTGGAGATCTTGCATAGGACGGCTGGACATTTAAAACTTATTCAATTTAGCATGAACTGCATATGGTTTTAGTATACAGAGGGTGACTCCAAATTTCGAATACAAAACTGAAGCATAGAGACATTGTTTTCCTGGTGTAATTTTTGTTTCATTTAAGTTCTAAATAAGCCCTTCCTGAGAATTTGATTTCTATTTATTCGTTAATTTTCTTCTTTGAAATAATAGATTTCGAGCGGTATTTTTCTTTTTGAAAGAGTGACTTTAACGTCATTAACTGGACTCTAGGTATGCAGAGGGTTAGGAAGAGGTGAGATATTTGTGTTCTTCAGTTATATCTACAGAATGTTTGTTATTAACACATAGAAGAGTAATTTGTTTGAGAATTTTATGTATTGAGGAAATTGGTACCTTGGTGAAGCAAGTTGTTGAATTTGAATTGAATGATGAGAGAATGGAATTGAGAATATAAGATAGAGAGAAATAATTGATGAATGTTGAATTGAAGATGAGAAGTTGTATATTGAAGATGATTGATGGTATAGTGAAGATTGATAATGATGAATTTGAAGATGATTTATGAGATATTGAAGATGATAATGGTATATTGAGGATGATTAATAGTATATTGAAGATTATGAAAGTTATTGTTGAATTTTGATGAATTGATACGAAATTAATTTTATTATGATTTACTTATGAGTTTAGTAGTGATTACTAAACAATTCGGCTAGGGAAGTTTGGCAGATGCTTTGTCAAGTACAAAAGTGAAAATTCACCCTTCGGCCAAGACGTAACATGTGAGTTATGTACTATGTTATGAGAAGTAGAAGGTATTCTAAGAAAGTTATATATGAATTTAAGTTATGGAATGAATTGAGGTATATTGTGATATGAGTTTAGTAATGGGTACTAAACAGTTCGTCTAGGGAAGTTTGGCAGATGCTTTGTCAAGTACAAAAGTGAAAATTCACCCTTCGGCCAAGACGTAACATGTTAGTTATGTACTATGTTATGAGAAGTAGAAAGTATTCTGAGAAAGTTACATATGAATTTAAGTTATGGAATGAATTGAGGTATATTGTGATATGAGTTTAGTAATGGGTACTAAACAGTTCGGCTAGGGAAGTTTGGCAGATGCTTTGTCAAGTACAAAAGTGAAAATTCACCCTTCGGCCAAGACGTAACATGTGAGTTATGTACTATGTTATGAGAAGTAGGAAGTATTCTGAGAAAGTTATATATGAATTTTAGTTATGAGATGAATTGAGGTATATTGTGATATGAGTTTAGTAATGATTACTAAACAGTTCGGCTAGGGAAGTTTGGCAGATGCTTTGTCAAGTACAAAATTGAACATTCACCCTTCGGCCAAGACATAACACGTAAGTTATGTGCTATGTTATGAAAAGGAGATATTATTTTGAGTGATATATATATATGGATTTTAGTGTTGAGATAATCGAGTTATATTTTACTATGAGTTTAGTAATGATTACTAAACAGTTCGGCAGAGGGAAGTATGGAGGAAACCTGCAATATTGGTGAATACTACCCTTAGGGCCAATTCGTGGCACATAAGTGTCATGCAATGCGTGTTGCAATCAAGTTATTGCAAGAGGATGCAATGTAATGAGTGAATGGAAGTAATCAAATTGTTTCAGATATCTAGAAGATATAATCCAATATTCGTCGTTGGTATTAGCCAGGAAAGTAGTTGTTTTCTTATAGATATCTCTACAATTTGATCGAATGAAAGCGAGGTACTGATTTGAAATTTCAAGTGCATCATTATGATATGATATGACAATAGTATGTGTTAAGAGCAAAATGTTAAGTTTTCAGAATCCATTAGCTGTTTTTTTTTCAGTGAAAACCACTCTGCTTACCTACCGATTCAGAGAAGATTTTTTTTTCAGTGTAATAGTTCTTTATCAATTTAATTTCCGAAAAATCTCCGAGTTCTGAAGAAGAATCCTAAAAAACCATCGAAATTTCACTTTGTAAAGTTGAAAACATTTTTTTGTGTTTTTTCGGCTGTTGTTGGTATTTGTTCGTTTTATTTTTGTTTTGTTCCTGGGAAATTTATTTATTTATTCATTTATTTATTTATTTATTAGAAACAAACAGGTAGTGATACCATGTTCCTTTCATAACTAGCCTATATTATGTTAACATTACAAATGAAAATATACGTACCTATCCCAATCCCATGTTTTTGAATAACAATGACAAAGCTGTATCATTTGTGTTTTCAATACATGTTGAAGAACAAAAAATTGTGAAAAATATTGATAATATTAATAATAATAACAATAATAATAATAATGAAATAGAGATACCCAGAAGTTAAATATATAATTGCTATCCCAATTAAACGTCTATAATTGGCGACTCTGCCATACCATCAAAGACACTACACTGATGTCCAAGCATGCAAAGTAGCATCATTTTGAAGTTCCTTCAATTTGAAACAAAAAAAAAAAAAAATTGAATTGAGTTAATTGAGCATCACGTTCCCGAGTTTGGTAGAAAAGCAATAGTTTATATCATTCGTGAAAAGATATAGACGACATGCGAGGAATATATACTGAATACATTCAGATATCCATGTATCACATAATACAGATATATATACATATGGGATATATATATGGGAAATACTATGTCATATAGAGAATAATTACTGATTTCATGTACATAAGAAAAAGAAATGAAATTATAGTAACGAGATAAAAACAAAAAGAAAAAAAAAACAGACTCAATACCCTGTAGTGTAAGATATTCTTATATCAATAATCTACTAATCTAATTAGAAACGGCAATCGATCGTATCTGTCTCCTGAAGTCTGATTCTGTTTTTGAAAATATATCTAAATTATCAGATTCTCTTACATTGTACAAATTGAAAAGAATACATAATCTGTTTACTATTGACGGTCGAGCATCTACATGGAATGTAACCTTTCTCGGTCTAAGCCGAGGGGGAGGAATATGAAAGTTGATAGCTGACAGCAAATATGGAGAGCTTATTTTGTTATTTATTATTTTATATAAGGTTATCAAATTATGTTCCTCCCTTCTATATTCCAGTTTCACAATAGAAAACTCTGTTCGAATGAACTGAAAACTTCGAAAGCCGGGACTCTGCTTGTGTCTTTTGTAATATGAATATTTCAGAAACTTATTCTGAACAGTCTCGATGTTTTGTTTCAAATTAGTATGAGATGGATTCCATATTGAGGAGCCGAACTCCAAACGACTTCTCACGAACGAATTATATAGGTGCATTACCACATCAATATTATTAAATTCATATGTTGTTCTCTTGATGAATCCTAACATTTTGTATGATTTCGTAATCATTTCTGTTATATGTTTTTTAAAAGTCAAATCAGGAGTGAACCAAATCCCTAAATCTTTAATTTCCACACACCTTTCGATTATGGTATTGTTCATCGAATAGTCAAGAAGCATTGGGCTTTTGGATTTTGTGAATGTCATCACTCGACACTTCTCAATGTTGAAGGGCAGTTTGTTATCTATGGACCAGTTATAAATAACATCAATATCGTTTCTTAGTGCAAGGTGATCATCAATATTTTTTATAGCTCTGAATATTTTGAGATCATCGGCATAGAGAAGGCAGTCTGAATTTATATTTTTAGCAATATCATTGATAAATATCAAAAAGAGTAGAGGTCCCAGGTTGGACCCTTGTGGTACGCCAGACTTTGCAAGGAATAGTTTGGATTTTTCTCCGGAATACTTCACGAACTGAAGCCTGTTCATCAAATAAGAGGCAGAGAATGTTAACATATGATCACTAAGTCCAAATGAGTGTAATTTTGACAGAAGTATATCGTGATTCACTCTGTCAAAGGCTTTGGCAAAGTCGGTGTACACAACGTCCACCTGAGATCCTCGTCCAAGCAACTCACTAGAAACCTTATCAACAAATGTAACTAAATTCGTTGATATGGATCTTTGTTTGAAAAAAACATGTTGTTCCTGGCATACTAGGTTTTTGACATGGGAAAACATTTTATCATGTAAGATAAATTCAAAGAGTTTTGCGATACAATTCAAAATGACAACAGGTCTATAATTTTCTACTAATTTCCTACTGCCTCTCTTATGTATAGGACTTATTTTAGACTCCTTGAATTTGGATGGAAAAATGCCTGATCTCAAAGATTTCTGAAATATTACCAATAATGGATATATGCTTTAAAAATGTAACATGGGATTCCATCAGGTCCTGCGGACTTTTTTGGCTTCAGTTTTTTCATGGCTGCTTCGATGTCTGCGACTGATACTTTGGTATAATGAAAGCAAGGTTGACCCATTCTATCACCCATTTTACTTTTAATTACCTCAACATCATGATTCGAATTCATGGAGTCGAACACGGAGTTGAAATATTCACCAAACTTTTCGGATATAATTTTTTTATCTGAGACTTCTGAGTTACCTATCAGGAATGAATTATCTGCATTAGAGTTTGATTGTTTCTTACTATTTACAAAATTCCAAAAAATGTTATTATCATGCTTTATATTATTCTCAATATTACGTATATATTCCTTATGAGAAAGTTTAATTTTAGATTTCACTTGCGCGCGCAGACGTTTGTAATCGGTTAAATGTTCCAATGACTCATGTTTCCTTTTACGATGATATTCTTTTTCTTTCATGCATGCTAATATTTCTGGTGAAAACCACGGGGGAAACTTTTTTTTGAAATGTCTTGTTTTGATTCTAGGTACAGTGGCATCAAGAATTTCGTAAAACTTCTGATAAAAAAAGTCAACCATATCATCAACATCTGTGAAATATCCTATTTGTTCCCAATTGCAATCTCTCAGCAGTTCATATAACAATGGAAAATTCGATTTTCTGAAATTGTACTCTCCATTCAAATGATTTATATCTGGTTTCAAATGTTTTAATTTTTCTATTTCAGCTGTGACTGATAATACAGGATGTTTAGGATTAATGTTAACCAATGGAAGGCAATCATTTGTAACTTCTAGTTCTAAGTTACCAAAAATTAAGTCCAAAGTTCTGCGATCCTCATTGAGGCAATTGTTCACAGAGCTCAGATTGTACGATGCCAACAATTCTGTAATACAAGTTGTTATCCTATTAGATGTTTCAAACTTAAAAGTTGTACCATTAACAAAAGGTAGATTGAAATCGCCCATAATTATAAGTTTAGTTTCCATTGTGAATCTGTGATCAAGGTTTGGAAATATATCAACATAATCTTTGTAATGTTCAGAATTAGATTGAGGAGTAATATATAGAGAGTTGAAGATTATATGATTGCCAAGAATATTCGTCTCCACAAAAATTGTTTCCAGATAGGTGTCAATATCAATAAGAGAAGATTTATATTTTTTCAATACTGCTATCAGTACCCCTCCCCCCCTAGCTTTCCCAGTAAGTTCATATGATCTATCTTTTCGAAAAACATTATACCGGCAATCGAATAATTCAGAGTCATGAAAATCATTTGTCAACCAAGTTTCTGTTAAAATGATCACATCATATTCCTCAGCTCCCAAATTCCTATTGAATAAATTTGTTTTAGTTCTCAACCCTTTACAATTTTGATAATAAATTGTAATGTTCTTCATGACCCCAACAATTCAAGTGAATAAACATAAATATAATTATTTGAATAAAAGGATTCAGTTTTTAAAAATATAAAAAAAAAAATGAAAAACAATAAAATGAAACGAGAAGAGAAAAACTCGGTATATATGATTCACTAAGGAAGTTTATTTTTCGTTGATCTACTCGAAGAACGTTTCGATTTGCTATCCTCTGTTGGTTGATCTGTATCGCTTCTGTTTCGCTTCTTTTCCAAAGAAGCTTGATTATTTTTGTTCCTCTCTCCTGAAGTCACTTCCGTGTTCTCATTTGCTCTGAATATTTCCTCTACTCCTGATGCTCTTAATTCTTCTATGGAGTATTCAGATCCATTCATTAGTAGAGTTGATTAGTAGATTAGAGAGTAGAGTTTGTTTCGCGATTTTCAACTGTTTTGATAAATAGGAACTATCCTGGTAATCTACTGCTATCAAATCTTTCGCTACATTAATTCCAGTATTCCTCAATTTATGAGCATGTTTCAATATCAAGTCTTTCAAATGATAATTGACAACTTCTACTATGACTGGCCTTGATTTTCCCTGGTTTTCCTTACCAATTCTGAAAATATGTCTTAGGTTCCGAATATCACATTTTATCTGCAAAACTTCGTTTATGGTAGTTAGAACAGCAGTATTCGTTTCTTCTATACTGTCTCCAGATAATCCGTAGAATATTAAATTATATTTCTCCTGCTTTCTTTCCACTTTTTGCAAGTCCTTCCTCAGGTTCTCGTTTTCCAATTTCAAAAGCCTATTTTCCTCGCCCAATATATTAATTTTCGTGGATAACTCATCTCTAATGATTTTCAATTCATCCTTCAGCGACGTGTGCAATTTCACATTCCCTATAGACATTCGCTGAATCAATTCATACAAGTCGTTTATTGTTCTATCATTTTCGCCCATATTTCGAGAGCGCGTAATTTTGATAATTTAGACAGCAGCCAGCAACACTCTACCTACACTGATTGCTGATTACTAAAAGTATCGAATCGAAATTGATACGGTTTTGGGTGCCTTTGCTATCGGTAAACACACTATGATATAGATACTCCCACTACAGACCATAGATTGTAGCATGCAAATTTGGACTTAACGACTTACAGTTTTTCAGCCAAAGATGTGAGAAATTAGTTGTTTTTCACTTGAAAAAAAAAATGCTTTTGAAAAAATTTATGTCTTATCGAATGTTGATTTGTTTGGACAACACCATGTTCACATTTCACAATTTTTCATTCACTGATGGCACCTTATTATTGATACAACAACACAAAGCATTTCACAGCATGTGCTAACGTATAGATAATGACCCCCACTCTCCCGAATTATTACAATCATTATCTTTCATTTACTTTTATTTTTTCTTTTCTGCTGAAATGTTTTGACGTCTCCAGAAAATATGAATTGAATTAATCGAAGTAAGAAATCACTGGAAAGGATGATGAATTGAAAACCCTACCTATATGCCTCACATTTGAAGTACAAAGAAATGAATAAGTAATTAATTTGAATAAATAACACAATAATACCAGAATACAAGGAATAGGTGCACCTTTTATGAAATTGAAGTAGGAAAAATAAGGAATTATAGGATACAAGTCAAAAGTATAGATATGGACGAGTTTCCAGGGCGCGAGTGTGGAAGACTATCTAATAATAGATTGAACATTCCCCCCTGACGTGCGTCCACGATCAAGACGAGTAAATAATGATAAAATGAATAGGAAAATCAAGTACAATGTAGCAGGAGAAATGTAATGAAGTAATTGATTGATTGAAGGGTATATCAGGGTACCTGAACATGAGGAGAGCGTAGGAGAATATCTAATAAGGATTGAACGCTCACTCGTGGAAATTTTATTGTCAATTAGAGGAATGATTACCTATTAGGGAGTATTTAAGTATGTGAAAAAATCGGACATGGGGAAAGTGTGGAAGAATATCCAAGAAAAGGATTGAACGCTAACCTGTGGAGAAAAGAAAGGAAAGTGAAGAAAATATATATATTTTCTTATTTTTTTGTGTGTGTGTCAAAGGTAAATTGAATACCATGTATTCTGGCACCAAGATAAGCATAACAATTTGATAGCTGAAAAACAAATTTGAGGCAATACAAAGGAGTTAGGCAAGACTGGAATTTTGTCGTTGTATTTTTGTCAAGAAATATCTAGAATAAAATTGAGAATCAGGACGGAGAGTGGTGGGAACCTAAGCAACGCGAAACTAGATCTTGAAAGAGGTTATTCCAAACAAATATTCTTGTTCTATATGTATATATTTTTGTGATAGGGTAAACAGGGCAAAGGAAACAGACATTTAGGAATAGGGACAAACGAAAATATAGAAAGAGCCTGCCATTTATGGAGCTATACATATTAATTAGAAATAGGAAAAAATTTATTGGGAATATAAAAAGGGCCTGCTATTCATACATATATATGTAGTAGGAATAGTAAAAAATCATATTTTGGTTAGGGAAAGAGTGGAATAATTGGGAATCAGTAACTTGTTTTGGTTTATATATTATTTTTCTTAATATCAGGATGTAAAATAAACACTTACTGCGGCATGTCTCTTTGTTTCATGTGAGAGGAGACTACACACGGAAAATGGGAATAAGGCACTGGTACCCAGCTGACATGGCAGGACCCCACGAGGCAAAACGGCTGATGGAGGAGGCGAAAACTCTGAAGGCTGACACCTTTGACATACCAGGAGCCCTAAGAACATAATGGTTAGAAATTGATGAAGATGACAATAAGGGGTGAGGTTTTTGGATGCCATTTCAGAATAAGGACACCAGAAATGTGAAGATAGGATCCTCGAAGTACTTACCAAGAGTGGCTTTGAAGCTGTTCACGAGAACCGAGTCGGAACACAGCAACAGGGGGTTGTGCGTTCACCACCATCCACCGTCGAAGCAAACCGCAAACAGGGTGAAGCAGATACTCGCAGGAACGTTCCACAGAGGCCACACATACGAGTTGCATTGAGGAAGCTATAGTCAACTATATCTAACCTAGAGAATGGAAATAGATATCATGAGACAGAGCCATGAGGTAACAGTTTGGCTTACCAAGCAACACTCCCAGGATAGAGACTGGAACACATGGAAAACCTTTGAGAAACACCACAAACACACTGTATCTGGAAATTACCCATGAAAAACCAACAAACAAGAAACAATATCCCCGAACGAAAACAGTCAATTTCGTTAGCGTCATTTTTTCGAACAAAGAAAAGTGAAATGCACTTACTCATCAAAAATTTCATAAGCCTTGAACGGTGCAAACGGCATTTGATACGATACGAGGAATGCTGAAACCACAATTTGTTCTTACCGGTAAAACAGAGGTATAAACTTGGAACCCAATGGCAGTAGCTGCGAATTTCACGATGGGCACCGACGGTACACGAAGCTACGACAGAACCCAAAAACAAGACCAAGCAAAGAACCAGATGACGGGAATAACCGAGCCAGGAGAATCCCTCCACCACCTCAGGATTAGTATGTATGTCAAAGGGAAGTCTACCAAAACAGAGTAAAAGACCACCCGCGAACCATCAGTTCTACCAACCTTGCCTTTATAGGACAGGCAGCGGCCTCTAGGCGCAGCGACCTCTAGACGCAGCGAAGGAAAGCAGATGCGAGGCGGCCGATATTAAAGAATTCTGCACGCGCGCTAGTGTCTCAGCGTTGCGAATCACCTGTCCTGTATGGTAGGAAAACTCTCTACTGCTACCTTGATATATTAGATAATATATTCATAGGGGTATGAGGGGTAGTTTGAAACGCTGGGGGCCAGCGTTCAGATGACCCGGGAATGTGTCACGGATGGGACCACTCAGTATATATCAGAGTCAATACACCTTCAGATCCTGGTCATTCCAAATAATCAAACAATTAAATTTCAATTCACTTCAAATAATTCGATGGCGTCGACAAAAATCGAACGGTTTGGCAAAACATTAAAATGAGCGTTGAACTCAGGAGTTTCACGACCTGGCACCAATTTAGGTAGTTTTGAGAAGTTTTAGCAAACAAAGCAAACCGTTCGCAAATAAATACGGACCACACTGTGGCCGGCGGGATCATTATTATTGGTGATTCCGAATTCGGTCGACATTCAGCCTAGAGGCATTCAAAATTCAGCCTAGATGTGATTCAGAAGTCAGTCGAAATTTAGCCGAGATTTTTTCCAAATTCATTCGAAATTCAGTCGAGATTCATTCCAAATCCAGCTTAGACAAAAGTTCAAATTCAAAATTGAGTGATTGAGTGGCGTTGGTGTCGAGATTAACGAGATGGCCCATCCAGGACACATCATCCCCCCGGCGAGAGTATTGGCAGTACTGGTAGCAATGTAAGTACCTCGATCATTTGTTTCCAATATTAGTTGGCCCCATAGTTAGGGAAAATAGGGATCAGTACTCACTTTGAACGCTGTTAATCTCGTGCTAGGCCCTTCCGGCAACTTTAAGTAATCCAGGGATGAAGTTAGGTAATGTAGTACTAATGAAGGGGCGTGTCGCACGTTACCCTGGTAGGGATTGATGTTAGTAAATAACCTTCGAAGCACTTTGTTTTGCTCATGATTGATTTTTGTTATAATTTTTCACACTTATTGACTCACTTCACGTTAACCACATTTGTTTAATTTGCTGATTCCTTATACACGTACACTCGTTTTGATTTGATTTTGTTCCACTTTGTACACATATAACTTTTTTCTTTATTTAATTAAATTGTATTTTTTTCTTTATTCACATTCTCGCCATTTCTTTGCTGCAACTCCTCTTTGGTCAGATCACCTCTCGCATTGCCACTACGACCCCCAAATAATCTAAACCTCACAGCTCGGCATATCCCACAAGGGAACGTAGCTAGAGGTGTAGCCCATCACGGGGAAGTCAGCAGCCCCAGAAGTTGGAGGCCGCAAGCTACTCCGTGACAATATTCTCATCGATTTCGTTATCAATTACTGGTTCTATGTCAATAAGAGGTTTGATTTCTATTTCTGCGAAGTTAGGATGATATTCAGTTCGATTGTCTAAAACGAACTCTTCGTATTTATGGATTTCAGATATATTATTCTCGATAAATTTAACATCACGAGAAATTCCAATTTTATTTTCGCTTGGTATCCAGACTCTGAAACCTTTCGATTGTTCCGAATATCCTAAGAAAATACCCTCCTTGCAACGAGAATCGAACTTTCCTTTATTCGGTGTTCTATTCAGACAAAATATCTTGCAACCAAATTCTCTGAAATGACTGACATCAGGTTTGTTTCCTGTCCAAACTTCGTAAGGAGTCATTCCATCGAGACTCTTGCTGGGACAACGATTCCGAATATAGTTCGCTGTATTCACAGCTTCAGCCCAAAACATTGCTGGTAGACCGGACTGCATCAACAGGCATCTTGCAGTACTCACGAGAGTGCGATTTTTCCTCTCTGCTATACCATTCTGTTCTGGGTTGTAGGGAACAGTTAAACGTCTCGAAATGCCGTTCTTTTTCAACAAATTATCGAATAAGTTACTCATATACTCCGCCCCATTATCAGACTGGAAATATTTTATTCTCTTTTCCTTCTGATTTTCAACGAGCGTAAAATATTCTTCAGTTTTCTCTAGTAGTTCATCTCTTGATCTCATGAAACGTACTTCGCACCAACGTGATGCATCATCTATAAATTCAACAAAATACTTAGCCTTGCTCTTGGATTCGATTCTCATTGGACCACAGAAATCGGAATGTACTATATCAAGAATTTCGGTTTTCCTTTCAGATTTCCATGGAAACGGGGTTCTTGTCATCTTTCCGCGAATACAGATGTCACATTCCAAATCACTGTCAACGTTTTTTATTTTCAGACCGATGATGCTCTGTTTGCGTTCTGCATCTACAAGGTCTTTCACGTTCAAATGTCCAAGACGTCTGTGCCATAGTTTGATAGTTTCTAGTGGAGTTCTCGTGATGAATGCCGAATCGTTCCCATAACACGATGATTGTTAATTTTCGCGTACGTAGTATAAATCACCTATTCGATCAGCAATCAACTTAACATCACCATCAGAATCCATGACTAAAGCAATATTTTCTTTGAATAATACTTCATGGCCGTTGCTGGTTACTTTGCTTACTGACATAAGATTAGTTCTCAAATCAGGAACATGCAATGTATTATTCAGATGAATATTTTTACTTTCACCGAAAACGTCAACAACAAAGGAAACAGTACCTTTAGCGACAATTTCAGTCGATACATCATTCGCTAATTTCAGTTTGCCGCGTTCGGAATCAGTAATGTTAGTAAATTTATTCAGTTCATTACATAGAGGAGACGTAGCACCATTGTCCAAGCACCAACTTTGTCTTTTATCAGAAGAATCCGTTTGAAAAACTTCGGATATACACAAACAAATGTCTTCGGCACATTCAGCTGACGAACAAGAGTTTCTATTTTTTTTACAGTCAGCAGATTTATGTCCAACTTTCTTACATTTGTGACAGCGAAATCTGAATACTTCTTTCTGATGCGAACTTGGATCACTATTGCTAGAACCGAAATTTCCATCCTTCTTAGTATTGTGACGATTTCCATTAAAATTTCTTTTATTCACTAACATCGCGTTCTGTATTCTAGCGCGTGTTTCATTCTTTCGAGCCTCATATTCTTCGACAATCTTCACTCGAAGAATATCCGGTGATGGCAATTCGTCACGAGATTCAATGGCGCATCTAAAATTTTCGAAACTTGAAGGTAGACTATACAGGAGCATGATCGCCAGTAGATCGGGATTGATTTCAACTTCCATTTCAGACAGCTTGTCAACTGAATCGAAGAATTTGTTGATGTGTTCACGCACGTCGTTCCCATCTTCCATTCGTTGTAGGGTTAACTGTTTAAGAAGTGTCGCCTTCCTGGCAGGTCCCTTAGACTGATAAATTCCCTCCAGTTTCAGCCATATATCTCGCGATGTAATACAGCCTTTCACTTGCTTCAGTTCGGAAGGACTGATAGACAAAATTATGTCCGATTTTGCTTTGCTATCATTTTTCCTCCAATTATTCACTAGTTGTTCAGATGCAGCATCATTGGGTGTTAATATCGGTTTCTTACATTCACCGTTCACATAAACCCAAGCATCATTCTTCACTAGTAGTGCTTCCATCTGCATTTTCCATGTATCGAAATTCTCTTTATTGAGAGTTTCAATTTTCGATACATTGGATGAATTCATTTTTGTCCGCAAACAGTAACTACTGAACCAAACGCTTCACGAATCTTATTCCAAATACTCAGAAATCTGGGCACATAACCTGTTAGAGAAAATGGAGTTGCTGGGAAGGTATTGTGGAATAGATAAACTGCGTGTATCAGGAACCTTAGTAAAAGGGACTTCACTATGAAATACTGATGATATATTAATCATAAAATACAGACGTTTATATCAAGAAGTGAATGACGTTTATGTCGATAACTTTGTTAAACAAAACTGCGTATCGTATACCGAAGGTTTACTAAATGATATTTTGTTCAACAGACTTGCCTACCACTTCCAGCTCCCAAGTTTCGAAGTTGATCAATAAAGAAACTCAAACTGTTTCATTAGAAAAGTGAATACACTGAGACAAAAATTGAAAAGAAGAGACCTTGAAATTTCAAACATGAAAGAATAAGTAGTTCAATCAATTTCCAACAGTGGGTATAGTAATGACAATTAATGAGTGACCTAATGGAGGAATGGGAACCTATGGAAATTATGCTCAAAATGCACTCATCAATACCATTCAAGAACCTCTTTTCAAATTTTTCCTATCGTTTTTCTTTTCCTTCTGATAGTTCTGAGACATTGTGCTTCGCTCACCCTGTACAATATATTGTGAAATTTGAATAAAAATATATAATTTCAATTTTATATTCATTTGACTTCCTGATCCTGTAAGAGTAATATTGAAATTTCATTTTAAAGTCAATAAAAAATCAGTGATAATTTTTTAATGATAATTGATTACAACATTATCCCTTTTCCTAAATGAATATTTTTATTCAATCACGTTTACTCTTAAATAGAAGCAAAAAACGAGAAAATATTTCAAATTATGCGAGCGCTTCCCATTAGCCCACACAAGATAGAGAGAGATAGGTATCCGTAAACACTGCGGGTTGCCTGAAAAATATTTTTGCCTCACTCGTCGTTCACAGTGGGTCCCTTCCAGTTGTTTACATACAGTTCATTGTTTCCTATGTAGGAGCTGACAGGTTCTGTTCGCACATGCGTCGTGTACACATACACGGTTACCAATATAAATCAATATATATCAGGGTTACCAACTCTTCAGTTATACATTTATAATTTATATACTTGTGTGGAGTACCTTATTACAATTATTCATTGAATGAAACTTACGGAACTGTGTAGTGTGGCCTGAAGTGGCAGCAATTGAAGAGTTTTACAATGAACCCAAAATCCTTTGGTGATAAGTTCCGGAATACGATTAGTATCTCAATAATTATCCAACAATGCTTCCAGAATTATCATATGGATATTCCAAATTTATCCTCAAAATTTGAGTATCGCAAACTTGCAATATAAACAATGGTTTTCCAAATCTCTCTCGAAATTACTAGTTAAAAGTGGCGCAGATTCTACGATACACTTCTCCCGAAACGTATTCGAGTTTTTTCCCGTTTCACAAAAAGTAGCAAGAAACCAGAATGATCAGATACTGAGCATAGGCGTGCGCAAAGTTCCTGCTTGAATTGGTAAAAGGTTGAAAATGAATGTTATAACAAAAATAATATTTAGATTCGTATTCGTTCTGTAACTACCTACCCTAACTAGGATAACTATTAATTGATTCATGACATAATTTATTATTTAGTATGAAATTGATCTGTCACAAAGTTATACGGGAAAATTATCTCCCTTAATATATATTTTTCAAGTTTGACACCGTGTATCTCGAAAATTATGCATTTTCGGACCAATATTAATATGAATTTTTCGTCTTGGGATCACCCGAATAATCGTCTCTTGAAGTTTGCCTACAAACTTAAATAACACCCTGTATATGGAAAAAATTTAATATTTAATAGGTACCGGTTTCGTGGTGGGTACGCGTTGCTATCAATTTACCGTTCTGCCGTTCGGCTTGAAGACTGCGGTTTCCTCTTTCACCCGATGCGTAGACAGCCTTTTGGGATCAGAATTCAGGTCATTCGTTACTGCGTATATTGATGATATTCTGATAAAATCAGAGTCATTTGAGGACCGCCTTGATCACATCGATAGAGTTTTGACTAGGCTCCATCAAATAGGTTTTACCGCTCGCGCAAGCAAGTGTAAGTTTTTTAGGGAGGAAATGAAGTTTGTCGGGTACATTATTTCACCCCTAGGTCTCCGTAGCGATCTCGAAAGGGTGCAGGCGATAGTGGATTTCCCCATTACCAAAAATATCAAGCAGCTCTAAGGGTTCATCGGACTTTGTAATTATGATAGGGCCTTCTGTCCTAACTTCGCAACGGTCCCCGAGCCTTTGGTGTCTCTACTCCGGAAAAAAAATAGATGGAAGTGGGGGCCTCCACAAGAATCTGCGTTTCTGGAACTCAAGACGATTATATCCCGAGAAATCCTTTTGTTTCATCCAGACTATTCTGCGAATTTGTATGTACAGACGGACTCGAGTGATTTTGGTATTGGCGCTCAACTTTATTGCTGGGAAAAAATGTTGTGTGGCATTTGCAAGCAGACTCCTCTTAGATCGAGAAAGGAACTACAGCATCCCTGAAAAGGAAACACTAGCCATCGTTTGGGCTCTTCAACTCTGGAGGATCTTTCTCCTTGGTAAGCCTTCTACCGTACTCTCGGACCACAGGGCATTATCATACCTTCAATCATGTAGGTTGCTTTCCGCGCGTATAACCCGTTGGGTATTAGCCCTCCAAGAGTTTGACTATACAGTCGAATACATATCGAGAAAGAAAAACGTGGTCCCTGACATCTTGTCGAGGAATCCCCCCCTTCGACCTCCAACCCCCATTGATAAGTGTTTTAGAATATTCGCATGCAGTGCCAATAAGAACTTCACTTCAGATTCCACGAACCAGCTGCGCAGCGCGCTGGCCAACCTGGAGGAAGCTCAAGCCCAAGACGAGGAGTTGTCTAAAGTTATATCGAATATGAGAATTGCCGAACACCAGGACCATCGTCGTGTAATGTCCTGTTTTCAATTAGATCGTAGTTCGAGTTATCGAAACATGTTCAGGAGTGCAGGGAAGAACAGCAGAAGATAGTTCACTTCTTACTGGTTTATTATAGAATGGTTATTAGTTCTTTCAGAGTTCAAACCGGAATGTTCTCTGTAACTACAATACCTAATTGATAACCTACCTATTAATTTAAACAATAAATTGATGAATATATAATCTAACTATCGTAACACTTTCGGAAAAGCTGTGTTGGACTGTTTCGAAATGGTACCTGATTTCAATGATATAATTGAACAATATATTATAAACATCCACTACACCTTCCCCAAGAGAAAAAGAAAAAATGTTCTACTTCCTAAAATATTTTTCTACTTAGCTATGGTAACATAATGACATATTTTACTCAACATATTGTTTTACCCTATTTTTATGTATAACTACAGATTTTTCATTAATTTTTAAAACAACATTTGGACCTTTGTCCTCTAATATTAAAAATGGACCATTGTATAAAGATTCCATTTTACTTGACTTTCCATCATTTTCTACTGAAACTAAGTCTCCTATACTGTATGTTACATTTTTACAATTATTTTTGTCGTATTCGCATTTGCGTTTGTTTTTTGATACCAATAAGTTATTACGTGCGTCCTCCCATGCTGTTTGTAATCGAAATTTAAGTTCCTTCGGATAATCATCGAAATTATATAAAGGTCCTACGTGATTGATAATTCTAGAAGGAATTTTGGTTGATTTTCCGAAAACAAGTTCATGTGGTGTATAATGTGTTGAAGAATGAACTGTGTTATTATAGGAGAAGCACCAATAGGGAACCCAAGAGCTCCAATTACTGTTTCCTTTTGATACTTGCATACGAAGATATGCTCCCAAATGTTTATGTGTATTTTCAAGGGCTCCCAATGTTTGATGATGATATGCAGTAGAATTCAATTGTTCAATATTCAATAGTTTACAAGCTTCTTTGAACGTGTTTGACAAGAATTCGGTTCCTTGATCTGTAACACACGATTCAGGAATTCCATATCGTAAAATGAAATTTTCTACGAAAGATTTCGCTACTGTTGAAGCCTCCTTATCACGTATAGGATATGCCTCTACGAATTTAGTAAGATCACATTGGAGTGTTAGAATATATTCATTCTGCTCTATATCAACCGGAAGTGGGCCTACTAAGTCAAGAAATACTCTTTGGAAAGCAGAAGTAGCTGTTGTGGTTATTGTCAATGGCTCCTTATTCGTCGTTGAATACTTGTATCTTTGGCAATCGTCACATCTTTTGACAAAAGATTCAACATCTTTTTTCAAGCACGGCCAAAAATAAAACCTCTTGATGTTATTATACATGCGGTTTACACCTGCATGTCCTCCCGTTGGCCATGTATGAAAATCGTTCATGACTAACTGTCGCAGTTCATTATCATCTACCTTTTGTTTATCATTAATGATAGTAATTTTCAGTTTCTTATTCAATACTTGATTTTCATCATTTCTCAGTTCCTTCAAAAAATTATTACTGTCAGCATTTTTCATGATTATCAACTGTGGAATATCATGTTTCTCACATAATTTCTCCGGATGCCTCAACGACGTACCTAAGTCAGACGTTGATCGGTATTGCTGGTTAAAGAAAATTATTTCAGAATTGACGTCATAAATACAATTTTTATATGCTGTATCTAAATTCAATGTTTCATTTTCTGAGTAATTAGATTTTATTTCTTCAAATTTGGTTTTCGATATCGGGCGTAGCTCAACAGTTTGAGCATTTTCAGGTTTCAATATTTCCACTACAACAGGGTGATCAAGCCTATCATTCATGGAGATATCATTTGTTGCATGATCTTCTTGCGATTTAGTCTTTGCTTGAGCTCGTGTGATAATGTTCATACTTCCACTCACTCTACCACTCATATCTATCAATTCACTCGAGTCAATAATACTTACACGCGACAATGCGTCAGCTGTCACATTTTCAGAACCTTTGACATATTTTACAATGAAATCGAACTCCTCTAGAGTCAATCTGAACTTCGTGAGTCGACTAGATGGATTAACCATGTTGAACAGATATATTAATGGGCGATGGTCGGATAGAATAACGGACTTACGACCAAACAAATAAGCTCTAAAATGTTTAACTGACCAAACTATTGCCAATTACTCTTTTTCAATGGTACAATAATTTTTTTCAGCCTTATTCAAAGTTCTAGATGCGTATGCAATAGGTCTATCATATGAATTTGATAAAACTGCACCTAAAGCATAACCACTTGCATCTACTCTGAGAATGAATTGGTTGTTTGGTGTAAAATTTGGATATTGTAATAATGGAGGATTCATGAGCGCCTGTTCCAAAGATTCGAATGATTTTTGACATCTTTCAGTCCAATCAAGAATAACTCCTTTCCTTGATAAACTATTAAGAGGTTGTGCAAATTCCGGAAGAATATACCTCATATTCATCCAATCTATTAACTTTTGGCATCAAATTCCTCAATCTTACTTCTCTTTCATTCACATTCAGTAACCTTATAGGCATCCTATTGCCAACTGGTTTCGCAATACTACTTCCAATCATAACTCCTTCACACAATTCATCATTCAAAATTACACATTCATCCGTGATGTCGGTATAGCACCATGTAACTATTTCGCATCTTGGTGGTATAACAGTATAACAGTCGCTTTTTGCATTTAATGGCACAGTAAACTTTTCATGGTTATTCCAAAAAGAAAACATAAATTTTTCATAGTCGATAATTGCCCCATAAGATGAAAAAAAAATCTGAACCTAACACACCTTGTATACTAGAATCAAAACTCTTGATAACCGTAAATTCATGAGTTATAGTTTCATCAGCTAAATTGAATGAAATATTCGCTGATCCAACAGAACACATTGATCCAGAGATTCCTTTAATTTTAATTTTATTTGATGTATCAAGACTTGAGATATCGTTCAAATAATCTTCAACAAAACAACTGATGCTGGCACCTGTATCACATAAAAAACTCAATTCATTTTCTCCATTGACTCGAACAAAATTCATTGCATTCATATTCAGACATACTACTTTATTTTCATTATAATTAGACTCGAAAAAACCGATTGTGTTCTAATGTTTCTCCTGATGACAGTGATGACTCAGTATTATCTACATTCGAATTTTCAGCAAAATATGCATTATTAGAAAATATCTGCCCGTACGGTCGACGCCCAACAGGTCTACGCGAAACTTGACGACTTCGACCTTGCCCTCTATACGCTGTGTTTGATGACCTATTGAAACGACTATTATTGAAATTTGTTCTGTTTTGATTACCTCTGACA
Organism: Phaedon cochleariae; assembly: GCA_918026855.4. Classification (NCBI taxonomy): domain Eukaryota; kingdom Metazoa; phylum Arthropoda; class Insecta; order Coleoptera; family Chrysomelidae; genus Phaedon; species Phaedon cochleariae. The sequence goes on from OU896717.1 coordinate 12,397,286, forward strand.
TAATTGAAATTTGAAAAATGAGATTTGTTTTGATTCCTATGATACTTCTGACGACCACGCATATGATACATATCCTGAGAATTATTTTTAGTTGAATTACAAGCTAAATCTTCCTCTTTTGCTCCCATTATAGCGTCTTTCAATTGCACATAGTTTCTAGCCTTTACTATAGTTCTCAGATCTCTATTTCTCAATCCGTTCGAGAATGCATCAATTGCTAATTTTTCATTGACCGATTTTAAAATTTGAACAGAATTTTCGTCTCCGTCCGCTTGCGCTAAAGTTAGATCTAACATGAGTTGTTCAATATTTCTTGCATAATCATCGATACTTTTGGTGTCCTGTCTAATACTATGCATTTGGGAAGCCAATGATGCTGCAGATTTTTTCGTTAATAGGTTGTTCTTTATATCTGATACTAAATCTGCAACATTATTGTAAGTTGTTCGTAGCCTCAATTTTGCACATTGCGTAATTTTTGCTTTCAATACATATCTGATTAAGAAAGATTTTCCATCATTGTCAAGCAAGTCGCTGTATAACTCAATGGCATCAATTAACTGCTTCGTAACATCTTCAGTACCGTCCATAGATGGTAATAAAGATGCTGCGGTTCGCAAATCGAATTTTTCAGACATTTTTGAAACTTTCACTTCCTCTTTAATATGAATGTTTTTGAGTCTATTTGTCAGAATTGTCTTAGCTTCCTGTAATTTGTTTCCTATTATACCTAAATAACCATCTACTTGCAATGTTTCATCTTTACTACAACTATCTCTAATTTTCAAAAACTTAGCTTCTAGGATATTGATATCAACTATAAACTTGTTAACTCTAGCCAAAGATTCTCTACGCTCTGCCGGTTCTTTTTTAATATTACGTAAAACTACCGTCAACACCTCAGATAATTTATCAAATTCTTCTAACCTATTCATAAATAAAAAAATTACAAAAATGACTCACTACTTGGACGACATATACTTTTATTCTGGACCTCAATTCATTACCCTCTTGATTTCTCAGCATAACTCCAAACTGCATCATGCGTTGCAAACTAGTGGCATTGCGCCCTACTAATCTGTTCCCACGATGCTGATCACCGGTACGGCCGATCAGTTTTAGACTAACTCTTGGCTTCTTATTATTTCTCTTCGTATCTTCTTCTCTATGGATTTTTTGCCTCGACGAAAGCATAAGATGATTAAGCCTGCAATTATCAGCATTCCAATAACGAATCCGCAAACTTCCAAGAGGGTGTAACCATGTTTAGGGTCACCTTGAGCAGTATCTCCTCCGCTGTTGCCTGCTTGTGAAATGATCACTTCTTCCTTTGATTGTGTTTTTCCCATAATCTTGATGACCAGATGATTATTATATATAGTTCTTCATTACCCCAAACATGTAACCAGCAGGATCGCCATGTAATGTCCTGTCTTCAATTGGATCGTAGTTCGAGTTATCGAAACATGTTCAGGAGTGCAGGGAAGAACAGCAGAAGATAGTTCACTTTTTACTGGTTTATTATAGAATGGTTATTAGTTCTTTCAGAGTTCAAACCGGAATGTTCTCTGTAACTACAATACCTAATTGATAACCTACCTTTTACTATGAACAATAAATTGATGAATATATAATCTAACTATCGTAACACTTTCGGAAAAGCTGTGTTGGACTGTTTCGAAATGGTACCTGATTTCAATGATATAATTAAACAATATATTATAAACATCCACTACAGTCGTTTCGTAATGCATAATAATATTCTGTACATGAACAGGTCCCAAACCGAACCAGTTCTTTTGTGTATTCCGAAATGTCTGGTTCCTTCGGTGATAAGAATCTTCCACTCTGCCATAGGACACTTTGGTGTATATAAAACGTGGTGTGCCTTGAGGCGAGGAGTCTACTTTAAAAACATGCACCGCCTCATCAAACGGGAAGTTAGGACTTTAGGACGTGCCGAATATGTCAGGTCACCAAACATTGCTCGTTGCCGAACCCCCCACAGAAGTCCATAATACCAGAAGGTCCTAATGACCTACTGGCCATGGATCTTTATGGGCCCCTACCTCCCTCTGTCGGTGGTGTTTCGTACCTGTGTTATTGTGGACGTGTTTACAAAATATGTCACTCTATATAGTCTCAAACGGGCGACTACGGAGGCTATTCTCAATAGATTGATCAAAGGCTATTTCCATCAACATTCCCCCCCGAAGCGTATCCTCACTGATCAAGGAACCCAATTCACTTCTGCTCTTTGGAAAAATGTCTTAGGCGAACATAATGTTCAGGTGATTCATACCTCCGTACGTCATGCCCAGGCGAACCCTTCCGAACGATGGATGCGAGAGCTTTCTCGTCTTTTTTGAGTATTCTGTAATGAAAAACACACTCGTTGGGCATATGAGTTATCCAAGTTGGCCTATTTACTGAATAATGTTGTCCATGAGACCACGGGAGTCACCCCAATGGGGTTACAATTCGGAACTCCGTCTAGGTCAATTCTTCCTCCCGAAAAGGTTCCTCCAGTAGACCATATCCAATTCGATGCCCACGTCATACTGTTTTTGGCTCGAGAGAGTTTCTTATCTAAAGCACACCGTCGTATGGCTGCTCATCTCGGTCGTCCTCATCAAAAATGTTCAATTAATGACTTGGTGTTGTTGCGGTCCAACCCAATTTCCTCAGCAATTACCTCTAAAACCAAAAAGTTTATGTTACTTTTTGAAGGCCCCTACCGGGTTAAGAAAATTTTTGATGACCATGTATATGCCTTGGAGAATTGTGAAACGGGTTTGGATCGAGGGTACTTTCACGTAAATCACCTCCGTCCTTTCAACTCCTGAATCTGGTCAAGCCCTTCTCCTGCGGTTTCTCCTCCCTCAAAGGACTTCAGGGGCAAGTTGCGGCGAAACATACTGTATACAGCTGTGTTCGATGCGATGTATATTCATCGAGCGCTCGCCTCTTTTTTGTCGCTAGGAGAAAACTAGGCCCGTCCGCGATAAACTGGCTCGGCCAAATTTATTTCAGCTCACACGGATTTTCGATTGAATCTTCTGCCTATTTGTAGTTGTTTTGTGATTTGGTATTCCTCAACACTGAAAGGCTTGAGGGTTTGTTTTGCTGTGCGTTGTACCTGCCCTTTAAGGTGAGCATGTTTTTTCTTATTCACATTTGCGTTTCTGGGGGCTTCTCTACGAGGAACTTGTATATTTGTTCTGTATAATGTATAATCTGAAAGTTTATCATTTTTCTTCTTGATTGTTAAAAGTTCTACTGGAAGCGATGATACTTATTTCTATTTCCTTTAAGGTTGTGGAATATTGAATAAAACAAATTCGTCAGTAAGAGCTAGCAACCCTAGTATTTATTTGTAGAACCTCGACCCTTTGATCAGTGGCGGCGCTTAGCCGGGCGCTCCGCTACAATACTTAATAACATATCAAACAAGAAATCGTTGATTTCACCAACAAATAATATAGATAGCTCTAAAAATAAGAAGAAATGAAAACACCTTCAAATACAAAAAAAAAGTAGTCGAACCAATTATATGAACGCATCAAAGGTATCATAATGAGAAATTCTGTTCAATGAATGGCAAGTAGAGTAGGTGGCAGCAAAGAAGTTACCTCCGTTTTCCAACAACAGAACTGAATCACAATTGAATCACCACTGAATGATTTTTGTCTTCACAAACAGGTTGAGGATACACTACACTGTTTTACCACTGACCAAACCGATTTTTTAACGCCTCGACACGTGTTTCGCTAATTATGTTAGCATCTTCAGGAGAAGATTAAAACTGAACAGTTTTGATCTTCTCCTGAAGATGCTAACATAGTTAGCGAAACACGTGTCGAGGCGTTAAAAAATCGGTTTGGTTAGTGGTAAAACAGTGTAGTGTATTATCGTGCCAAAGGTTCCAGTCTTCGATATATAGGTTGAGGATAATAAAATAATTACTAAAGGAATAAAAACTGCTTTGAATACAAACGAAATAAGTAGGTACCAACAATTTTATACATATAATATGCCTTTATTCGGACAAATATATGAATGCGCGATAAATGAAGATGATAGGGAAACGACAAAAATATCAGGAATGATAACTCTTGCATTTTTAACCAATACAATCTTCCAGCTATACGGATTTAGCTTGTGATTCTGATATATATTTCCGTAAAAACATAGATTGGTTGCAATAATGATCTTCTCTATTTGTGAAAATGAAAAATTAATCGAAGAGGGGTGATACGTTCATTTTGCTAGAAAAGTAAATCTGAATGATCTCATTTATTTACGATTAGTATGAAATCATGAAGCACTGAAGAACACTTTCGATAATTCCAGAAAGTTGTAATAAAAGTCAATATAATTCAACATTTCCAAATAGTTCTCTCGACATGTTGTTTCAAGCTTCTGTATGATATATCTCACTGTATTTGTATGGATATCATGTCAAAGGTACATAACTATCGAGAAGAGAAAAAGGTAATGAGTAGGAGTGATCCTTTCATCAAAAGGATGTAAATATTTTGTCACACTTTGAAGTATCTCACATACTCTAGAATCTATATAAGTACACACTTAGTTTTAGCCAAATACGAGCTATCCGTATAATTGGGTCAGTCTAGTACCTATATTCGAAATAGTCGAACCAAATATAACTCATCCGTGATATAACTACCAATTAATGTATAGGTACTTATAAGTAGGATTTATGTACAAGATCCCGCATCAGATTTTTGAAAAACAGATTATTTGGAAAGAAATTTGGTTTTCTCAATTATCCAAATTGTAGGATTTTTATAAATTGAGTGGCGTCCAAGAACTTGAATTTTCTTCTCCATCTAGCCTATAATTCGAACTCACTTATCTGTTCTCCGATGTACAGCTGCCGATAGCAAATGTGTTTGACTTTTCAATAATTTCATCCTTTTATATTAAAAGTTGGCCACATTATAGTAAAACTATCAAATGTTGGATCAACCAAATCCTTTTATTATTCTATTATACTTCAGAATTGACAACTAACTTCATCCATCAAATCTCACAGGGAGATTGATGAAGATTTATCCACTACAATACTTCCCTTCCACTATAGTAAGTACTGTTTTCTCCGATTTATCATCTCCTTCTTTCCAACAGGAACTTAAAAGAGAAGCAATATCGAGCTCGGAAGGATTTTCGTAAAGTTCTCCGATTCCTTTTTCTAATCGAATCAATTTGTCAGCCTTCGTACCACTAACATCAAGTCCAAGTTTTTTGAGTGCGATGGACAATTCTTCAGTGGTGAAATCATTTATCGACGTCTTAACCATATCCAGAACTAGTCGGGGTCACCAATTCCATAGTAAATTTATCAAATGTTGAATGAACCAAATCCTTTTATTATTCTATTATACTTCTGAATTGACAACTAGCTTCATCCATCAAATCTCACAGGGAGATTGATGAAGATTGATCCACTACAATATCATTAGTCATAACTGATGCAGAGTTTGATGTTAAAGACGGAATTAGACGCGATTTCGAAAATACATATTACACAATCAAGGTAATATATCATACTTTATTCGATCTACGATCAGAATCAAATATACCACCCCCCCCCCAAGCTAAAAACAATATCTGCCTTCCCAAACTGCAACTATTAACGTTTAATGAAGATATAACAATATTTTCCTCTTTTCTAGATATGTTTGATGCAGTCATACATACCAATACCCAACTAAGCGATATTGAAAAATTTAATTACCTTTTGTCATTCTTGAAAGGGCCCCCTCTGAATCTTGTCCAAAAACTTTCCATGACATCTGCTAACTATAATATCGCTTACGACACGTTAGTGAAGCGATACCAGAATCAAAGATTGATAGCTGCTGCTCATTGGTCAGCTATTGACAATACTCCCAAATTGAATTCAGACAACCCCCAGGATTTACGAAATTTGTTGTATACCTTTGCCGATCATTTGGCCGCCCTCAAACTATTGAAGCTACCTGTAGATTCTTGGGACTTCATTTTAGTTCAAATGCTCTTGAAGCGTATAGACGTTTCAATAGCTACAAAGTTTGAATTATTGCATCATAGTTCCTCCACCATTCCCAAATACATCGAGTCGACTGATTTCCTAACAAAACATTGTGGTGCACTAAACAATGTCAACTTGAGCCACAAGGTGAGATCAAATATTAAGAGGGTTGATTACCGAAAACCAAGTTATTCTCATCAACGACCTCCAACTACTTTATTGGCAAATACGAATACACTGGCTTGCAGTATTTGCAAAAATGGTCATTTGATATACAAATGTCCCGATTTCCTCGAAAAATCTCCCAGTGATGAATATCGAATGGTGAAAGATTATAACCTCTGTTCAAACTGTCTAAGCAACTCCCATATGCTGAAAGCATGTAAGTCTACCTATACGTGTCATAAATGTGGTCAAAACCATCATACCATGCTTCATTCTGAAGTCACGGGCTCTTCTACAAGATTAACAACTCAAAACAACATCCCCGACAATTCCCTTCATTCTGGAGCTTTCTCGTCGTCGAATAATCACTCGAATGGCGCAACTCGCACCCAAGCACTCACAGGCATCTCAACCCGTTCAAATTTCCTACTCCCCACTGCTATTGTAGAAGTTCTGGACAATCGAGGGAACTTTCAAAAATTACGAACACTCTTGGATTCTGGATCCCAGAGCTACTTCATCACACACAAATGTGCTAACCGTTTGGTCTCTCTGAATACCAGTTGAATTTCTCAGTTCAAGGTATTGGACATACAAACACTCTCATCAGTTCTGAAGGAATATCCTGTTTAATAAAACCCATAGGTCAAAGTGCTCCTACGTTCAATTTAGAAACAATCGTTATTCCGAAAATTTGCGGTGATCTTCCCAATATTCCCATCTCGTTGTCATCGGATTCTCCTTTCAAGAATCTACAATTAGCAGATTCTAGATTCAATATCCCAGGGCCTATTGATCTTTTGATAGGTGCCGATTTATTTCCACATATTGTGCAACCGGGACACTGCACAGGTGATTCAAAAGACCCTGTGGCCTTGAACTCAGTCTTTGGTTTTATCCTGATGGGCGAAACTTCTACTGAATCATGTGTCTCCCCTCAAACATTTATTTGTTTCGATTCTACTCTAGAAAATACGCTACAGAAATTTTGGGAGGTAGAAAATGTCCCTAGTATTAATTGCTCATCCCCTGATGACCGCCGCTGCGAAAAAATATTTCACGACACCTCCTATCGAGACGAATCTGGCAGATTTGTCGTATCATTGCCTTTTCGTGATGGCGAACCTTCTTTCCCTGGTAAAAGAAATATTGCTATGTCACGTTTTCTCAGTTTAGAACGCCGTTTACTAAGAAACCCCATTCTTTTCAAAGATTATTCGAATTTTATGTAAGAGTACCTAGATCTTTGGAGAGGGGAGTTCTTGAATCCTGCTTATCTTATTATTTTGGGGGCTTCTTGGGTTTTGGATTCGTTTGTGAAATTGAGAATTGGTGGAATTTATAAAAACGTTTCGCCCATGGCCATGGGCTTTGTCAATTTATTGTAAGGACGACATGATGATGAACAGTGGAGTTAGGTTAGCTGTGAATTGAAAAATACAATTTTACATTTTGATATTATGAAAATGATTAAAAGTATACGTACCTCAACCAAGTAGTAAAAATCAGAGAAATCATTTGTACTATTTTTTCTTTTTCGGTTTCATAGTTAACAAACATTTTTTTTTGGATGTTTCGTTGATAAGGCCTACGAAAAACAGGGTAAAACGAAAATGTTTTGGAGGTTAATTTGGAAACCTTCTTGACAATGACAGATGTATTTAAGTATGACACGGAACATGAAACACAAAACACACTGGTATAGAGAATATCGGCATAGAACATATTTTATATTTGGTAAATTTCGAAGGATGGACTGGTTTTCAGATTTTTATTTTATCATATTTTAAATTTGAAATTGAAATGGAAACAGTATGAAATTTGTGATGCATAGTTATAGGATGGTATGGTAGATATTGCTTAGATTATTGATGTCTGTTCTATCGTTCATCGAATTTTTGTCTTTGTTTATATATATCATTTCTTTGATGCACCCTTCTCACACTGATTATCAACGTATTTTATGGCGTTTTTCACCCTCAGAACCGATACAAGACTATCGCTTACTCACCGTCACTTATGGATTTTCGTGCGCTCTATACTTGGCAATAAAAACTCTCTTAACCTTAGCAGATCAGGAAAAGGATAATTTTCCTGAGGCAGCAAAAGTTATTTACACTCAAACATATGTTGACGACAATGTCACTGGCGCCTCAACCGCTCAATATTTACAAACACAATTAATCACTTCACTAAAGAAGGGTGGCTTGGAGCTCAGAAAATGCGCAGCAAATGACTCATGCCTCCTGGACACTCTTTCCATCTCCCACCTTTGTGACGAAACACTCGCACTTAATTTTGAAGCCGACACCCCTCTCAAAATCTGGGACTACGTTGGAACCCATCTTAGGATATATTTTCCTTCGCAGTTCGATCAATAGATAATACTTGCAAAAAACGCAATCTCCTGTCAAATCTTGCCAGAACCTTCGACCCCCTCGGAATTTTGTTTCCCATTACGTTCTTCGTTAAATTTCTCATTCAAAGATTGTGGACATTGAATCTAGGATGGGATACTACTCCACCTAATGATATTAGACGTATCTGGGAACAATATACCTCAGAACTTCCTTCTTTGACTGCTTGCGAACTCCCTCGGTTCATGTTGATAGAAGATTCGAGTACGTATGAGGTTCATGGCTTCTGCGATAGTTCAGAGAAGGGCTATTGTGCAGTCATATATTCAGTCCAGGTTTCTCCGACCAATGTATTTTCCACTCATTCGGTCTGTATCTAATCAGAGGTTGCTCCACTCAAACGTATTTCTATACCAAGGTTGGAATTATGTGCAGCTGTTCTCCTTGCTCGTTTACTATCTTTCGTCATGAATGTTTATGATTCCGTTCTCCCCTTCAAGAAAATATGTGCATGGTCTGATTCGTCGACTGTCCTGTGGTGGTTGAGTTCCTTTCCCCACCGATGAAAAAATTTCGTCAGTAACCGAGTCAGCTATATCCAGGACAAAATTCCAGGTGAGAGTTGGTTTTATGTTAAATCAAATGAAAATCCGGCAGATGTAGGTTCCCGAGGGATTCTCCCCTCTTTTATTTTGACTCATTCCCTATGGTGGGCGGGGCCTCCTTTTCTAGTCGATCCTAATCGTAATTGGCCTCACTTACCTCACGGTTCAGCTCCCGAACAAGCACTCGAAGAGGAACGAAACCTCACACTTGCTGCTACCGTTACTCCTCATCTCTTAGATATATTGCTAAATAATGTATCATCTCTGAATCGCTTGAAACGAATATCTGCTTATGTCCTCCGGTTTATCAATAACTGTCGAATATCTTCGCGAAATCAATCTAGATGTCTATTGTCAACAGAACTACACCAATCTTTGATATTTTTTGTCGGACATATCCAAGCCATAGTCTTCAACGAAGACATATCTCTTATGAAAAAAGGTAGGTCACCGTCTAAGTCTCTTCGCAAACTCACCCCATTTTTAGACGACAAAGGCATTCTTCGAGTTGGTGGTCGCCTGGCTCATGCTCCCATCTCCTATGAAAGACGTTTTCCTGCTCTCTTGCCAAGTAATAATCGTCTCACCAGTTCGATCATTGATCACTTCCATGTCACATACTTTCATGCAAGTATCCAACAAGTTCAATACTTGGTTATACAACAATTTTGGATTCTGTCCTCCAAACGTGTTATCCGACGTATTTTGTCGAAATGTCTCAAATGTTGCAGAACTAACCCAACTACTCCTCAACCTCCCATTGGAAATCTACCATCAGTACGGTTATCTCAGCTCAAACCTTTTTTACATGTGGGAGTCGATTACGCTGGACCCTTCAACATTACCCTTTCCAAAACACGTGGTGCAAAATCAAGTAAAGCATACTTGTGTTTATTTGTGTGTCTGGCCACCAAGGCATTGCACCTCGAGCATGCCTCAGATCTATCTGCAGATGCATTCTTGGCAGCGCTACGCCAATTTATTGCACGCAGAGGTCGAATTCAACATATTTATAGTGATAGCGGCACTAACTTTGTGTCAGCTAACAAACAGCTCAATAATTTTCCCAAAGATGCAGCTCACAAAGAAATCATCGCCTGGAGTTCCAACCCTCCTTCAGCACCTCATTTCGGTGGTCTCTGGGAGGCGGGGGTGAAATCCGTGAAAACTCACTTAGCCCGCGTTATAGGCGCCCAGGTGCTATCGTACGAAGAATTGAATACTGTACTTATTCAAATTGAAGCCCTTCTTAATTCGAGACCTCTCACCCCAATTAGTAATGATCCCCAAGATCTCACCGCTTTATCTCCAGGTCACTTCCTCAACATGGAACCCTTGAGCGCTCCCTTAGAAACCAATCTAACTGATACTCCAATAAACCGTCTGAACCGCTGGCAGTTGTTGCAACGTATGCATCAAGACTTTTGGAAACGATGGTCCCACGAATATCTGCATACATTATTGCATCAACGCTGTTAGTGGAATCAAAACAGTAGGTACTCCCATAGCTCTCGGTGTATTAGTTTTGATTAAAAACGAGAATATCTCTCCCTTAACTTGGCCATTGGTTTGCGTCACGGAGGTACACCCTGGGAAAGATGAGGGTAATACGCGTAGTTACCCTCAAAACGGCTGGTGGCACATTCAAGCGACCTGTCGTAAAAATTTGTCCACTTCCTTCAGAAGCTTAGAAAATGCATAACATGCATTTTGGTGGACGGAATGTTCTGTTTTCACCATCATAAATTCATAGTTGTATTGTGTTGTAATTGTTAGTTGATAATATTCAATTTTAATGTTATTTTGATACTATTCACTAAACTCATCCTCCCAGTATGTCTGCTTTCGCGAGTCCGAGAGTTTAATGTTGAGGCCGCCGCGAGCGCCCCCTGAACTTTTTGGGTATAACAAGTGGAAAGGACAGACGATTTTTGACTTCGACAGCTACCGCAACTACGTTTTGTTGTTGTCGAATCAATCAATTTGACTCTCTTGTTTTTCCACTGATCTTGATATATTCAGATCAACTTTCATCTCATCATTGATCTTATGATCTAAAAATTCAGTGATTTCCCACCAATCTTAGTTGAGTGATTTGGCGCGTACTTTAGTGACGTGTAACAGGACAATTTGGGTGCGTGTTACCGAACTATCCTGTGTTTCTGCTTTACCGCCGGCCGGCTGCAGTTACGTGTGGTTACGTCGTTGGAAGAAAACTCGGTAAGAACATCAAACTCTCACGCAAAACGCATACATCAAAAACAGTCCACTCAAAGTCAAGTGAATCTATTCCCGCTTACAGCGAAAAAGGGATATTCACAAAACACTATCAGTCACGCATCGCCAACGACATTACAAAACATTTGTATTAGGGTACTTACTACATGAGGGAGGAAAGTTAGCTCATACTCAGTATCCATAGGGAAATTGCATATTTATTATCATTTTTTTTTATTGCGCGCATATATCAAACTGTTTGAGAATATGAAAACTTTTATTCATGAAATCAGCGAAAAGCTCAATTCTTCCTGTGTTTGGTATTAGAGAAAACTCACGCATATATCGTTAGTAAGAGGATATTACAAATCATCACTGTATATACAAACGTTTTCAGTTTTCAATGATTGAATCCTGAAACAAAGTTGTAAATTCCATCCAAGATACCATATTATGTATGAAAGATAATTTTTGTTAAGAGGCATGACAATAAGACTATTTTCAATAGAGTGTTCGTACTTAGGTACCTGATTTCAGAAAGTGTTATTCGAAAAGTCTATAAAATGAATATAGAAAGACTGTCAAATCATAAAAACCATTTCGGATTATATATTTTGTTATTGTACCTGAATTATGTATTCGAAATATTGGCTGTATTTATATTTTACAATAAAACTTCTGTGATAGAGATATTTTTTTTGATAACATTATTGGAGGGTATACACTTTTGATCAAACTTATCGTTGCATTCAACTCACGCCGATGTAATGTACAGAACGAGTATCATCATTCAATTAAAATAAATAATATACCCTTACGTCAGGTTTCAAGTGACTGATGGTTCATCCTTCCCAAATGCCCCGACACTGGCGAAGTTACAAATTTACTACAATTTCTCGATATTCCATTGCCATAGACTACAATCTACAATTTAGTAATTTTTGCCATTACTATCATGTTTGATCGCGGCAGTCGATCCTGTGCTTCAAAAATGGATTTTGAAGTTGAGGGTGATGGTGCATCGAAAAAAAAAATACTCAGCAGGCAGAGGTAGTAATTATTCCTGGTAGGAATCATTCTTTGGATGAAAATGAAGCCTTTCTATCATGTTTGATCGCGGCAGTCCTGTGCAGAGCCTCAGAAATGAATTTTGAAGCTCGAGGGCGGTGCATCGAAAAAAAAAAAACTCAGCAAGCAGAGGTAGTAATTATTCCTGGTGGGTATCGTTTTTTGGGTGATAATGAAGCATTTTTATCATGTTTGATCGCGGCAGTCCTGTGCTGAGCCTCTGAAATGAATTTTTAAGTTGAGGGTGGTGCATCGGAAAAAAAATACGCAGGAGGCAGAGGTAGTAATTATTTCTGGTAGGTATCATTCTTTGGATGGAAGTAAAGTATTCCTATCATGTTTGATCGCGGCAGTTCTGTGCAGAGCCTCAGAAATGAATTTTAAATTTGAGGGTGGTGCATCGAGAAAAAAAATACTCAGCAGGCAGGAGTAGTGATTATTCCTGGTAGTTATCATTCTTTGGATGGAAATAAAGTATTCCTTTCATGTTTGATAGCGGAAGTCCTGTGCAGAGCCTCAAAAATGAATTTTGAAGTTGAGGGTGATGCATCGAAAAAAAAATACTCAGCAGGCAGAGGTAGTGATTATTCCTGGTAGGTATCATTCTCTGGATATAAATAAAGTATTCCTATCATGTTTGATCGCGAAAGTCTTGTGCAGAGCCTCAGAAATGAATTTTGAAGTTGAGGGTGATGCATCGAAAAAAAATACTCAGCAGGCAGAGGTAGTGATTATTCCTGGTAGGTATCATTCTCTGGATATAAATAAAGTATTCCTATCATGTTTGATCGCGAAAGTCTTGTGCAGAGCCTCAGAAATGAATTTTGAAGTTGAGGGTGATGCATCGAAAAAAAATACTCAGCAGGCAGAGGTCGTGATCATTCCTAGTGAGTCTCATCCTTTGGATGAGAATAAAGTATTCCTATCATGTTTGATCGCGGCAGTCCTGTGCAGAGCCTCAGAAATGAATTTTGAAGCTCGAGGGTAGTGCATCGAAAAAAAAAAATACTCAGCAGGCAGAGGTAGTAATTATTCCTGGTAGGTATCGTTTTTTAGGTGGAAATAAAGCCTTTCTATCATGTTTGATCGCGGCAGTCCTGTGCTGAGCCTCAGAAATGAATTTTTAAGTTGAGGGTGGTGCATCGAAAAAAAAATACTCAGGAGGCAGAGGTAGTAATTATTTCTGGTAGGTATCATTATTTAAATGGAAGTAAAGTATTCCTATCATGTTTGATCGCGGCAGTCCTGTGCAGAGCCTCAGAAATGAATTTTGAAGTTCGAGAGGGGGGTGCATGGAGACAAAAAATACTCAGCAGGCAGAGGTAGTAATTATCCCTGGTAGGTATCATTCTCTGAATGGAAATAAAGCCTTTTCATCATGATTGATCGCGGCAGTCCTGTGCAGAGCCTCAGAAATGAATTTTGAAGTTCGAGGGTGGTTCATCGAAAAAAAAAAAAAAATACTAAGCAGGCAGAGCTTGTAATTATTCCTTATAGGTATCATTTTTTGGATTAGAATGAAGCCTTTTTTATCATGTTTGATCGCAGCAGTCCTGTGCAGAGCCTCAGAAATGAATTTGGAAGTTCGAGGGTGGTGCATCGAAAAAAAAATACTCAGCAGGCAGAATTAGTGAATATTCCTGGAAGGTATCATTCTTTGGATAGAAATAGAGTATTCCTATAATGTTTGATCGCGGCAGTTCTGTGCAGAGCCTCAGAAATGAATTTTAAAGTTGAGGGTGGTGCATCGAGAAAAAAAAATACTCAGCAGGCAGAGGTAGTAATTATTCCTGGTAGGTATCATTCTTTGGATAAAAATGAAGTATTCCTATCATGTTTGATCGCGAAAGTCCTGTGCAGAGCCTCAGAAATTAATTTTGAAGTTGAGGGTGGTGCATCGAAAAAAAAATACTCAGCAGGCAGAGGTAGTAATTATTCCTCGTAGTTATCATTCTTTAGATGAAAATAAAGCCTCACTATCATGTTTGATCGCGGCAGTCCTCTGCTGAGCCACAGAAATTGATTTTGTAGTTGAGCGTGCTGCATCGAAAAAATACTCAGCAGGCTGTAGCAGTTGAAATTGCTACAATAAGTTTTTAGTTTATCATCTATTTTTTTGTTTATTTTTACCTGGTGTATATAAGTAGTCTGGTGAGAAAATACATACTTACAGAGAACACTCAGTCATTAGATAACAGTCGATAAATCAGATCTTCATCTTTATTACAAAATAAAAACAAATACAGCTGATTCCAGTAAACATATTATCCATTCAGATTATTTTCCCTGAGGCTCAGCATACCTGTAGGAAGTGATGATTTTAGCTTCGGCTTCGTTCTCTGATCCAATGAACAGGTCCTGAAATTTAGGGAAAATAATATAATATAGATCTACTTTGAGCTAGATTAAATGACTTACCTGTGATGTACCTCGGAGTGATGGTACCATTATGGACTCAGGGGTTTCTTTCAGTTCAGAGTGGTCGTTCGATATTTGTTTGTTTTCTTTACTTTTCTAGGACTCTTTTGTGGTTAAGTATGTCCTATTCTCACTCTAGCGTGGAACTACGGTCGTCGTGAGCATCAATAGTCTTCGCAACTTGCAGTAAAAAGGAGAAGAAGAAGAAGCGTTCATCAACCCTGGCTGCTTATTTACATCATGGTTTTTTTTAAGGAAAAAGAAGAATGAGAATACTCTTCTGTCTTTGGTTCCTATTTCATTTAGGTTTATTTGAACTATTCGTTCCCAGCTTTTATCTCGACCAATAGGATGCGAGAAAATTATTTTTCTCGGATTTTTGCTGTTTCGTGAGAGGTCGGTGTTAAGGGTGGGGGAATAGGGACTGGTCGAGGAAGATTTCCTTTGGGAAGCTCTCTTCTCGGGCAGCCATGATGACGACTTGAGCCATTAAGTTTGGTGGTGATATTTTTGATCACTTGGTGAAAACCGGTGAAATATCAAGTTTTGTTCTATAACGTTTTCAACGCTAAGCGTAATCATCACCAACTTAAAGATTTGAGAGCTGATGGTTGTTCGCTGCTTTTGGAGCCGCCTGGTAGTGACGCCACGTGCCAGCTAAGATGTTTGGCCCTTCTTCAACCCTTCTCAGAAGGTGAGTAATTTGTCATTGATTGTTGTGAGAATTTTTTGGTGCCACGGTTCGTCCACAAAGTTAGAGCTACAGGACGTATTTTTTTATACACTAGGGTGCTAGGATGTGCCTAGGGCACTAGTGGTTTATGACCTGCCACTGATCTCCTGCGCTGTGTTTCGCCGTCACGTCGGGAGGAATACCCAGGACGAGGGGCTACGGAACTCAGCATACAGATCGGAGGGGGCTCTTTTCGTTCTTCCCTTTTCACTGCAGCTAATCCGCTGAGTTGCATGCTGCCGTCACGCCGGGAGGAATACCCAGGAGGAGAGGCGTCAGGATCCAGCCCAGTGGATTAGTGGAAGCACCACCTTTCTTCGCTGGACTTCTGGACCGACTGCTGTTAGCACGCCAGGAGGAATACCGAGGAGCAGGGGTTGCAGCATTCGGCCCAGCAGTTCAGCCCCCATCTCATCTTCATCGCAGACCATCATCATCGCAGACCATCTTCGCAGTCACCTACTGCCACATCATCACCAGAGCGGACCGTGATAGGGGTGATATGGACCTCTGGAGAGGACCTTCCCCCTATTTTTGACCAGGTTTTTGTTAGGGACTTTTAAAATCTCAAAATTAATAGATTCAACCATTTTCTAGTGTAAAACTCCCTGTGAAGCTTCACCATGGTACCATGAGACAGCGGTCTCAGTTTTACAATTTTTGATGATTTTTTGCTTAACAAATCCATAGAATATTGACCATTTCCCCATGTATTTAATTTTTAAATATCTAGAAATTATCACTATTTATCTGACTCAGTTGAAATTGGTTAGGATGTCCTCTACAGCGGTCTGAATGTGCCTTGTCTGGCTCTGGTGAAGAATAAATAGGTTGCAGGAATATTTTTGTTTCATTCCACTGTCTGTCCCGCTTGAATATTTCAGGAACACAAATTCGTTT
This sequence comes from Phaedon cochleariae, assembly GCA_918026855.4. Taxonomy (NCBI): domain Eukaryota; kingdom Metazoa; phylum Arthropoda; class Insecta; order Coleoptera; family Chrysomelidae; genus Phaedon; species Phaedon cochleariae. The sequence goes on from OU896717.1 coordinate 12,413,786, forward strand.
CAATATTTCAGGAAGATCTTTTTTAAGCATATTTTCTAGAGCATATTTTGTATAGCATATTTCTGGCATTTGTTGTGAAGTATTTTGTTATATCAGATCAAAGTATTTGGTTTTCTCAATTATCCAAATCAATTCACATTTTGATATTAAATTGAGTGGCGTCCAAAAATAACTCGAAAATCAATCTCGAATCCACATCAACTGTTCTCTGGCGAAAAGCAGCCGTTCGCATATGTACTTAATTTTCTTTTAAATTCAAATTGATTGAAATTTACGTGATCAGAAAGATAGGTTACAAGGCAGAGGTATATATAGGGATTATTCCTGGTAGAAATCATATTCTTCAGAAGGAATTAACCCTAATAACACAATTACATCTGTAAGACGTCGTAGAAACATCCATATGGGATGATAGGAACATCTCTGGAAAATCCCTATTTTCCTTGGGACATTCTTGGGATGTTGCTGGCAACACCCTTGTCAGCATTTGCGATGTCTTATAAACATCCCATCACAATGTTTGTGGGATGATACGGGATGTACCAGAGACATTCAGGGTACTTGATATGGAACATCTTGAAGAAACTTCTAGGATGTTATTTCACTACACTGTTTTACCACCCAGCAAACCAGCGAAGTCACAGAAGTCGCTAGGACGAACCATTTATATACTTATTGTTACTTCTTTATGGGACTTACCAACGACTGTTATAGGATTTCTTGTTGTAATTTCGAATGCTCAGTAAAGTCTCAATGGGAATTCTGTCTGTTACTTACCTAGGAGGTATATGCCAAGTTTCTCTATAAACATTCAAATGAAGTACACGTTAGTAAAACCATATAGGTCTTTCCCTGATGGTAAAATTATCAACATTCTAATTGTTACCCAATTGGTCAGTTTTTAGTTATTCGTGAGAGAGTTCTATGAGAATTATAGTTGTAATTGCCTCTCGATATCCAACAATTGGTATCTGATATGCCATACCCAGATAGCACCAGATATTCATGGAATGTTTTGTCAGTGTACGATTTGGAAGATATATATCCAGATATTATATAGATGTCCTGAATATATCCAGAATATCTATAGATATTCATATATTATTCCATTTCGAATATTCATCGCAGGTATATCATCCTATATCCACAGATCATTCGATTAAGAATATTCTGAACGCGTTGTTCTATGGATATTTTATGATTATTTATTCTGGATCAAAATCATTCCGTATCGAATATTCATTGCATGTCCGGTTTTGAATCTCCAAAAGTTATTAGATAGATAGATAGATAGATAGATAGATAGATAGATAGATAGATAGATAGATAGATAGATAGATAGATAGATTTATTTGTTTCAAAAACATACAGTTTAAGAAAAAAACGTCAAAATTAGGCTAAAGTACATAAATAAATAAATTTGAATAAATAAAATTATAAATATTATATTGAGAACATTTCAAATCTATCTATGATTTTTTGTTTCGGAATCGAAAATAGGTTGGTAATAATTCGTTTTTTTTTTCTGTAGGTTCATCCATGATACATTAAAACTACATTGTATCATGGGTTCATCAGTTTCGATATATTTACAGATTTGATTGAGATCATTCTATTTCAAATTTCTAATGTTTACTTTCAATTCATTGAAAATATCGCAAAATTAAAGTATTTCTAGAATAATTCGAAAATGTTACAACATGAAGTCATTTTCAACCTCAGACGAATAAAAGAAATGAGTTTTCAACACTTGTCGAACTTCCCGCAAATATTAACATATTAACTCGAGGTACCGTGTACCGAGCGGAGAGAGGCTAAATGAAAGAGTCAAGAATAAGATGGCGGCGATACGACAACAACATTAGCGTCCTGTTTGTAGTTCAAGAAGTTCAAGTAGGTATGGAATTTCAAGCAATAATGATTGATAATGAAGAAATCTATGTGAGGTTCTGTTATCGTAGGTGAGTATATAAGCATCTCAATTGTAACAATATTGTTATATAGAAAATCATTTGCCAGATAGGTATACCTCATTGTTTCGAATTGTAAGCATCTCAGGTGCATCAACAATATAACCGATATCAGCTCTCATTCCAGGAAATTGAGGGTAAGACATTCTAAGCCTCTAATATAGGTATACTCAAATAATGAATGATTTCTGGTGGTGAGTTATTTATGTACAATATAATGAGGATATGGTACCTACCTTTTATTATGCTGTAGGTACGAACATCACACAAAATTAAACATACTGGGACTATATACCAGCAGACCCTGGAGGGAATACCATACACGAACAGATCCTCTCAAAATCCTCCAATTCCTAATAGAATTGAAGCTTGAGGGGCTGCTATAAACAAGAAGACCTAGAGATAGTGAAAGAGAAGATGAGGCACAATAAATCTAATCAGGTCAATAGGTAGATTCATTTTTATACCAAGCTATTACACACATACCTACTACCTATAACATGTACATAAGTAGATAAATACATATTATTTTTTCAGTGAAACAATATGGTGATACTCCAATGCATGATGAGAACATACCTACCTATTTAATATTTATGGAATAATTCAGAGATTGGGCCAACAATTATTTTCAAGGTAAATTCAATAAAGTCATCCCTGAGGGGTATTTCTAAACTATAATATATACAGAGTGTCTTCTTAAGTTGGCTACATATGGGGCACTTTTTTATTATCAATTTTCCAAAAAAAAGTTATTCCTCATAAAAAGTTCTGCATGGCCCAAAACTGACAATGCAAATATCAGATATCTGATTTTTCCAGTTGTTTCTTGATCTTATCAATTTTAAGGTAAAAAGTATTTCTTCATAAAAAGTTCTGCAAGGCCTAAAACCAAGAATTCAAATATCATTTCAGTCTTCTTGACATGCAGAAAAAAGAGGTTCTTATTTCCTCTTGAATAGAATAGATGTTTTTTTGACATACCTCGTATAAAACTGAAAAAAAAAACATATCTTATGATCACATTTTTGGTGTCAGCCCATCAAGCATGTTTTATGAAATATAACTCCATATTTTAATAAAAGAGTTTCTCTTTATATGTAGCCAACTCGAGTAGACATACCTTATATAATTGTCATAGATAAACTGATACATGGAAAACATTTTATTTGTTCCAGATGCTGTTCTGAACATGATGTATGTAATAAGGTACTCCACACAAGTATATAAATTATAAATGTATAACTAAAGAGTTGGTAACCCTGATATATATTGATTTATATTGGTAACCGTGTATGTGTACACGACGCATGTGCGAACAGAACCTGTCAGCTCCTACATAGGAAACCAGAGGAGAATAAAACCAGTTGCTTCTAGTCAGTCCTGAGTTTCAGTCAACCCATCTTACCTCATAATATATAAAACATGGCGCAGTCTTGAGCACATGGTGATAAGAGGTCGCCATATTGGCGAAAAGAGCGAAAAATTAATTTCGTGAAAATTTATAAGGCCTTTGCCTTCAAAAATAACTTCCAGAGTTATTTAATAACAATTGGTTACTAGCAAAATGGATTTCAGAGGTGTACCGCCGAAGATTTATACAGGAAATCTATCAGAAAATTGGCGTTTTTGGAAGCAACGATTCTTGATGTACCTCACGGCAACGGAATTGAGTAAGAAAGAGGAAACTACCAAATGTGCCCAACTCTTGACACTAATTGGCGATGAAGGTATGAGAATTTATAATACTTTCGTATTTACGGATGAAGAGAAAGACAAATTTCAAGTATTAATCAATAAATTTGAGGCTCATTTCAATCCTAAGAAAAACCTGACTTTCGAACGGTATAAGATGTTCACTTGCAAGCAGAAAGAAGGTTAATCTGTTGAACAATATGCTATAGAATTGAAAAACTTGTCTCTAAATTGTGAATTTCAAGATCTTCGAGAGAGTTTGGTCAAAGATATTCTGGTTTGTGGTCTACGCTGTGAGATGCTGAGAAGTAGATTACTAGGAGATGATGTTGATACTCTTGAGAAAGTAATCCAGGTCTGCATGAACATTGAAAGCACAAGGGAGCATAACCGTCAAATAATTAATGGGATGGATAAGGAACAGTCGAACAGTAATATTGATATGGTCCGAGGCAGACAAAATTATTCAAGCCAAGGAAGGTATAATGGAAATAGCAAAGCAGCGCATCATCAGAGCAAACAGAGGACAACACACCATGGTAACTCAAACTGTCCTAAGTGTAATCGACATCATCAGCCAGGAGAGTGTCCAGCGTTCGGTAAAGTCTGTAGCAATTGTGGTAAACAAAATCATTTCTCTTTAATGTGTAGATTTAAAAAACAGGAAAGATTTTCAGATAAATGTTTCTCTAGAAATAATAATCATAACAAAAATTACAATAGAAAGATTCATACTGTCAATAGTGTCAAAGATGTTTCTTCTTAAGAAACCGATAATGAATCATCAGATATACAAGATTATATCTTTATAGATTCTGTTGAGAGTGCAGTGGACAATGTCTCCAGAGAATCATGGGCTGTGGAGATGGAAATACAAGGTCATCTGGTCAACTTCAAACTGGACACTGGGGCAATGGCAAACATCATTCCTGCAAATGTGTTGAGAGGTATTAATTTTAATTTCGAATAAATGTTGCCAACTAATGAAAAATTCTGCTCTTATACACGGAATCATTTACCTATCATTGGTCAAACATCGCTCTTATGCCATGTCAATAATAGGGATGAATTGATAAAATTTTATGTAGTGGATTTAGATAGTAGTCCTATTGTGGGTTTGAAATCTTGTATAGATTTAAACTTGATACAAAAAGTTGAGGCAGTAGTAAAAAATTCTAGTACGAGTAAAACAATACTCCAGAACAATAAAGTTTCTGACTTATTAAGAAAATATGAACATTTGTTCAAAGGAATAGGATGTTTGAAAAATTCTCATAAAATAACTTTGAAAGCAAATATACAACCTGTTGTTCATTCTGCCAGGAAAATACCTTTTGCAATTATGGACCAAGTTAGAAATACTTTAGATGAATTAGAAAAACAGCAAATTATTGAGAAGTCTGTTGAGAGCACTGATTGGGTGAATCCAGAAGTAATCGTTAAAAAGCATAATGGGAAACTCAGAATTTGTTCAGACCCAGCAGATTTGAATAGGTCAATAAAAAGACATTATTTTAAAATTCCAACTTTGGAAGAAATCACTTCTAAATTTGCAGGATCCAAGTATTTCAGTACATTGGATATGACAAATGGGTTTTTACAAGTGAAGTTAGATGAAAAAAGTTCTCAATTATGTACATTTTCTACTCCTTTTGGGCGTTATCGATTTCTACGATTACCTTATGGTTTAGTCAGTAGTTCAGAAGTTTTTCAAGAACTTATGATGGATATTTTTGGGAATGTTGAGGGAATTAGTATATATATTGATGATATAATAGTTACTGGAAAATCAATAGCAGAACATAATACTCGATTAGAGCAGGTTTTCAAACTAGCTCAACAAAATAACTTACGTTTCAATAAAGATAAGTGCAAGTTTTTTGTCAGTGAAGTCAGATACATGGGACATGTCATAAATGAAGCAGGTCTAAATCCAGATAATTCAAAAATAGAAGCGATTATGAATATGCCTGCTCCAGAAGATGTAAAAGGTTTGCAAAGATTTCTAGGTTTGGTTAACTATGTTGGTAAATTTGTTCCTGATTTGTCAGAAAAAACTGCAACATTAAGACAACTCTTGAGAAAAGACGTAGTATTTTTGTGGGACAAAGTACAAGAACAAACATTCAATGAGTTGAAAGAAATTGTAGTTAGAAGTCCGTGTTTGAGATTTTTTAACATAGATAAGCACTCCACCATTTCAGTTGATGCTTCCCAAAATGGAATGGCAGCAGTTTTGATGCAAGAGGGCATGCCTTGCGCTCATGCATCAAGAGCATTTACAGACGCTCAAAAGAGATACAGTCAGATAGAGGAAGAGCTTTCAGCTTGTTTTTTTGGAAGTCAGAGATATCACCAATTTGTATATGGAAAATCATTTATTATTGAGAGTGATCACCGACCTTTACTACAAATTGTTAAAAAACCTTTAAATAATTGCCCACCAAGATTACAACGTATCCTACTTCAGTTAAGGAAATACGATTTTAAACTTATTTACAAACCGGGAAAAGATTTAATTCTAGCCGATGCATTGTCTAGGGCATTTGAGAAAGATAAAGTATTTGACGAAAATTTAGATTTGGAGATTGATGCCCAAATCAATTTGATCTCACTGAATTTGAATGTGACTGAAAATAACAGAAAAGAATTTATAGAAAAAACCAGTCAGGATACTGAGTTAATAACATTAAAATCGTATCTTAGAGATGGATGGCCAAAGAATATGAAAGATATTTAGGAAAATCTGAGATTTTATCATAGATTTCGTCATGAGTTATGTGAGGTTGATGGTTTGGTGTATAAGGGACAGAAATTCATAGTTCCAAAAGCAAGCAGACAAGAAATTTTATCCAAATTTCATTACTCTCATATGGGCATAACAAAAACAATAAATAGGGCTAATTTGTCTTTTTAGTGGCCAGGAATGAATAAACATATTCAGGACATGATTCTGTCATGCCACATCTGTCAAGTGAATTCAAAATTTCAAAGATCCGAGCCCATGATATCTCACGAGATAGTTAATTTTCCATTCCATAAAGTAGGTTGTGACATTTTTCATTTATACAATGAATCATATTTGTTAGTAATTGACTATTACTCTAAGTTTGTTGAAGTAGCAAACTTATATAAAAATTTAACTAGTGTAAATGTTATAAGTAAACTTAAGACTATTTTTGCTAGACATGGAATTCCAAAAGAAGTGGTAACTGATAATGGACCAGAATTTTCATCTATGGAATTCAGAAAATTTTCTGAGGGATGGGAATTTAGTCATGTTGAAAGTTCGCCTAGATACCCACAATCAAATGGTCAGGTTGAGCGTGCTTCCCAAACTGTCAAAAATATATTGAGGAAATGTCACCAAGACAAAAGAGATCCCAATTTAGCTCTGTTAGAATATAGAAACACACCAATAGATAACAAAAACACACCAGCAAATATATTGATGAATAGAAATCTCAGAACGGTTATTCCACAAACAAATTGTCAATTTGAACCCAGATTATTCAACAAAGATTATAATGAGTCTTTGAGAAATGCAAAACTAAAGCAAAAAATCAGTTATGATAATAGAGGTGTAAGCGAATTGGAGGATTTGCAAATTAATTTGAATATTTTGTTTCAAATAAGACCAAATGGACCTTGGAGTTTGGGAAGAATAATAAATAAAGTTGGTATCAGATCTTATGAAATATTATCAGAAAATGGGTCATATTTTGTACGAAATAGGCGTTTTATTAAAAAATCTCTGTTGAGACAAGCAACAAAAGAACCACATACAGTTATCAATAATGATTGTATGGGGAAAAACTATAGAGTTATAGAAATCAAAAATAATAAGGAAACTCAAAATAGCAATAATAATATACCTAGCACTTCTAAAGTGAATATTATACAAGAACCTTTTTCTCAATATATGACAGCGGAAAGCACGACTCAAGCAGATGATAATGAAGAAAATTTTCAGATGGAAAATGAAAATTCTCATGAGACTGTATTAGGGACTGTATTAGGGGTGACTGAGAATACTTGTGATAGAGACGACAATCTTGACAATCTACCAGAAAGTAGCGATAGTAGCAATAGTAGCAATAGTAGTGATAGTAGTTTTCAAACGAGTACTGAATCAGTAGAAGAAAAACTGGAAAGTGATGTAGATTAAGAAGACCAACCAATTAAACCTGAAATTGGGATATCTATATCTCGATATGGCAGAGTCAGAAAAAAACCAGTAAAACTTGATATTTATGATACATCTACAATAGATGAAACAAGTTGAGATTAATTAAAACAAAGTTCTAGTTTTAATCTATAGAATAACTTTTTGCAATACATATTGTCGAAATATTGTTTAGAAAACCACAGTTAGTCAAGAGGCAGAAGATCATTACAATTCCCTAACACAAGTATTCTCAAAATAGTTAGTTTTAATGTGTATTTCAAGTAAATGTAGGTTTTATACAAATAAATGTTACTTTGTGTTATACAAATTGTCTATTTTTACAAATATAATGTTAGGGTGAAACTATTTCTGTACAATACTGGTTTTATGTAAAATTGTGAACAAAATTGTAAATTATGACTTCTTATTATGATAAGAGAATTGAAATTTGATACAAGAATGTGTACATGAAATTATAGCAACATTTTATATAAGAAAGCTCTTGAGAGAAGAGATGTAATAAGGTACTCCACACAAGTATATAAATTATAAATGTATAACTAAAGAGTTGGTAACCCTGATATATATTGATTTATATTGGTGACCGTGTATGTGTACACGACGCATGTGCGAACAGAACCTGTCAGCTCCTACATAGGAAACCAGGGAGAATAAAACCAGTTGCTTCTAGTCAGTCCTGAGTTTTAGTCAACCCCTCTTACCTCATAATATATAAAACAATGTATCTGTAGAGAAGTGATTAGTCTGGATCTATACTTACCTACTTGGTGAAATGAGGATATTTATAATGAAACGTTCACTCAGATGAACTTTCATACAAGTGTCCAGTGTAATATAATCTCTCTCTAATGAAAGCAAGCTGTTTTTGGAACATATGTATGCTATGCTATCAGTGATATGAATTACTGAAATCACATGTGTGTTGATATTTTTGTTTTTGTGAGAGTGTTGTTTTTATGAAAAATATATGTTTTACAACAATTAAAAGTGCATCAGATCAAAGCTGGTACTCAAAAAGAACCACAAGAGTGAAAAGTATATCAATTTGGAATTTCTATGGAATTTTATAATGCAGCCATAAATTCGAAATGATATATGTTATCACTGTAACTTCCCACAGCATTCCTTGAGTGAACTCGCAAAAATGTCATACGAAGAAATTCTGTTGAACATGGAAGTGTAATGCAAAATAATGTTAGTTTCAGTAAGATACAGGAACTCACAAAGTGGATAACTCTTAAAATTCCGTTGAACTTCGAAAAAATGGTTTGTTGCAACGTTTCATGGATTTACGTGGGATCTTCAGTGTCGCGGACATTCGAAAGTCGCCAGGAATTACTGGGTACAGTTTTTTGAACATCGCATTGGAAGTTGAATTCCTGTTGTTACCTAATTATTCGCGACTTCCCAGGGATAAACTCTGGTTACTGGGCACTAACCAAACCGATTTTTTAACGCCTCGACACGTGTTTCGCTAACTATGTTAGCATCTTCAGGAGAAGATCAAAACTGGATGTTATTTGTTTGACAGTAATGGATGACACGGTATGAATTATTTTCAATCTGAAATCCTGAAAATGGACGACCTATTTCCAGATATATAAAGTATATAACAATCCGAATCCGAAAATATATGGTCGGTGCGCTCCAATAACTAATGGAAGATGATAACAGATGTTTGAGGCTCATATTTATTGGCGCTGGGCCGCCGGCTGTTAGTAACTCTTAGCAACGTAGTTGCACCGCCATCTATCGGCTGGTATAACAAATGAATTCAGCAATAAATATGCTGGAGAGATATACTTCAATTTTGTCGTTTATTACATGGTTCAACAGGTACTTTGGTAATCCTATTGAGGAATATTTAGTATAATTATTTCAATTTGTTATCGATGAAATTAGCCGGATTTGGTACCCAGATAGCACTAGATAATTTATGGACATCCTAAGAATATTCCGTTTCGGATATTCGAATATTCTCTAGACCCACTTTAAATATTTATATTCTTTTCAGAATATTCTATGGACCATGGAAATGGGAATCTTTTTAAATATTCTATAGATATTCCGACAAGAATATTCATTGGATAATCCAGAATATTCATGGGATACCTTAAGAATATCTTTTCATCAAATATTTCTACTATCTATGGATTATTCCAAAACGATCATCCAATAGTAATCATTGAATATTCTGTAGGTATCCATAGAATATTCTGAGGATTCAATTTTGATTCAGAAAATATATTCTTGCTCTGGAAATATTTTATTATTCGAAGGTCTGTCTATACAACAATATCTGACAAATTTATGATTTGTATGGTGATTATAGCCTCAGTTCTTCGATCACGACTTTCTGGCCATCCCTGAAATTATCAAACATATTATAATCCCAGATGCTATTCAGTATAACCTGAAACGAAATTGAAAAAATGCAACAGGAAATATTCATTCAGAAAGTCATTTTCGCAACTTCAAATAACTCACCTGATGAGATTTTATTACACTGGACACTTGTATGAAAGTACATCTGAGTAAAGGTTTCATTATCAATATCCTCATTTCACCAAGTAGGTATGTATAGATCCAAACTAATCACTTCTCTACAGATACATCATTTTCAGAACAGAATCTGGAACAAAAATGTTTTTTATGTACATATCAGTTTATCTATGACAATTATATAAAGTACCTATGTCTACTTGAGTTGGCTACATATAAAGAGAAACTCTTTTATTATAAGTTATATTTCATAAAGCATGCTGGATGGGCTGACACCAAAAATGTGATCATAAGATATGTTTTTTTTTTTAGTTTTTTATGAGGTATGTCAAAAAAACATCTATTCTATTCAAGAGGAAATAAGTACCTTTTTTTCTGCATGTCAAGAAGACTGAAAAAAAAACAATTTGAATTCTTGGTTTTAGGCCTAGCAGAACTATTTATGAAGAAATACTTTTTTCCTCAAAATTGATGAGATCAAAAAGTTTTCCATGTGAATTGATCAGAAATTAAAAAAAAATAGTAAAACCTGCTTTTCATCAGAGGTAGATGTGATTAGATATTTGAACCTAGTTTCCAATTGCAGTAAACTTCTCTCCATAATACTTTTCAATATTGTCAAAAATAAAGTTACTTTATTCTTGAACAAAATTGATTGTTTTAGACATACCTAGTATACGACTGGAAAAATCAGATATCTGATAATTGCATTGTACATTTTGGGCCATGCAGAACTTTTTATGAGGAATAATAACTTTTTTTCGTGAAATTGATAATAAAAAAAGTGCCCCATATGTAGCCAACTTAAGTAGACACTCTGTATATATTATAGTTTAGAAATACCCCTCAGGGATGACTTTATTGAATTTACCTTCAAAATAATTGTTGGCCAATCTCTGAATTATTCCATAAATAGGTAGGTAGGCATGTTCTCATCATGCATTGGAGTCTGGATTGGAGTATCACCATATTGTTTCACTGGAAAAATAATATGTAGATGTTATAGTTAGTAGGTATGCTATAATAGCTTAGTATAAAAATGAACCTACCTAATTGCTATTGACCTGATTAGATTTATTGTGCCTCATCTTCTCTTTTACTATCTCTAGGTCTTCTTGTTTATAGCAGCCCCTCAAGCTTCAATTCTATTAGGAATTCGAGGATTTTGAGAGGATCTGTTCCTGTATGGTATTTCTTTCAGGGTCTGCTGGTATATAGTCCCAGTATGTTTAATTTCGTGTGATGTTCGTACCTACAGCATAAAAATAGGTAGGTACCATATCCTCATTATATTGTACATAAATAACTCACCACCAACGGCACCCCCTTTTTCACCAGAAATCATTCATTATTTGAGTATACCTATATTAGAGGCTTTGAATGTCTTACCCTCAATTTCCTGAAATGAGAGCTGATATCGGTTATATTGTTGATGCACCTGAGATGCTTACAATTCAACACAATGAGGTATACCTTATAACAATAAAGAAAGCTTCACTATTGTTGCAATTGAGATGATTATACTCACCTACGACTACGATAACAGAACCTCACATAGATTGCTTCATTATCAATCATTATTGCTTGAAATTTCATACCCACTTGAACTTCTTGAACTACAAACAGGACTGTGTAGTGTGTATAGTGTATAGTGTATACGCTAATGTTGTCGTATCGCCGCCATCTTCTTGACTAATCTTGACTCTTTCATTTAGCCTCTCTCCGAGGGTCCGTGTGGTCCTTACCCTAGCCTCGGTACACGGTACCTCGAGTTAGATTGACAGGTTAATATTTACGGGAAGTTCGACGAGTGCAAGTGTTGAAAATGACTTCATGTTGTAACATTTTTCAATTATTCCAGAAATACTTTAATTTTGCGATATTTTCAATAAAATGAAAGTAGACATTAGAAATTTGAAATAGAATGATCTCAATCAAATCTGTAAATATATCGAAACTGATGAACCTACAGAAAAAAAAAACGAATTATTACCAACCTATTTTCGATTCCAAAACAAAAAATCATAGATAGATTTGAAATGTTCTCAATATAATAACTTTTGGAGATTCAAAACCGGACATGCAATGAATATTCGATACGGAATGATTTTGATCCAGAATAAATAATCATGAATTATCCATAGAACAATGCGTTCAGAATATTCTCAATCGAATAATCTGTGGATATACGAAACTAAACCTACGATGAATATTCGAAATGGAATAATATATAAATATCTATAGATATTCTGGATATATTCAGGACATCTATATAATATCTGGATATATATCTTCCAAATCGAACACTGAGAGAACATTCTATGAATATCTGGTGCTATCTGGGTATAGGTATAAGTATATGAGTACGAATACAGTTTTGATTTCATTTTTACCAACTCTTTAATGTTTCAAATGTCACAATTGTTTGAACTATTCAATCATGCCAATCATCATCAGCGAATATGGAACCATGATATTGTTTATAAAAAAAGATCAAATGGGATGTTTCTAGAACATCCAATGAAAACATCTGATGGATGTCCCAAGAGAAGCATCTCTGGGATATCGTACCTAAGTCTGAAACATTGGGACATTTGTAGGACCTTAGCGGGATGTACCAGCAAGATCCGGTGTTGTTAGGGAATGCGTTTCCATTATGTTTGATATAACGGCAGTCCTAGGGCCTATGAGCCCTATAAGAATATATATTATTTTTCTTAATTTTTAATGCGATGTGTTACACCACACACATACTTATTCTGTCAAGGAGAAAATATTAAGTAAATACTTGTATATTCGCTATAGGTGTTCATATATATATGTTTATTCCACAATAACTGTACTAATTGTTTTATGAATAGGAATCATAATATCTTATTGCAATAATTTGCCGATGCCACTGTTCATTCGAGATCATTGGAAATTCAGCTGCCAACGGTCTGCCAAGTTCACACCCTGAAAAAAATATCTGGTGCGCCACTGGTCCTTCGGGTAACTTCGGAAATTTGGGCCGCTGGCCTGGTCTGCCAGTTTCACACCGGTGATTGAGGTTAGGTTCCTACATCTTACTTGTTTGGCCGTTTTAGGCCCCATTTTTGAGTTTTGAACTTCGATCATAACACAGAACAGAGCAGACGAATACGATCCTCAATTCTCATCAACAAGCTTGATTGATGTGAATATGTGATCTGTGATACAATTGGAAGGAAATATACTTAGTTCTATAAATAATAAACTACCTATTTCTTTAGGATGAATGGAGATGAGTTTTTCCAGTTCAATTTCCAATTGGTATCAAGCCATAAAGAATCAAGGGCTGTGTTGTCAATCTTACATAATATAACAGTCAGTGCAAAATAACCGTTAAGAGACTTCCTCCGAGACTTCTGATGAATCTAGGACTAAGTATAGGAGATGAAATTCAACTGACCTATCTGAAAAGTAATTCAGTTAATGAGGCAACAAGTGCAATACCACGGTTTCTTCATGGATACCACTAGATGCATCTCAAGTGTGAACAAAATAATATTGTAGTATCAGAACACTGCTGAACACTGTATGTTCAATTCTTCATATTGTTGATCCATCTGGAATTGACACTCATTGTAGAAGAAGGCTTAATTTATCCAAGGCAATATTTTAATGAAGAACCTAGTTGGTTGTGGCACATGAACTCTTAGGACATACTGCATCCTTCTGGAATTGCCATCAATGAATGTGTTGAAGGATTTTCTCTTTGCTTGATGTGGTTGAAAACTGGAAGTGATCCAAAAGTTATTGGTGGTTATTATATACAGGTGATAAAATCTCTCCATGGTTGTGCATTGACACATGACAGTGAGACCAGATATGGGCATGTGAAGTTATCCATGAAAATGCCAGTCATGTTGTCTGACTTGTAGGAAATCTAATGGGATATAGAATTGAAAATTGTGGCTGGTATTTATAGCTCTTCGAGTAGCTCTTCCATGGTTTTGTGAAGTGCTTGATACTCATTTCCATTGCATATTGATTCATTTTCATTGCATATTTAAAGTTCCATATTCATAATTGATTGTATAAATTAGTGTTCCTTATATATGTGTGGAAACCACTTATATCTGAACAATTTTCTCACACCACTATTAACAAACACTGAGAAGACTGGTAAATGAAAAAAACATGAATTTGTACCACCATAGGGGGGACAGTGTGAATTCAATTCATTTAATTAAATGCTTTTCAACTGTATCCCACCTCAATTGTGCTGTTTGTTGATGAATTTTCCACAGAAGAACTTAGTTATATTCCAAGAACTTGATAAAAAATAATTCGAAATATTTACCACTGTAGGCAGGGATAGGGTGAATTCAATTTATTCAATTATATGCTTTTCAACTGTTATTATTGATTCTACCACAGAAGAACTCAGTTATATTCAAAGAACTTGAAAACAAAATTCTGAATTTGTACCATCATAGGGGGACAGGGTGAATTAAATTTATTTAATTTAATACATTTTCCCCTGTATCTCATCTGAAACTTTCTGTTCGTTGATGATTCTTCCACAGAAATATCTAGTTATACTCCAAGAACTGGAAAAAAATATTTCAGAATTTGTACCACCATAGGGGAGACTGGGTGAATTTAATTTATTTGATGAGTTGTCACCTGTATCTCAACTGAATATTTTTGTTTGTTGATAATTCTCCTACAAGAATATTTAGTTATACTCCAAGAACTTGAAAAAAAATATTTTGGAATTTATACCACTCTAAGGGGGATAGGGTGAATTAAATTTATATAATCAATCAATCAATCAATCAATTTATTCATCCTGTGGAACTCACAAAGGTAATAGGACAAGTCAAATTATAGAACCTAAATCGAGACCTAAATATAAGTATATATACAAAGATGCATACTAATGTAAGTGGTTAACAGTTAAATAAAATAGTTAAATAAAATAGCATCTACTAAAGCTCCTATAAATAGCAGCACTAGACATGTGACATATACAATCATACATATAAGATTAAAATGTTAATGACAATGGATCAAATCTAAAATTCAAAAAAATCTTTTTGTACAAATACATCAATTCTATGAAATCTTGTATTGAGTAAGGACATAGATCTATTAGAACTTTTTCCAGTTGAAGTTTGAAGGTATGATGTGGCAGACTTCTCAGATTGTGAGGAAGTTGTACAAGTACAAACCAAAGACGTGTGGTGCTCTTTTGGATGATTCCAGATGCTTGAAGGGCAGGTGGAAGTCATCTTTTTTCCTTGTATTATGAGTATGAGTGTCACTATTTCTCAAGAAGGTATCTCCATTGCAACATACGTATGTCAATAGCTCAAAAACAAATATGCCAGGAACTGTTAATATTTTGTATTTGTTGAAAAAACTTCCACACCAGTAAGTAATTGGGTGGACAGCCCACAAGACATCTTATGATGCGCTTCTGAGATGGAAAAACACTGTGTGCAGCTGGAGTGTTTCCCCATACTATAATTCCATATAAAATTCTGGAGTGGATTTCGGCATAGTAATATTCGAGGAGATGGTTCAGACTCAATGCACTTTTTAGGTTTCTTGATTGATAGCACTTAAAGTTTTAATTTTTACTCAGGTTAGTGCAATGAGTCCTAAATGACAAGGTGGAATCAAAGTACACTCCTAGAAATGTAATGTCTCTAATTGCCTCAATTGTGTTTGAGTTTTGGTGGGTATGAAATACTGTGTAATTAGTTTTACTGGAATTTAATAGTAAGGATCTGTCAGAGGACCAAGCAGATAATTGGTTGACTGAGTTTGTGATTTTTGCTTGTAATGATTCAATATCTTTATCTTCCAGTAGTAAACATAATATGTTTTTCCCTGTAAGGTAGTATCCGGTAGTAACACCAGTAATTGACACTAGTAGACAGGGAATTGAAAAAAAAAAAATTTTTCATCACAATTTTAGATTTTAACATGTTTTCTATATGCTTTTGTGGAGTTCTTGCTTTGATAATTCAGTATGAACTGAAGTTTTGGGTATAGAAAAATTTGAGTGTATTTTTTTCATGTGCTAGTAATTGACACACCAATAATTGACACACTAATCATTTGGTTATGTGCAATACTTCGAATATATCTATATTTCAACTAGGGAAAAAGCCAAATACTCAAAGTGGAATGCATTGGTCACAAAGAGAGAAACTCAAAGTCATTACCACAACTAGTTCATAAAATGAACGACAATGGTAGATAACGAGAGGAAAACAACTACTTTCCTGGCTATATGCCACGCAGAACATTGCATTACATCCTCCCGAAACCTATGCGATAGTTCGTATAAACGAATAAAATCGCAAGTGTTTCCTTCCTGAAATGGGATTTTGTTTTGGAGTGTTTCTTTCCTTGCCAGGTGGCGTTCGGCGTTCGCGTTTTCATTTCGCAGACGTCGAACGCCTCGTATGGTATAAATGCTGAGATGCGTTTACGTTGGGTCAGGTTCGCACCAGATAGCGGTCAAGAAGCTATATGGGACAGCCCTGTACTGATGAGAGCCCAGAGCTCGAAACCGGTCTGCAGGTAGTCAGCGTTCCTGAACCACTTAAGCGCAGCTCAGCGTTTAGGAAGGAAACACTTGCGATTTTATTCGTTTATACGAACTATCGCATAGGTTTCGGGAGGATGTAATGCAATGTTCTGCGTGGCATATAGCCAGGAAAGTAGTTGTTTTCCTCTCGTTATCTACCATTGTCGTTCATTTTATGAACTAGTTGTGGTAATAACTTTGAGTTTCTCTCTTTGATATCTATATTTCCATAAAATACATATTTAATTCTGTCCCCGGAATTCTGTATTTCTGGCTGGGGTAGTTTCTCTGTAATGTATGCAAACCGAATAGTAGAAACATCAGTTTCGACCAGTTTGAAGGATGATTGTTCAGTAATGGATTCGAGAGACGTAACTTCAATATCATTACATGAGTATTTTTTATGCACCACACAGACATATCTATAAAAGAACGCACTCTTCTTCCCTCCCATGAACTCAATACCCTCGTCAATACCAATACCAATACAAAATTACCGACTTCAATGTCATCATATTTGGGGTATTTTTTACTCCACAAAGGTAACTCATCTTCATCTTTTCTTTCGTCAGCTGAATCGACGATAGTAACATCATCCAGACTATCGCCACTTTCTATCCTATCCACTCTTCAATATCTTCAGTTGAACTTTCAGATATTTCTCTCTTTCTCATGGTACTCTTTTGGATCTCCTTAGCTTTCTGCTCCAAAGATTTTTTCTCCTTTTTTTCGTTTCCTTTCTTCTGCTCGCTTATTATTATCATTATTTTTTATTTTTCATTTGAGTTACCATCTAGGCTCGCTTCTGAATTGATGGGTATGTTCCTCCTTGCATGGTTCTTGTTTTATTCTTCATTTCTTTCCAAACACCAAACAATGATGTGTCTTCCACATTTCCAGTCCAATCAGAATTTATATTCCCTCGAAAAATAACTAATTTTTCTGTAGGAATGAATTTTTCCAAAAACGCCAATCCTTCTGTTATTTTGGTACTTGGGGTGATATCTCTTAGTAGAGTGCCAATCGAATCCTATCGTTCACCCCGTGGGAAATCGGAGGTAAAAAGCTGTGACATGGCTAGAATTGTTACCTACCATCTCCAGATCATGGATATACTTGTCGTCAAAAAATCGTCCTGTGCGTTTGGGGGGTAGGGGGTAATTTATAAAAAAATATGGATTTTTTTTTATTCTCGGAAAATATTTATGGGTTTCAGAACTTCCACCCTGTTGAATCTTGATTTCGTGTGACAAGTAGAACAAATTATAGAAAATTTTGAAATTTACTAATTACATTACGATATATGAGAGAATCATATTTCAAACGCCTATAACTCAAAACTTGTAAATTCTCGTTAAATTGTTTTTCATATACCTCGCATTATCTCAGTAACTACAACGTTTATCAAAAAAATACTTCAGATAATATCGATGCGCCTATGTTTCAAGATGCGAATGGTTCTTCGATTATGAAAATCGAAGCATAAATAAGGAAGATATTGAGAAAATGCAGGTACCACGGACGAACGCGTTTCGCCGCATTCGTACCCCTATTCCCCCCGCAATACCCGCGGCTATCATGGTTCCATACGCTTTCGTTACCCTGCCAAAAATACCTTATGAAGTCTCATAAAGAAATATAGATAAAATATGAGTATCAATAAGGATATATAACCGAGTTCTGTAGCGTATGAGTACATTATCTCTGGCACATGAACTTTCTAAAAGGTTTAATGATATTTCATAAGTATATGTGATTTATAGGCAAATACAAATATGGAGTATGAGAGTTTTTATCAGGCACAAGTGGTTCGAGGAGACTATGACCTTCAATAAGATATTCCACTTCCAATTGGAAAAGTATCCTATGAACATTCATGCGCCTTAGTATATATGAGAAATGTGTAGGAATTCACATATAGAATTCTATTGGGTATCCGTCAGGAAAAAACTAGATCAGGATTTCAGAGTTTCACTAAGGAATTCCTTATCTAATTTGATGCGATTTCTAAACTACTCAACACTAATTTCGTCGCACACAAAAATGTCGCCCCTGTTATAATGGGAATAACTTTTTTCAGTTTAGAACAATTTGAATTTGGTTCACACTGTTCGATAGCCCAGTCCTTTGGCTATAATCTCGTACTCCATTGAAACATAAGGGTATTCACATAAAATTTCTACATGGTGTTTTCCGACACTGTGCAAAATTTCGGAATATTCAAAAGGCTCTCAAATGGTGAAAAAAATTTGTTTCTGAACTTCGACAACAGAGGCATGAAGATGATCTCATTACCTCGAGATGTTTCGCGAATCAACTTCCTATCTCTCTTATTTACAGAGTGATCTCAAAAAATCAACTTCTTGGTTTTGCAGCCATAACTTTTTTCCACGTCAACCGATTTTAGAAATCTTAGGTTCATTTTGAAGATAAAACTTCAGATGGAGAGATCTGAATATCAGGATTGACTCAAGATGGCTATCAGAGATCTAGAGTTTTCTTGAAAGTGACCCAAATCTGGAACGCCCTCCGAATCTCGGCTGGGAGGAGAATTGAATGAAAATCAACTTGTTCTCGGAAAAACAATTCATTCAGGATGCGTCCATATTTTCCTCGCTCTCAGTAGTCAAGAATTGTGCGTGAGAAAACACAATTGAAACATGTTCTTGCAAAAACATCAGACCATTTCTCCTCTGTAATGCATGGCCCGTAACCAACGTTACAAGAATCACAATGGACTGACAAACCCGACCAGCTAAGGCTCATCATAAGTGATGTACCAAAAACCCTATGCGGTCTCGCATTGTCATCAACGAGAACAAAGTTTTCACCCACATTCGCGTTAGATGCGGCATCGAAACTATCGAAATCTGTTTATTTATTCGAAAACGACTTCTAACCTGACTTGTCAGTCACTTACTGTGATTCTTGTAACGATGGTTACGGGCCATGCATTACAGAGGAGAAATAATCTGATGTGTCTGCAAGAACATGTTTCAATTGTGTTTTCCCACGCACTTTCTTGACTACTGAGAGCGAGGAAAATATGGACGCATCCAGAATGAATTGTTTTTCCGAGAACAAGTTGATTTTCATTCAATTCTCCTCCCAATCGAGATTCGGAGGGCGTTCCAGATTTGGGTCACTTTCAAGGAAACTCTAGATCTCTGATAGCCATTTTGAGTCAATTCTGATATTCAGATCTCTTCATCTGAAGTTTTATCTTCAAAATGAGCCTAAGATTTCTAAAATCGGTTGACGTGGAAAAAAGTTATGGCTGCAAAACCAAAAGGTTGATTTTTTGAGATCACTCTGTAAATAAGAGAGATAGGAGGTTGATTCGCGAAACATTTCGAGGTAATGAGATCATCTTCATGCCTCTGTTGTCGAAGTTGGGAAAAACATTTTTTTCACCATTTGAGAGCTTTTTGAATATTCCGAAATTTTGCACAGTGTCGGAAAACACCATGTAGAGATTTTATGTGAATACCCTCATGTTTCAATGCAGTACGAGATTATAGCTGAAGGACTGGGCTATCGAACAGTGTGAACCAAATTCAAATTGTTCTGAACTGAAAAAAGTTATTCACATTATAACAGGGGCGACATTTTGGTGTGCGACGAAATTAGTGTTGAGTAGTTTATAAGCATTCATGTGACTCAGAATAACTGAGAATTTACGAGTTTCAATTAGACAATCAATGCCTAATCTGGAATGTGACCAATTAGTGTTTATAAGACTGAACTAGTTCCTAGGTTTATGAGCTCAAATATCAAAACACGGTTCTAAAATTATAGGTTTCTTATCAGCTTGAATGCGGTAAATAATTATTGAGTAATCATAAGTTTCTAAAGGACAATATAGATATAATCTTAATCGTATTCCATGAGTTTTTGTAAGGGTGGAAAGTGTTCGATAAATTATGATATTCAATAGGGAACTGCTGCCCTGATTCTATCGGTTGCTGATGAGTTTGTATGTGGTATATTTGGTTTCAAGTATTCGAAAGTAATTACTGATCTATAATGAGACGTATCTTATTAGTCAAGCTGAGGTAAGATTTGTTCCAGAATTCATGAGTGTTGATAAGGATATACCGTTAAAACTGTATTCGTATGTTATGATGTTTTATGCGTTATTTCTGTAAAAGGATTCACGAGTTCTGGACAATACATGCCTAATCTGAATGGTATCTAATAAGTTTGTATGAGATGTGTTAGTTCTGAGGATTTTTGAGGTTTGGAAAGACATTACTGATTTGAAATGGAATGTATCCTATGGGTCATGCTGAGGTTTGATGTGTTTCAAAACTGATGAGTGTTGATAAGGATATACCATTATGACTCCAATGGTATGTTGAGAGGTTTTATGCGGGATTGCTGTACAAGGATTCAAGAGTTTGGATTAGACAATACATTTCTGATTTGAAATGTATCTGATCAGTTCTTATGGGATATGTATCTTATGAGGAGATGTTTGTTTAAGGATTCATGAGAGTTGATAGGGATTTACCGTTATGACTGTATCCGTATGTTGAAATGAATGATGCGTTATTTCAGTATGGGGATTCACGAGTTTTGATAAGACAATACATGTCTAATATATATGGTAACTAATTAGTTTGTATGAGATGTGTATGTTCTGAAAATTTTTGTTGTTTGAAAAGACAATACTGATTTGATATGAAACGTATCCTATGGGTCAAGCTGAGGCTGGATGTGTTCCAGAATTCATGAGTGTTGATAAGGATATACAGTTATGACTTCAATGGTATGTTGAGAGGTGTACAGAATTTCTGTACAAGGATTCACAAGTTTAGATTGGACAATACAAGTCTGATCTGAAATTTATTTGATCAGTTTGTATAGGATGTATGTTCTGAGAATTTCAGAGGTTTTAAAAGAGACAAAACTGATCTGAAATGAAACGAAACTCATGAGGAAATATTTGTTCAAGAATTTATGAGTGTTGATGAGGATATACCGTTATGAATTCAATGGTATGTTGAGAGGTTTCATGCGGAATTCCTGTATAAGGATTCACAAAGTTTAGATTGAACAATACATGTCTGATCTGAAATTCATCTGATCAGTTTGTATAGGATGTATATTCTGAGAATTTGAGAGGTTTTGAAAAAGACAAAGCTCATCTGAAATGAAATGAATCTTATGACGAAATATTTGTTCAAGAATTCATGAGTGTTGATAAGGATATACCGTTATGACTGTACTCATATGTTGGGATGTTTCATGCGTTATTTCGGTATGAGGATTCACGAGTTTAGATTAGACCATACATGCCTGATCTGAATGGTATCTAACGAGTTTGAATGAGATGTGTATGTTTTTGAGGTTTGTAAAGACAATCTTGATCTGAACTGAAACGTATCTCATACGTCAAGCTAAGGCGATATAATGTGTTATAGACTTTTCGAGGGTTGATGAGGATATATAGTTATGACTACTGGTATATCGAGAGGCTTTCTCGAAGAAATTTCTTTAGAATGATTTACGAGTTTGGATCAGACAATTCATGTCCAATATAAAATGTTTCCTATAAGTTTGTGTGAGTTTTCAATAGTACGATATTTTCAAGTTCAAAATATATATTATTAGATCTTATTAGGATTAATGACAATGATTGACAGTTGTTATATGATTATAATATTAAAACAAGCAATGCCCAATGCATGCCCAATCCAAAATGTATTAAATGAGTTTGTATGACACACGGTTCTAGTATTATAGGTTACCAGCAGTTTTTATGAGAAATATAATTTTCGATAGCTCATAATTTTTATTTTGCAAGACACCATTGCGTAGGTACAATTTTTGTGTCCATATAATATCAGAGTCAGTGCTTGAATGCACGTCATTGTTGAAGCTGAACATTATATTGCAGGTCACTGATGATGATCAAAAACATCTCAAAACGTGACTTACAGTCACAGAACATGCCATGCCAAAAATTTTGAAAATTGATCCCAGCCTTCTTTTTTTATGGGCGAAATTTTTTTTTTCCAAAAAAACTTCAACGCCTTGTATCAACTCAACGAGACGATTTTGGATATAGGAAAGTTGGCCTAAATCAACTTGTTTCTATCCCAGGAGTCCACAGCCGAGCCATGTCCGAACCTTTTACAGATACCCTGTATATTTTATTTAAAAATATAATAATATTGATTGTCGCTTTCTCAAAAAAAAACTTATTGATTTCCTTTTTTTCTATATATCCAACACCCCCCCTGATTCCGTTACAAAACATTTTCAGATCATCTTTTATCATCTTTTTTTTAATCACACGACCCTGTATATTTATATCATTTCCAATTTATTTCGCAAACATCAGCTCATCGAAACAGAATCGTTTCCATATTGGTACTGGTATTTCTGCTTGAATACGCACACAATTCGAAGAGACGAAGAAGCCTGAGGATTTTTGCCAAATAAATCCTCATTCGATCACATAAAAATCAATCAATATACTTCATATCCTCATACATTCTCATAATTCCTATGAGCATCGCATCAAGAAACTATTATATATTTTCATACCTAATAGAAACTGATAGATCTACATGAATACCCGAACAACATGGCCGAATTCATAACATAGGTAACTCATGAATCCACATAGATTCACATTTGAAAACTCACTTAGAGAGTCATCAAGTCTCCACATAGAGGGGAACACAAAATTCAAGTTGGTACAAAACAGTAACTTTTTTGCGTTGGTAGTTCTGAGACTGAGCTAGCCACTAGCCAGCCATATTTGTTTTAGTTTATGTTGCTCGCGAAGGAAGACAGGTATCTCTGTTTTGATTCGAGAGAATACCCATTATTCTGAAAATTATTGTTGGGAATTGAGGTGTAAATTGCATATCATATCATGTGTAGTGTAGTGGATTCGATAGTGCTCCAATCTGAAATAACTTCTGGATAAATGTGAACATTACTCATGATTAGCAACGGAATTTGTTTCTTTGTTCGCATCAAGAGGTTGAACATCCGCCATGATGCACGAACTTGTGAGTATTTTTTATCTCGAATATTGCATCACTTCATCCTCATTGCTGATTTGGATTGATAAGGATTCTTGAGTTTGAAATAGACAATGCATTACTGATATATATAGGGTTCTATAAGTTCCTGTAAGGTTTATATGTTTCAATGATTGAAGGTTAAAATAGACTGGCACAATTTTACACATATCCCAATACCTTCGTATCTTGTTAGTTGTTTGTATAAGGTTTCCAATCACAATACTTAATTATATTTCATGATCATTCACGAGCCTGAGAAGGTATGATATATGTGTGGAAATCAACAAATATAATCGTATATGGTATCGTGTGGAAGGACAGGAAACAGTGAGGGCAGCATTTATTAGCTGTAATAAGGAATCCCGCATCTGATTCAATGCGATTTTTATGAGCATATATGAATCAAAACGACTGAAAATTCACAAGTTTCAATGGTAAAATTCAGTGTTGATTACAATCGTTTCTTACAGGTTATTATAAGCAAAATATCTTCCAGGAATTCATACCGTCAAATGTGGAACCACGGATCCGACTACATTGAATCCTCATTGAATGTATATTTGAGAACAAATGAGATTGTATAAGACATTACTATCCCGATATGCAATGAATTTTATGAGTTTTCATAAGACAATCAATTTTCGAGAATTCACGGGACCAAATGAGAAAGTATGTCACTTTTGTGTGTGTGTTTGTATTGTTTTTTATTTTGAATTATTGAGGAATCAGAACTTCGATCAATACTGAGCTATCCTGGAAGATGTCATGAATGTTCTTATCTCAGTCTATTTCAGGATTTTGATAGGTTCATAATTATAATCGATGAGTCTTTGTATCCGTATTCAAATTAGGTATCAGGCAATGCTGTGAAGGAGCGATATTCAATAGAATATTTTATTTTCAATCACAATTATATTTTATGCTGAATCACAAGCTTGATGAGGTTTTATGTGGAATTTATAAGATGAGATTTTATAAGAAATCGTGTGTAAAGAGTGAGAAAAGGATTGAATAGGAAACCTCAATCTGATTTTATGCGATTTCTATCAGCTTTTATATTACTCAGGGCTTCAGGAGGCTTTATAATGTATGTTCCAAAAATTCCAAGTTGAAAAAAATAACTGGCATAATTTGACACGTATCCCATATCAGTATGTATAGGAATATATAAGTTTTTTATCTGAATGGTATTTCTTCAAACACACATCAATTATTTCACAGTTCACGAGAAGAAGAATTCTCCTGAACACCATCCTATATCAGTATAGAGATTCAAAATGAAAAATGTATCTGTAGAGTTGTGTCCTTGGATTTGCTATTACCAACGCATAAATGATCTTGCAAAATACAAACATATCGAACTCATGAATGTCGCAGTATTTTTTTGTAGATTTGCCATTAATACCTGATGATAAACGTATTCGCTCAGAAAACTGACATCAGAAACAGATTGCATATACATTTCAAACTAATGATAAGCGATAGCGATAAGGAATTTTTTCCATAGCCACCTACTAATTAGGTCCACAGCTTTTATATTCAATAAATACTGCTGAATATTGGTGAATGTTCCATGTTGGTAAAAATTGAAACAAGTGTGTGACGGAACACTGTATCAGCAACAAGGCAAATATGGAAATTTATGATATGGACAATGTTGCCAGATATTTACAAGTTCAATCGATGAAAAGTCTACGGAGAAACTAGAATTCATCAGGATTTTGGGCTAAGACTAGAAATATTTCATGTGTTGTATATTTTTGAAAAGCGAAAACCATCAATGTTTCAAATGAGGAAAAATATACGTGATGTTCCATTTGAAAAAACATAACTCTGGATTATAGCTGAATAATAACAGCTCATTCTGAAATTTTGACTATGCCACTGGATTCTACGTGAAAAAATGTATGACAAACACTTTCGACTTTTTCGATGAATTGGAAGATGGTTGAGATACGAGAAGGGTCCCGAAATGCAACATTTTCAATTTCGCCCTGTATCTCAAAAAGACAGCGGGCTACAAAAACTTGGTTTAGGGTATCGTGAGTTTCACTAAAAAGAAGCCCACGTTTGCGAAAATGGAAAATCTCTATTTTAGAAAATAAATGAGATACCTTTCCCTTTAGGACATCGAAAATGGGACAGCCTGTACTATCTGACTGACTATTTTTTGAGAAGTGCAACTGTTTTTCTGTTGGTATATACAGACAAAATATGAAAGATCGTTCTTGAAAAA
The DNA here is from genome assembly GCA_918026855.4 of Phaedon cochleariae. NCBI lineage: Eukaryota > Metazoa > Arthropoda > Insecta > Coleoptera > Chrysomelidae > Phaedon > Phaedon cochleariae. Next base: position 12,439,989 of record OU896717.1, read on the forward strand.
AAAATTCAAATAATACATAAAAAGCAGGGGTTCAATACAAAATACTGAAGAACTGTCAATAAAAACTCTTTATGAATAGACATGTTGTACTCATTTCAAACTAATCAATGCCACGCTGTTCCAATTAAGACTTCCAATTAGGAACTGATGATAAGTGTATATGCAAAACAGACTTATACTCATAGTATTCGTGAGAAATTGCTATCAGGAATTGATCATGAATGTACCTGCAGATTACATTTTGAACTCATAAATGCCACTGTAGTACAATGAGAAACTCTGATCAGGAACTGAATATGAATGTATCTGCAGAACACAGTTCATACTCATAGAGTTAATATTGAATTTCTATGAGGAACTGATTATGAAAGTATCAGCAATAAACATTTCAAACACATAAATGCCACTGCATTCCAATGAGGAGTTCTGATCAGGAACTGATTATAAATCTATCTGCAAATCATAGTTCATATGGAATTGCTATGATGAACCCATTATGAATGCATGTATCTACAATACACATTTTGAACTCATAAATACCACGGTATTTTAGTAATAAATTCCGATTAGTGACTGATTATGACTGTATCTGCAGAACAGAATTCATACTCGTAGATATAATATGGCTTTGCTATAATGAACTCTCTAAGAATGTATCTTCAATACACACTTTGAACTCATGAATGCCACGGTATTCTGATAGGAAATCCCGATTAGGGACTGATTATGATCATTGTATCTGCAAAACTGAGTTTGTCATACACTTCGGAAGAAATTGCTAGACTTCGGAAGAAAGTGTTATAAGTTCCTGAATATGAATGTATCTGGAAAGCACAGATTATACTCATAGAGTACATGAAGAACTGCCAAAAAAAACTCATTATGAATGTACCTGTAAAGCATATTTCAAACTGTTAAATGTCACGGTAATTCAATGAGGAATTCCAATCAGGAACTGATGATAAGTGTATCTGCAAAACAGAGTTATACTCTAAGTGTTCCTGAGGAATTGCTATCAGGTATTGATTATGAATGTACCCGCAGGATACATTTCAAATTCATAAATTTCACTGTGTTTCAATAAGGAATTCCTATTATGAATTGATCATGGATGTTTTGGCAAGACAGAGTTTATACTAATAGAGTTCATACGGAATTGCTATAAGGAACTCATTATGAATGTATCAGCAAAACACATCCCAAACTCATGAATGCCACGGTATTTCAATAACAAATTATAATTCGGAACTGATTGTGAATGGATCTGCAGAACAGTTTATACTCAAATATTCTTATGAAATTGATATAACGAACTCATTATAAAAGTATCTGCAATACACATTTTGGAGTCATGAATACCACGGTATTTCAATGAGAAATATCAATCAGGAACTGATTATACATGTATTAGCAGAACAGAGTTTATACCCATGAACTTCGAAACGAATTGCTATTGGGAACTGATTATAAATGTATCTGTGAAACACAGATAATACTCATTGAGTACATGAAGAACTGTCGATGGAAACTCATCATGAATGTACCTGTCAAACACATTTCGAACTGAAGAATAATGATACGGGGTTTCAATGGGGAAATTCTATAAGGAACTGATTATGAAAGTATCTGCAATACACATTCCAAACTCATAAATGCCACTGTATTCCAATGAGGGGTGCTAATTAGGAACTCATTATGAATCTATCTGCAAATCAGAGTTCATATGGAATTGCTATGATGAACTCATTATGAATGCATGTATCCACGATACACATTTTCAACTCATAAATACCACGGTATTTTAGTTATAAATTCCGATTTGTAACTGATTATGAATGTATCTGCAATACACACTTTGAACTCATAAATGCCAAGGTATTTGAAAAAGCAATCCCGATTAGGGACTAATTATAATTAATGTATCTGCAAAACAGAGTTTATAGTTATACACTTCGAAAGAAATTGCTATTAGGAACTGATTATAAATGTATCTGTGAAACACAGATTATACTCATAGAGTGCGTAAAGAACTGCCAATAGAAACTCATTATGAATGTTCCTGTGAACCACATTTCAAACTGATAAATGCCACGGTAATTCAATGAGGAATTCCAATTAGGAACTGATGATAAGTGTATCTGCAAAACAGAGTTACCTATACTCTAAGTGTCCCTGAGGAATTGCTATTAGGTATTGATTATGAATATACCAGCAGGATACATTTCGAACACATAAATGCCACTGTACTCCAATAAGGAATTCCGATTAGGAATTGATTATGGATGTTTCTGCAAGACAGAGTTTATACTAATTGAGTTCATACGGAATTGATATAAGGAACTCATTCTGAATGTATCTGCAAATTAGTTTATACTAAAAAATTCCTATGAAATTGCTATTATCTACAATACACATTTTCAACTCATGAATGCCATGGTATTTCAATCAGAAATTCCAATCAGGAACTGATTATTCATGTATCAGCAGAACAGAGTTTATACTCAAAGACTTCGGAACGAATTGCTATCAAGAACTGATTATAAATGTATCTGTGAAACACAGATGATACCCATTGAGTACCTGAAGAACTGTCAATAGAAACTCATCATAAATGTACCTGTCAAACACATTTCGAACTGATAAATGCTACGGTGTTCCAGTGGGGAATTCCAATTAGGAACTGATGATGATTGCTATAAGGGACTCATTATGAATGTATCTGCAATACACAATTCAAACTCATAAATTCCACGTTTTAATTCAATGAGAAATTGTAATTAGGGACTGATTTCAAATGTATCTGCAAAACAGAGTTCATACTCATAGAGTTTGGAAGAAATTGCTAGTAGAAACTTATCATAAATGTATATGCAGAACACATTCCATTCTCATGGGTGCCACAGTGTTTCAATGAGGAATTGCCATCAGAATCTGATTATAAATGTATCTGTAAAACATAGTTCATACTCAAAGACATCGTTGGAAATTGCTATTAGGAACCTGTCATGAATGTACATGCAGAACACATTTCAAAATCATGAATTACGATGTTTCAATAGGGAATTGCCATTTAGAACCGATTATGAATGTATCTGTGAATTACAGTTCAAACTCATCGACTCCATTGTGGATTGCCATCAGGAACTGATTATAAATGTAACTGCAGAATACATTTCGAGCTTATAAATTACTGTTTCACTATCCAACTTGACTCTGATATATTCTCATATGTAAATAATTGGGAATTACTATTAGGAACTGATTATGAATATATCTGCGAAACACAGTTCATACTTATAGGAGAAAAGGAGAGAATCGCCATTAGAAACTGGTTATAAATGTATCTGCAAAATACATAGGATTATACGGAATTACTGTTTCACTATCCAACTTCATTCTCATATATTCTCATATATATTTTTTTATAAGTTTCTATGAGACATTTTTGGCAGGGTATACACATCAACATTGAGGCGTTGACCATTGCATCTAATGGTGACTTATTGTGAATTAATTATTCGATATTTGGTAATGTGTGTTCTTTGGCTTCTGTTTCGATAATTGAATAAGTATTGAGTAGCTAACGAAATCTATTATTGCAAATTCATCATAAAATATATGTTTCTCTAGATAAAAGATGGAAAGTACTAGCAATTCAGACACTGATCTTGAATATGTCTTGATGTTGAGGATTCCTTTCCAGCAGAGTACAGAATCATCGAGAAAATGTTTCATTTGTGGAAAAGATGGTCAACTCCTTTGTTGCACAGAATTATCGATAAAAACATTTGAAAATTGTATATGAACATAAGAAAAAACCTCGGAAAGAACTATGCAAGGCAAATCGATATGGAACTTCAGAGAATTGATGATATTTTCAATGAAAATAAAGGTCAATCGATCTTCTGGCACAGGAATATTGAAAACTGGAGACAATAATGTCAGGAATAAAACGCTTTCTATAGTGAAATTGATGTGAAGGTATTTTTGATGTGTCTAAAAGAATTTTCTACCAAAAATGTTCAAATAAGAGTCAAGTTTTGACCTAGTATTGACTACCAACATTGTTTATTGCCATGGAAGTCAAGCATCATAACCAATGCTTTGTATCGAATTGGAAACATTATAGAGGATCACTGAGTGAGAATAAAGTTGTCATACCACACATGACAAAGAATTTGATAATCTGATAAAATTAATAGATGGTGCAGATTTTCTAATAAAAAAAGGGTATACTTTCAACTGTTTATATCGAAAATATGCCGAACTTGGTGGCAAAACTGGTAGGAAAATCTTAATCGAAAATTACTGTCTGTAGGTTAATCGAGAAGGTGAAACATTCATTTTACTTGATTTTTTGGGATTTTCTCTCCTCGTTTCTTTGGACGTTTCGGCAACGAATCTGCTCCCGTTCTCAACATGAAAATGCAACTCCCAAAGAAAAATGTTTTGCATTTTTATGGTGAGAACGGGAGCAGATTCGTTTCCGAAACGTCCAGAGAAACGAGGAGAGAAAATCTCGAAAAATCAAGTAAAATGAATTTATCGAAGAAATCAGAAAGCACTACGACAAGGAAATAGAAATTATCGAATAAATCAAAACGTTCTAATGAGTCGTAATTTTTGATTCCAAGTGACAAAAACTCATCTGATTCATACACATATAAAGAAGAAAGTGAAATTACAGAAGATAACTCCCCTGACTTTGTATGCATCAGATATGACCCAGATACACAAACTTTTTTGAGATATGACCCAGATACACAAACTTTTTTGAGATATTTATCAAGATATGAGAGATATTCCAGATTATAAACAACTCAAAAACATGGATGTCAAGGCTTACAAGGATATGATACCAAAAAAACTTTTTTCTACAAACGTCAAAAAATGACAAGGTTCGCGCATTGATAACAAATTGCGAAGTGACACTTTTTTCAGTTTCCTACGTTACCATGATATTTTGCACAAAACAATGCGCGAAGTAAAACAGTGCGCGAAGTACCTACTTCGCGCATTGTTATGTAAAATATATGAGATATTTATATTTCAACTTCATGGTCCTCAATCAATCAAATATCCACGAAATCCTTTATTTCTCAATGTTCAACAATAACTTCGTTCTATCTCTTGGAGCGCACGAAAGGAAATTCCTATTATGTTCGTGGAACATCAGGCGTACCTAGGGAGGATAGGGGGAGACCTTTCAAGCCAGTTCAACACGATATTTTATATCAATTTAAGCATATGTTTACCTCAGAACTATATTTTTTGACGTTTGTAGAAAAAATGTTGTTTGCAACTCGAGCGCGAAATACTTTGGTCATCTAGACTATTTTTTTAACTCGGCTACGCCTCGTTAAAAAAATCAGATCTCGATCACCAAAGTAGCATTTCGCGCTCTAGATACAAAAATACCTATTTTAAAATTAGTTGCCTTATACACGCGATAAAGTTGATTCAGATGACTCAAAGGTGTTGAGTATCTGATGTCAAGGTATAATACTCGCTAATTCGAAATTCAAAAAACTCACACCGAAACACGTTGGTTTGGGAATAATGTCAAGAGACATGATCGAAAAAAATTATCGTAGCTTTGTGTTCTTGTGGACACTGTATCGTATTTACGTGTATTTACAACTTCGCAATTCGATAGGTATCAAATAATGTTTTTTTTTCAAGTTTCTACAAGGATATCTTATTTTTATTTCAATATTATATGCATCATGTTTTGTTTCAATATTTGTCAATTTGTTTATAAATGAGATGGTTGACATTTTACTCTGAAATGGATAAGAAATGTACTTTCGAGATAGAATCATCCATAAAATAAATGGAGGGCACTTCCAATCAAACAGCAAGTTAAAATAAATTTTTGTTAACTTAGAAAATAGCGATCAATTCCATTTCTCCCGTGAATTCCAAGATCGTACTATTCTGTAACTCTCAGTAATTCATATTTACGGTGATCGTACTAGGACGGCTGCGGGCGTTGCGGGGAGATTCGGGGTATGAAAGCGGCGAGTCGCCGTCCCTCGTACTGCCTGCATTGTATTATGATTTTCCCAATATCTTCCTTATTTATGCTTCGATTTTCGAAATCGAAGAACCATTCGCATCTTGAAACATAGGCGCATCGACATTATTTCGAGTATTTTTTTGATAAACGTTATAGTTAATGAGATAATGCGAGGTATATGAAAAGCAATTTAACGAAAATTTACAAGTTTCGAGTTATAGCCGTTTGAAATATGATTTTCTCATATATCGTAATGTAATTGGTGAATTTCAAAATTTTCTATAATTTGTTCAACTTGTCACACGAAATCAAGATTCGACAGGGTGGAAGTTCTGGAACCCATCAATATTTTTCACGAATAAAAAAAAATCCATATTTTTTTATAAATTACCCCCTACCCCCCAAACGCACCGGACGATTTTTTGACGACAAGTGGTTCCATGATCTGGCGATGGTAGGTAACAATTTTAGCCATGTCACAGCTTTTTACCTCCGATTTCCCACCAACTTTTGATCTAAGCGACTTACGGTTCGTTTGGCACTCTACTATCTTGAATTAGTTGAAATCTTTGAAAACTTCATATTTTCTACATTAAATGGAGAGAGGCTGCAGGCGTTGAAACCGTTTTGGATTGTGTCTTTTGTGATTTTAGAAATGGCCCTCCCAGACATTCTCCCAGACATTGCTGAAATTCTCTTTTCTCAACTTTCTTTCTTGATTTTCTATATGCCAATCTCTCACCGATTTCTTCCAGAAGAGTTTCGACGCCTTAAATACCGCCACGCCCATAGGCTGGGTCGAGTGGGTGGCGTTTGGATAAAACGCAAAAAGTTCAACTCCATTATTGGAGCAAAATCGTGACAGATGAAGAGTCATGTGAAACACATGACCATCTATAAACATTAGAATTGGTCGTTCAATCTTCTTCTCATTCAACCATGGCACAAAGACATTTGTGATATATTAAAAAAATGTTGGGCCACACATCCAACCACTTTCTGGCCGACCAATTCCCCAATCCCTATTGACACTGTTGGCTATATGACAGGGGATGCGATCGTATTTGAAGACTATCATAGGAGGTGCTAGTTCTCCTGCAGCGTTAGCCGTTACTAATACTGTTAGATTTTCCTTTTCATCGTTGTTTGTGTAAATAGTTAATTACTGTCAGTACTTGATGGAATTGTAGAAATATAGTGAAAAGAAATAGGTTTCGATAGGCTTTTATTGACAGATTAACAAAAGCATTGCTTGCTCACCAAGTACCGACGATGAATGTCCACAGCCTTTTGCACCGCTATTCCTCAATACCCAACTTAGCTAAGTGAAGGAATAGCTTAAGTTGACCTTAAACTAAAAATATTTTGCACCACAGCAAACCTTAGCTAAGTATAGTAATTGCTTGGCAACATCGCAAAATTGTTTTCGTGACCAACTCCACAGAACAATTTATGACCACTATATGACAGAAAGAAGAAATGAAGTAGAAGAATCGATGAATTCTAACCTATTTTTTGGTGAATCATTTATCATTTCACATTTCATTTGTTTGTTGTTTGAACAATAGTGATGGAAGGAGAAAGAAAAAGAGCCCCAAATTTTTCTTTGTAAGAAAAAAATCTACTCTTGAATATACTACATAAATTCAAAGATATTGTCGAAAATAAAAAGACAAATTCGCAATCATGGCGTGAAAAAGACGATGCATGGCAGAAAATTACAGATATGTTCAACTCACAAACCCCAGAAACTTTTCCAAGAACTAAAGACGCCCTGAAAGTTGTATGATAATATAAAAAAAAAACGTAAGAAAGGAGGTGGCTGATGAGAAAAAGAAGATTTTTAAAACAGGAGGTGGAGTGATTCGATGTGTGCCAAAAATCCTATTAAAGAACTTGCGCTAGGGCTTATGAATCCTAAAACAGTAACAGGGTTACAGAACGAGTTCGATAGTGATGCTATGGAAAATCATAATCAATTCCATTTGGACCAGGAATTTGAAAAGGAAAATTCTGGTACTGAGGAGATAATACTTGATCACAATTATTTTGAAGATACACATCTTATTGAGGTTCCTGAGCCCTCAGATTGTCAATCAACCTCAATTGCTACTGCTTCACAGAAAAGGCTAAGGGAAAAAATGATTCGGAACCCTCAAAATCAGTGAGTAATTTACTATTACAAGATACTCATCCAGATAATGAATGTAGTAAACAATTAATATTTTCTGTTTAGACCATCACTAATTTACTTTTTTGTGTGTTTAAATAGAAAACTAAGCACGCCTATACCTCAGCACATAGTATTCATGTGGAGAGGCCAAAATCTGAATGCCTGAAAAGCACATGGCTGGAAAGAAGAAGGCCAGCCATCGCCATCCTCAGAACCAACAGAACAATATTTATTATTGTCACAGATAAAGATTGAATTTTTTCAAGCTGAAAAAGAAAACATGAAGGAAAGAGAGAGAAGGGAACAAGAAATATTTCAATTACAAAAAAAAAAAGTATGACTGAAATTGCAATAGAAGAAGAAACATTGAGACAACTAAAAAATAAACATAATGTTTGAGTTATATGTTGTTTGTGTTAATTAATAAAGAATTTCCATAAACTTTTTTGAATTGATGAGCCAGTATTAAAGAATATACATATATTTGACAATTTCTTTTACATTCTCCTAAAAATGTAATAATAATTACACATTGCTTTTATTCCTCAATATGTGCAAGGTAATTTTCAATAAACTGCCTTTGAACATGCAATATACCATTGTTGATAGCTTCATTATGGTGAGGAATGTTTGGTATCTCATCCTGCTGCATAATATTTTGTGAAAGTTCTACATCTTCTGGAGGTGGTGGCTCTGGATCATTATTTTCAATACATATGTTATGCAGTACACCAGTAACAAAAATAACCTGCATTGCTGTATCTAACTTCAAGCGGCAACCATAAGCAAGTATTGGAAATCTCATTTTCCACACTCCTATCTGCCTTTCAACTATGTTGCGAGTTCTAATATGAGACTCATTATAGAGCCCTTCAGCTCTTGTATTAGGGTTCAATAGTGGTGTCATGAGGTAAGGCCTTAAATTATATCCACTGTCTCCTGTAACAAAATAATCCATATCAGGTCAATAGGAACATTTCTATGATATACTAAATACTTTTTTATCAAGTATATAATTTTACCAATATGGGTATTTTACCTAGTAGAATACTGTTTTGAAATTCATCATTTTCAAGTATCTGACGAATTCTTGAATTGTTGATCATAGTAACATTATCGGCAGATCCAGGCCAACGTACAACTAAATCCAAAATTTCAACTTTGGCGCTGCTCACAGTTTGGATGTTCAGTGAGAAGTATCCTTTTCTATTTCTGAATACTTCAGCATAATCTGCCCCTGAAAAGTATGATAAAAGTTTTTCATATAACTATCTCAAATGCGATATCGATGAACTTTTTGCTAACAAAAGCCATTTTTCCTCGAAGTTAACCACACAAACCGGGCCAACAATAAGTTAACCAATCAATTTTCCTCGAATTGTATTCCAAACTATGACGTAATAGTTAACCAACCATACAAACCAGCGCACCTGAGGTAGTTCACGGAGTAGTTAAGGCTTTTGATTCATTGATTGGCCACTGGATTGGGCTCGTGTTGTTGTAAGAGATAAATAATGGATTCATACGAAGTATTTTTCAATGAAAGATCTCATCATATTGATGGAAATAAATATTTGATTCATTGTAAATATGTGTACGCAGCGAATTGTTGTAGTAGGTAAGCACCTAGCTCCTATCTTTTATATATTTTCTTCACAGGTGATGAATTTCTCATTCAATATATCAGTATTACTACTAGAATTAAACAATAAACAAAAACAGCTGATAAACTAACATCTGTCAAGCTTCAAAAGTAAACCGTGACGTCATGATAAGGCTACCGTGACGTCATCATAAAGTTAACCTGGTTTGTCTGGTTAGATTCGAGGAAAAATGACTAAAGTTGTTATTATCATTCATTCCTGATCAGAAAGTACTTCTAGATAGAGAGTAATGCATTTCTTATGGACACATTCCTCATAAAAAGTTCTAGGAATTTATATTAATAGAATAATAATTTCATAATTTCTGAATTGTATTTGGTTTCCCGAAAACGCGACCCTACTAGACAAAGTAATACCTGGTGATTTGATCCAAATATGACTTCCATCTACTGCTCCGATGACTCTCGGAAATCTAGCTACTTAATAAAACTCATGCTGTGCAACGGCTATTTCTTCATGAGTGCTTGGCATTCGAATAAATGTCTGGCTTAGACGAGCTAAAGCCCTAGACACTCTCTTGGTATGCCTGGAGACAGTTGCCAAGTGGGCACCAGTGAAATCTCCGATACATGAGAGGTGAGACCCTGTTGCACACAGTCTAAGAAACATTAACAGCTGATTCATAGGAGAAACAATATTATTGCTGAAAATAAAAAAAATGAGCCACATCCACCACAAAATATTGTAGTTCTTGTAATATAAGTGGACAATGAAAGTGTTCTCTATACTTACACATCATAAGGATACTCAATTTCAGCCTCAATCAGGTTTAGTATAAAGAGAGCAATAGATTTTGTCACTCTAAATCGTCGGAAAAATGTAAGTTCATCGAACGTCTCTGCCCTCTCATACATTTGTCTGGGCGCACCATAAAGAATTAAATTTAACTCGTCCAGGTCGTCGTCATCTTCCAATATTCTACGCACTGGCGGACTAAGACTTTTTGAGGCCCGGGGCGATCTTTAATTTTGGGCCCCCTGGCGCCCTCAGATTTGAATATTTATTGAAATAAACGCAATGCAGATGGAAACTCAAATGTTTTATTCAATATTTTTAAAATGTTGCAAACAGCAAACACACACACACACACACACAAGTGAAAAACAAACAAAGACACATACAAGTAATTGAAATTAACTATACTAATTTCAAATTATGTTTTCTGGCTTTCAATACACTAAATTTATTAATTACGTCATCAAAATCCAAAACCGAAGCTGCTTTTCTTTCGATGGACAAAATAGCCAGACTAGCCAGTCGTTCTTGAGTCATGGTTGATCTTAGATAGTTTTTGATTAATTTAAGTTTTGAAAAACTTCTTTCGCATGACGCCACTGATACACTAATTGTTAGGAAATACTGAAGTATCAAACATATGTTGGGAAGGGATTCGGTAAAGTCCCATTTAATAATAAATTCAAACATTTTTTTGGCATTCCAAGAAGCAGCTTCCTCCATTGCAGTACCAGTTGCGCTCACATGTCTTCGCAATCTGTATACTTCTTTGCATACTTCTTCCTTGACAAAGTCACCATAGACTAGGTTGAGTGCTTCTATGGCCTGTTCAAGTTCATTTTCCGTAGATGCTTCTATCAGGAATTTTGATTGTACAATATGGAAGGTGCTAGATATGTTTTCCATAGCAGTGGATCTTGTAGCCAATTCTTGAATAAATCTATCCAAGCACTCAAACATAGACCTGCGAACTTCCTCTTGCAAAGTTAAGCCAGCATCAGATGTAGTTTCTCCGGGTAGATTCTTTTTGACTTTTCGTCGGCCACGTCTCTCAATATCTATGCTCATTTCTCTACATTTGTGCGTGCCAAATTGTATAGCCGTATTGACCAGCGTATTTCTTTCCTCGACAAGAAACAATTGCAGTGCCTTCATTTTTGTCAAACCCATGTCAAGTGTGATTTCAGGCGTTTGTAAATATTTTTGGGTGTGATTAACTTCTTCCAAAATCATATTCCAGAACTCCAAGTAGCATAAGAATGTGAAGTCACATATTGCAGGAAGTAGTCCCCTTGCTGCAGACCTAGTGTCCAAATTTTCTTTCGAGGGATCACACATTTCTTCCAACGTATGGATCAGTTGTTCTACATTTTGTCTGACAGCTTTAACGGAATCATGGTGAGCACTCCAGCGTGTATCACACAATCTCTTCAAAGTTTTTCCAACCTTTTGTGTCAGTATTTCCCATCTGTGGGTGGAAACAGAAAAGAATGAATATAATTTTTCTAAAGTGCCGAAACAGGTTACACTTGAAGGGACGCATGCGAAGGAATGTACACCACAAAGATTTAATGAGTGATTTGCACAAGGGCTAAATAATGCTTTAGGGTTGATATCTCGGATTTTCCTTTGGACTCCTCCATGCACACCAGACATTGAGGCGGCATTATCGTAGCCCTGAGCTCTACAAAGTTGAATGTCTAACCCATCTTTCTCTAGCTGCTTTAGGATATCATTTGACATATACCTTGCCGTCTTTCCTGACATAGCAAAGAAACCTAAGAAACACTCCCGAACTTCCACAGCTCCTTCTTCGATATGGACATATCTTATTATTTCACTCATTTGGTCGGTGTGGCTCTCGTCTGGAGTACTGTCAAACATAATTCCAAAATATTTAGAGTTTTTTATATCATCAATAATTTTCTGTTTTACGTGATGACTTAAAATAGAAATGAATTCATTCTGGATACCTTTTGATAAATAAGAAGGTACTCTTCGCGATCCACCTGCAGCTTCTTGAAGTTTTGACCAGTGCTCACTCAATACGGGATCGTATTTTGCCATCATTTTCACTAATTCTATGAAATTACCTCTGTTTTCTGATGAAGAATCCTCTCTATGGCCTCTGAAAGCAAGATTCTCCTCAGCCAAAAATAGTGTAATATCCAAAAGTCGATGAAGTATGTTTCGCCATTTTTTTGCCTCACGATTTATAGTGTCTTCATCAACTTTATCAATAGTTTCATTGTTTTTCAAACCAACTGTGAGAGTTTTCCATTTTTCCAAATTAGATATATGTTGATGAGATGCCTCGTGAAGTGAAATATCGGGATTCAATTTCCACCATTTTTGATAACCAGAAACAAATGGTTTACTCAGATCGTCCGTGGATGCAAAGAGTCGACAGCAAAAGCAATATAGCATATTGGCCGAGATAGAGTAAATCATCCATTTTCGAAGATATTTTTTTCCGTCTCCCACAGTTGAGTAAAACCATCTTGATGTCAAACTGCGTTGTGATCCCTTAGCATGTTCGCCTTGTCTATCAATAGAAATAAATGGACCATCTTTATGTTGGAATGTCTCACTACCTTGCTTAATAATCTCAATTCGAAAGTGATCTGGTAAGGGCATTGGCCAGTTCGAAGCATCATTGGAATCTAAGAATTCATAATCAAAACTGGTTCCTCTTTTTGGTTCTGAACAAGAGCTCGTTTCTCCTTCTTCCTTCAACTCTTCAACAGGGCACAGGTTTTCGACGCATATAATCTCTTCATTACTATCCCCTAGTTGAGATGCATATATACTTGTTGTCTCCTTTTTTTCACTCTGTACATCTACTTCTGGTATTTCGCTCTTTTCTTTGTGTCTTTCTGTTTCTACTAATTCGGTTTCTTGTTCTTCTTGATCTTAAAGAAAAAAATTAATAATAGTTCAATGAGAAATATCAATTCTTACGACTTGACTCCTCGATGTTACTTTCTTCGCGAGTTTCTTCGTTTTGGTTAGTGTGTCTCTTTTCAGTGACATATTTCAACAGCGATCCAGCTAGTAATTCGGCCTCCTTAGTCTTTGCCTTCTTTATCTTCCTTTTTTGGAATCCACTTGGACCACTTCTCTTCACTGAAAGAAACATGTAGATATACAGGATATACTTAGTTGGTTTTGGCACAGTTGTTATGCCTTTAAATCTCAGGGGGTGAGTAGTAAGAAAAATGGAATAGAATTTTATTTACCCCTGAGTTTGGTTGATGAATTACCTAAGATTTATTAGGTGTTTTAAATCTTGAATGTATTGACAACAGAAAAAGTGTTTTTAGTGCCCAGTTTGATACCGTAGAAACTAGACACTGGTAGTTCAGCGGGACAAATGGGTGGGTACGTTAGGCTTAGTAAAATACTAAGTTTGATAGGGATGAATATGCTTTTAATCACAAGTAAATTCTGAAATGAAAAATAATGTGCTCCAAATGATACTATAGTTGGCTCAAGACTTCCAAAGTAACTGAGTATCAATAGTAATATTACCTGAACAGTGTACAATTATTGCAACCACAAGAAATATAAATTGACTGACTGAAATCAACTCTTCAGATCAGTGTAAAATAATACAATCACTGCTCAAAATCAACTCTCTGAGACAGTATGATAATATATAGCTTATTAATCAACAAAATAACTCAGTAAATCAGTATCAATGAGACAAAAGAAATAATAAGGCCTATTTTACCGCAGTGCACTTTTGGTTTACAGGGGTATATTTTGTAGCTATACTGAGTGTCTATTAAATCAATGACATGTTGCAATTATATTATGTTGAATGAGATTTAAAACTGATGAATTAAGGTTGGTGGTAGTTTATCCCAAGTAAAATACTATCCCTGATGGTGCATGGAACGAACTCACCAAATTATGAGCAGGTCCTGATGTACATCATCTGGCTCTGATGTACAGGGGGATCAGGTACGTGAAGTCAGGCAGCGTCAGGTGGTGTCTCCTGTATGTCGCCTTTCAGCCACAAATAAAAAGGCTCCTAGAGCAGACGAAAACAGAGCTACAGCAGCGGCGCAGACTCCAGTACAGCAGTCCCAGGGAGCTGAAGGGGGCCAAATCTCGAATGCAACGAACGGGAGAGAAGGCTTTAGCCCGATAAAAGGAACCCTAGATGGAATGACGACAATCGTGCGTTATTTTACCAACACAAGGAATGACAAGAAAATAGCAGCTGATGATTAAAAGAATATATAGTACCTTGGATGTTGTGTGGGTTCCAGAAGTGGTGATGTAGGTCGGCTCGGCCACGTGGATTTCAGCCACGAAGAATCCCTCTATAGAGGCAACAGGAATCCCATCATCCCAGCGATGATAATGGATATCCCAAATTTGAGATCTTTTCCTAATTAATCCCAACACTAAGTAATGGAAAATCGAATGTTAGACAAATTCGAAATTATTCAAGAAACAGATCTCACGGCTTACTTTTTGTGACCAGGCTGGTAGACTGCTGCAGACAAAATGGTGCCTATGAAGATCGAAGGGGCTGTCCTTGCCACATCTCACCGGAAGATCACCCTTTTTTGTGTATCTTCCCCTATACTCCCACACACATCAATCACCGGACGATATAAAATTATAGGCGGGAGATATCCCCGCGAACACCCTGTACATGGCATTTCTACCTCACCATGGTAGTGAAAACTATGTCGATAATATCAAGAGAGGTGTCGAGACCATCAGAAAAGAAGGAATATCATTAAATCACCATTTATTTCAAGTCAGAATATATTATTGCCAGTTATTATTGTTTGGATTTGAAACTTCAAATATTCAAACGCGGTCATGCGCAACTGAGGATCATTGTAGACCTGAATAGTGGGGCGAAATACGTCATCATCTTCTTCCCGTGCGATGACCCTTTATCACCATGTAACATAACCCATAACGCCCATACTTACAAGCAATTAGTGCCAAATCAACAAACAGGTACATAATGGCGAAGATACAGAGTGCCAAATCATCATAACGAGATATGGTGCTGATTGTGAGCCGTTAGAGCCCGTATTCGTGATGATAGCAAGGGAACTATGGGTCAATGTTCCATGATGACAATGTTGAAAATTCGAGAAGATGCATGCAGAGGTTCGCAAATAGTGGTCATCCGTCATTAGTGTCATTACCGTCAATAGAGACTAAACGTCATCAAGCTGACAGTGACATTTTCAATAATTACAATAATTACATAACAATGATATTTATTTGGAAATATAACGGCAACAATAATTACAAGAATGATACTCAAAATTCAAGATGAAATTTGGCGAAATACCTGTGGACTGAATCAGTCATGTGTGACAATTCCAGGAACCAACTACCTACCTACCAAAATTTGTAAACAAAACATTCTGACCAAGAGGTATGCAATAACGATAACTAGTAGGCTAAAAATCACAATATAATTCCTTATTTACAGCAAAAATTGAGTTAGAATCCATAACAACGAACAGAGAAATACCAATCGATAGCCAGCAGTAAACATCACAGATGAATTCAATTATGAACCAATGAAAAAGAGAGTGAAAAGTAGGTAAACAATAATGCATAGCTCTGTTTTCTGCAGTATTTTCGTAACGTCATGAACGAAGTGTAACACTCCCCCTCTACCCCGAAGAGATTTACCTGTAAATCTCAAATAAAACGAAAATACTGTCTGCTATGATATGGGTTCATATTGAATTCAGGAATGACCGTCCTCATCAAATGTTTGAACATCTCCTAATAATTCAGTTACTTTATTATTACAAATCAAAAGCTCATTTTTAGGATCAAACTGCATGGTGGATGTTTGTAATGAACCTTCCTGTTCAGCCTGCAACGCAGCTCTTAATAGCACCCTTTTTTCCTGAACTGTTCCATTTCCTAGGCATGCACCGCGAAGCAAAAGTTCATAAGTTAGCTCATCGCTACGTAGTCTATTGATCTCCATGATAATCCTAAAATTTCTCGGTACCCCAAAAATCAGTTATAAATTCAAGTCCACGCCTGGCTCACTATAGAATAACACGATTGAAATTTCTCAGTCTCAAATCTCGGCAATAATAAATTCGAAGTCAAAATAGGCTGGTAATAAGTATGAAATAATCGAAAATGATCGATAAGCAAAAAAAAATAGTTAATAATCTCAATCAAAAATTCAAAAAAAAAAATTCAAGATCAAATGTCAAATTCAATTCGAAATATCAGACAAAAAATATAGGGAAATCAACTATCAGGGAAAATGAAAATATTTGCACATGCAAACGACAGTTTGCATACCCCCTCCCTTCCCAGAGAAGAAAAAAAAAAACGAACAAGGAAACAATCCCTAAAATTTGACAACACCTAGACGGATACACCCAGCACGCTGACCACCCTGTACAACAACAAACACGACCTGAAAATTTTATGTTCACCAGAGTAAACCTCTAGTAAATAAGAAAAATATATATATATTATCAATTGTTTGATCTATTACTGTGAACCACCTGTATGTGTACGCCCTGTATATTGATATCCAATGATCAATGATAACAAATGTGAGTGTAATGGATTTTTGGAATGACCCTGTATAAATTAATTCACTGTTGTAAAATATACAATCTAATAAAATTGACAAATGCTATCTTCAAATACTGTATAACTGACTATATTATTTTATGACCTAACCCTGTACATTTCAGTATTCAAAATTCAAAAAAAAGGAAAAAAAAATCCTTTCACTAACTTTTTGATTACATTAAGAATAATTAGCTGATGTTGGTATATTCCTTGTTTTTTTTTCGAATAGAAATTTAAGTTGTGAAGAAGAAATGTACCTGAAAATTGAATACCCTGTACAATTAAAAATTGACGATAGGTTGTTCTCAACAGTCTATACAGAATACACAGGTCATTAGAAAAATTGTCTGAATTTTAATCTTCTATTAATCTCTCCTGATCATCAACTCCAAAAATAAATGGTAATTTTGTCCAAACACCCTGTCGATTCAATGTTTCCGAAAAAAAAAAAAAGCGATTCACAGTATAAAATAGATTCAAAAATATACAGAATTATGTGAAATTTAAGCCAAATTGGGAAGTATAAATTTTCAAAAAAAAAAAAAATTCACTACCACCAATTATTACTTCATAAGTCCAACATATTCACCCTATTGTGCCACTGATAAACGTTGGGCGCCACTGTTATGCCTTTAAATCTCAGGGGGTGAGTAGTAAGAAAAATGGAATAGAATTTTATTTACCCCTGAGTTTGGTTGATGAATTACCTAAAATTTATTAGGTGTTTTAAATCTTAAATGTATTGACAACAGAAAAAGTGTTTTTAGTGCCCAGTTTGATACCGTAGAAACTAGACACTGGTAGTTCAGCGGGACAAATGGGTGGGTACGTTAGGCTTAGTAAAATACTAAGTTTGATAGGGATGAATATGCTTTTAATCACAAGTAAATTCTGAAATGACAAATAATGTGCTCCAAATGATACTATATAGTTGGCTCAAGACTTCCAAAGTAACTGAGTATCAATAGTAATATTACCTGAACAGTGTACAATTATTGCAACCACAAGAAATATAAATTGACTGACTGAAATCAACTCTTCAGATCAGTGTAAAATAATGCAATCACTGCTCAAAATCAACTCAGTATTTTTTTTTTTTTTTTTTTTTATCGATTGGAGCACACGAAAGGGAATCCCTATAATGTTCAAAGAACATCGTGCGTTCCTAGGGAGGATAGGGACAGGAGGTAGGTATTGGAATTTTTTTTGAATTTTTGGAGATTATATGTTGTTGGGAATACTTCCACAGGCAATGAATGAAATATGATAATATATAGCTTATTAATCAACAAAATAACTCAGTAAATCAGTATCAATGAGACAAAAGAAATAATAAGGCCTATTTTACCGCAGTGCACTTTTGGTTTACAGGGGTATATTTTGTAGCTATACTGAGTGTCTATTAAATCAATGACATGTTGCAATTATATTATGTTGAATGAAATTTGAAACTGATGAATTAAGGTTGGTGGTAGTTCATCCCAAGTAAAATACTATCCCTGATGGTGCATGGAACGAACTCACCAAATTATGAGCAGGTCCTGATGTACATCATCTGGCTCTGATGTACAGGGGGATCAGGTACGTGAAGTCAGGCAGCGTCAGGTGGTGTCTCCTGTATGTCGCCTTTCAGCCACAAATAAAAAGGCTCCTAGAGCAGACGAAAACAGAGCTACAGCAGCGGCGCAGACTCCAGTACAGCAGTCCCAGGGAGCTGAAGGGGGCCAAATCTCGAATGCAACGAACGGGAGAGAAGGCTTTAGCCCGATAAAAGGAACCCTAGATGGAATGACGACAATCGTGCGTTATTTTACCAACACCAGGAATGACAAGAAAATAGCAGCTGATGATTAAAAGAATATATAGTACCTTGGATGTTGTGTGGGTTCCAGAAGTGGTGATGTAGGTCGGCTCGGCCACGTGGATTTCAGCCACGAAGAATCCCTCTATAGAGGCAACAGGAATCCCATCATCCCAGCGATGATAATGGATATCCCAAATTTGAGATCTTTTCCTAATTAATCCCAACACTAAGTAATGGAAAATCGAATGTTAGACAAATTCGAAATTATTCAAGAAACAGATCTCACGGCTTACTTTTTGTGACCAGGCTGGTAGACTGCTGCAGACAAAATGGTGCCTATGAAGATCGAAGGGGCTGTCCTTGCCACATCTCACCGGAAGATCACCCTTTTTTGTGTATCTTCCCCTATACTCCCACACACATCAATCACCGGACGATATAAAATTATAGGCGGGAGATATCCCCGCGAACACCCTGTACATGGCATTTCTACCTCACCATGGTAGTGAAAACTATGTCGATAATATCAAGAGAGGTGTCGAGACCATCAGAAAAGAAGGAATATCATTAAATCACCATTTATTTCAAGTCAGAATATATTATTGCCAGTTATTATTGTTTGGATTTGAAACTTCAAATATTCAAACGCGGTCATGCGCAACTGAGGATCATTGTAGACCTGAATAGTGGGGCGAAATACGTCATCATCTTCTTCCCGTGCGATGACCCTTTATCACCATGTAACATAACCCATAACGCCCATACTTACAAGGAATTAGTGCCAAATCAACAAACAGGTACATAATGGCGAAGATACAGAGTGCCAAATCATCATAACGAGATATGGTGCTGATTGTGAGCCGTTAGAGCCCGTATTCGTGATGATAGCAAGGGAACTATGGGTCAATGTTCCATGATGACAATGTTGAAAATTCGAGAAGATGCATGCAGAGGTTCGCAAATAGTGGTCATCCGTCATTAGTGTCATTACCGTCAATAGAGACTAAACGTCATCAAGCTGACAGTGACATTTTCAATAACTACAATAATTACATAACAATGATATTTATTTGGAAATATAACGGCAACAATAATTACAAGAATGATACTCGAAATTCAAGATGAAATTTGGCGAAATACCTGTGGACTGAATCAGTCATGTGTGACAATTCCAGGAACCAACTACCTACCTACCAAAATTTGTAAACAAATTATTCTGACCAAGAGGTATGCAATAACGATAACTAGTAGGCTAAAAATCACAATATAATTCCTTATTTACAGCAAAAATTGAGTTAGAATCCATAACAACGAACAGAGAAATACCAATCGATAGCCAGCAGTAAACATCACAGATGAATTCAATTATGAACCAATGAAAAAGAGAGTGAAAAGTAGGTAAACAATAATGCATAGCTCTGTTTTCTGCAGTATTTTCGTAACGTCATGGACGAAGTGTAACACAGTTGAAAGAATTAATATATTGATTCTTTTAACTGTGGTTTTGGTAATATTATAAACTACTACTAGGTTTAAATAAAGTCAATTTTCAAGATCCATAAATACGAAAAACTATCGTTTCGGATGTTGAGCAGAGTATAGCTGGATGCTGGATGGATGAATGCATTCAATACATTATAAAAACAAAACATGTAGTTAGTACTCACTTATTCCAAATGAACGTCCTATTAGTTCTTTCACTTCACTTCAACTCCTGCACGCTCTCAATTATTTAATCACTTATTGTGCTCTGGCAGGCATATACCACGCGACTGTCGTTGGCGGCGGGGTGTGTCACGGTACGCCGGGCGGGTGAAATGCGATGCGCGATGCAATACCACCACAACGCGATGCGATGCAATACCAATACAACGCGTTAGGGCCTACTCTATCTAGGCCTTGGTTACGCGAAGCGTATTCTAGTCAAGTGCTGCGTTGTAATTATTTTTTCTATGCCAAACCGGGGCCCCCATAGGTGTGGGGCCCGGGGCGGACCGCCCCTACCGCCCCTCCTTAGTCCGCCAGTGACGTGCCATTTTACTAAACTAATACGAAAAGACAGTACCATAATAAATTATTATATTATTATGAACATCGATTGTCATGACATATTGTCAATTAAGTGGAACCTAAGCTTGGCAAAACAGGGGCTTATGTTGACTAAAGCTTAGGTGATCCTTAAACAGTGGTGCAAAACAAAATCGTAATGTAAGGTCCGCTTAAGTCTCAGGGTTGGAGTTGGCACAGCAATGCATACAAGGCGCTGATGCCAGATGTACAATAAATAATGAAATATGAATACACTCTCAAAAATATTCCCCCCTTTGAAGGACACTTTCGAATAGATAATTGCAAAAAAACGAAAACAAAAATATACAAAATATGAGGGATAGTAGAGATAGGATAGTATGCATGGAATGTCAAAATTCACTTTAAAGTTCATTTTCCATGGGAATAGGGCACAAATGTCGAATTGACCGAGTACCCAGCGAGCACAAACATCCCTTGGATGTTTTGGGATGTTTTGAAAATGTTGGCATGAAGATGTTATTTTGAGACGTAATATGCACTTCCCAAAGAGGACTCAGAAGGATATTGAAAGTATTGTTTTTGTTATTTTGTGCCCTTTCTTTGTTTGCCTCACCACAACGTCTCATGCTTACGTCACAATACGATGAATTCTGATTTGTTTTCGATTTTGTTTTTCTTGTTCGCAATTGGCATTCGCGTTTGCAGCGTGTCATGCTCACATCACGCTGCTAACGAACAGAAATGAATTTGGTGAAGTTTATTGTGTTAGAAGACTTATTTAGTTTGTAATAATGACCATCAGATGCAAAATGTGTTGTTCGGTGCCTCAGTGTAATCAATATATAAAAGTACGAATTCATCAATACACAGCCTCTCCGCAGTTGCAAAATTATGCATTGTGGAGAACATTTCAAAAATTGGGAAACCTATTGCCAATTATATGTCTGTGTGTAGTAAGCACTACTCAGAAACCGATTAAGAAGGTAATTTCATATCAAGAAAATATTTTTGTTCAATCTATTTATAATGCATTTTTTCATTCAAGGGAAATGGAATCTTAAGGAAAAAGTTCATTATGACAAAAGGCTTCAGAAAAGTACCTCGAAAATGTTTTCTTTTACAGCGATTTAATGTGCGCAAGACGCGTTGAAAATGTTTTGTTGTGTCCATGAAAAGGCTTTGAAAAGAACTAGGGAGAAGGTAATACAGAAAGGAACAAGAAAATAACACCTATATCAACTACTTCAAATTCGAAAAACTCATTTCGAAAGAAAACTGGGAAGCAGTGTTATAACAACGGAGGATCCAAAGTTAGCCTACACAGAGAAAAACGGTCCAGGTACACAAGTACACTTGAGTAAAATTTAATACCCACAAATATATTAATGAACTTTTGTACCATTACAATAGGTGGATTTTTTTTTTCTGATATCGACTTCCAGTGGCAGGTTAACTATGCTCCTGGAACAGGCCATCTTTCTTGTGCTTGATTAATTTTTATCGATGTGTTTAATACTCAGTATACAACAATCTACCTAACATTAATATAATTGTCCATCAATCCTTGTTTTCTAGGAGTGAAAGGAATAATTCTGCCATTATTACCAGTTTAATAACAACAGGTTACAGTTCACTTGATTTCTCTGTTTCGTCATCATTCGGCTAGTTTCGAATACCCACGATTACGCCACGAGCTTTGGTGTTTGCGAACACTTATGCGTGCATTTTTCTATTCTGGAACATTTGTGTTGTGCATGTAAGTTAAGTGATTGTGACTATTCCAAGAACATTGATCCCAGTGGAATTATCACTATGGAGCGACTAGCCCCAGGTCGGGAGTTGAAAAACAGAAGCAGCATAAGCAGTTCATCGACGACTCTTTGAAACAGCAGGGTTTGGCGAAGTTTAGGCAAAACTATTCTTTCTTTCTTGGTGAGTATAATATACCATTCCTTTTTCTCCGTGCAACAAGAAATCTTTTTGAGCATACACGTTTTTTAGTGATAAGTATGTTTTTCTCCTTCCGAAAATGATTCTAAGCCTTATGTTGGTTGATCATTTGCAATTGATTGTTACATCTGATATTATATGTCCGTTTTATTCGTGGTTCGTGCCATTTATTTTTCATTTGAAGAGGTTATATTTTGCAAATATCTCCTATTTTGATTGTGACCTCTCAATATTTTTATCGAGTGTGCTCTATGGTATCGAAATCTCAGTAGGAAGTCACTTGTCAACTAGTTCAAATTTTGTTGAAGATTAAAGAAATATATAATCTCAGAAAAATAAATGAATTGATCTCAAGTTATTACCGAAACAGAGGAGTTTTTATATTTATATTTCACAAAAGCCAAGAAATAAATTGGGAAATATCAAAATGAGAAGACTCTCTACTGTGAATGTTTGCAAAAAAATCTTATTTCTGATAGTAGGTACACGGGAAAAAATTACAGGAAACGGATCTTGATATTTCTTATTCGGTGTCCCTGGATTTGAGTCAAAGTAGCGTTTTATAAACAATGGCCTTACTTGGATGGGCTTACGGGACGTTCGCTACCTGTCAAGAGTTTATTCTTCCAATGAATCTCTTGAAATAGGATTATTTGTTTGAATTTTCAAGAAAATAATAGGAGAAATTTGACACATTATATAGAGGAATTTTCAAATTTCAGGGTGCTGATGGTAATGATGTACCTGATTAGAACTTGATCTGAATTCAAGTGGACCTAGTACCCCCGCGGCCCGCAGATACTCCGTCAACGTCAGAAATATATTTGTATATGAGTCAGTTCGACAACTATTGTATATTGATAATAATTATTTCAAGTTCATTTATTCATGTAGTTTGAACTGAAATTGCAAATGTCTAAAATATATTATATAATGTCGTACCTATCTTTTGTACAATGTTTTTTCTCTTCTATAGAATCACCATCCCCATTGTGTGATACCTTGAAAATATGAAATATTTCTTGCTCCATTATTCAACAATAAGCACATATCCAAATTGAACTAGGGGAGGTCCGCCAACAGTGGCCACCCTTTTTCATATATCAGGATATCTGGGAAATCAGATATCTTTGCAGTGTTTGAATTGGATCAATAGAAGTGAAAATAGATTTAGAAGAGCGGAATAATCATTTTTTATAAAGAAAATTCAAAATGTTCAGTTGGACGGCTTTTGGAAAAATATTTGGTTTTTGGCCACTGTTCCCAATTAGTCTGGTACAGTGGCCAGAAACGAATGGTACAGTGGCCATAGAGTCAATATACACTAGAAACATATATTTATTGAACAAAATATCTCAATACAACGTGAGTCAATTGTGGATGAACCTAATACATGTTATAACTGGTCAGGTCTGTTGAAAACTTATGAGAACGTTGAACTCTGGCGGTTCCTCCTGTTGATATTGGAGTTGGTAACAGCATCACGACATCCTCCATAATAATAGTTGACTGATCTGGGACGTCAGGAAATGAAAACCTGTTTTCTTGTCTCTTACGTAGGAAATTGACGATAAATTCCTCATTTTTTTTATCGATTTGTTCCACTCGACCTACACAATATTTAACTTGCTTCTTCGTGAGAAATTTCACTAAAATGAAACTCCCAACTGAAATTTCAACCTCCTCATCATGATCTGCAGGTTCTTCAGCCCAATCAATATCGTCAGAATCAGTCAGCTGCAAACTTTCGGCACTAGATGAAATAGACTCAGAATGACTACTTTCGTCATTTCCTAGAGTAAGTGTTTTTGTAGTGATGATATCTGTATCGGAACTATTTAGTTTTCTCTTGGTGGACTTGGATTTATCCAATTTCAGTTTTCAAGATTTTTTCTGAAGCTCTTGCTCTTCGACATCCCTGAAATTTGGTGTGTAGGTCAATATCTCTGTAGATTTTGTTTGTCTTTTGTTTCCTTTCACCTTATTATCATTTGTCACTTTTGGGAATGGCCTCAGAGCCTCAGGGCTGAAAGTGGTTTGATGAATTGGTGAACTGTCATTTTTATCGTTAGTTTGTGGATTTCTACAGCTCGGACCCGCTTCTTGATCGAATTTATCACCTAGATGTTGTAATTGTGGTGCAATTATAGGAGGATTTCGGCTCGAAGTCGCATCTTCATCTCCACGGCTTTGTTCTAGAGGCATGTCTGTAACTTGGGCTGCCATAAAATCATCATCGATGAAAATGTTGGGATTGTATGGCTGAATTCCCGTGACCTTGAATCCTGATGAACAATTATTTGTTGAGAATGCTGTAGTGTAGATTTCGCCCAGAATCTCAGCAATGTCATATATTGTAATGCGCTGACCAGGGTGGTTCATCAGCCAATTATGGCACGCCCTGTTATAGTGCGATTTCAGTGGACCATAAACTGTTCTGTCCAGTGGCTGTAGCTTATGGCTTGTATGAGGAGGTAATGTGAGCAAAGTTATATTATTTTCTCGAGCCATTTTTATTATTGTGTAGGAAATGTGGCTGATATGGTTGTCCATTATGAGAAGAACTGGTAATTCTTGTGTTGGTTGAGTATAGGATATGAAATGGTGCAGCCACCGAACGAATATTTCCGACGTCATCCAACCTGAGGGTGATGCCACACCTAAGGTTCCATTTGGCGCTCCTTTCGTCATATGGTCTTTGAAGAATTTCCTCGGAAATATCAATAAAGGTGGTATATTATTGCCATCTGCATTAATTGCACCACACATCGTCACAAGGGTCCCTCTTTCACTCGACGTTATCTGACCAACTTGTCGCTGTCCTTTCATTGCAACCACTTTTCCTGCCTCTTGAACTGTGGTGAGAGCTGTTTCATCGACATTATATATTCTATCAGACCTAAAATGATATTTATCAAGAACTTGCTCGAGGTTCTGAAAAAACTTCTGAACAACTGGTCTATTGAAACCCATAGCACGTCCTAAAGAAGTAGCTTCAGCTCTTCGAATAGAGAGTGGATATCTTTTCAGATAATTGGTCATCCAATATTTTCCCGCCATTTGCTTTTCTTGCCAAGACTGCGGAAATCGTTTGTTGTTTGCCACTGCCAATGAAAATGCAAATTTTCGGATATTCTTAGGTGTTAGTCCATGATGCAATTTTGCACAAATTTGGAGATAATTACACAGCTCTCGTTCTTCTGCAGTTGAGAATATACGGTTAACTGCATAATTTGGAGTTAATCCTGTAGTAACATTCGCTAAATCATCAATTTCTTGAAATTTCGTAACATATCTTCTGAGAGTAGTTCTAGGAATATTGTATCTTATTGCAGCTGTTTTCACAGAGAGTCCATGGTCTCTTATACTACAAAGTGCATTTTTCATAGTTTCTGAAGGGACTTTCCCAATTGAACCAGGATTTTTCGGTGTTGGACGAGGCATGATCACTATCTGTAATGAAAAATTGAATGTAGGGGAACAGTGGCCACTGTTTTATATTTGAGAACCAGTGGCCACTGTTCCCAATCGGAAAGTGACCACTGTACCAAAAAATCCAATCGCAACCATTTCGATCTAACCTCAAAATAATAGTTTGTTTTTCTACATCTTCACCTCATAATGCAGTTCCAATAGATCAAATTTCATGATGAATATGAATTTACATCAGTAATCTTACCTATGAAGATTTTATTCACTGGGGAATGCACTGATATACGTAACTTTCACCGATCAAGAACTGACAAAAAAATTTAACTGCCACAGACAGCAACGGACTGAACATCATATCAAATATGTCGATATTACTCGTAATTCGCAAGCTCTATACGAGATGGCGCAACCAGTCTGCATCATATTCTGATAATACTAAGGGGTGGCCACTGTACTTGCTATGGCCACTGTTGGCGGACCTCCCCTATATATATGCAACAGCTTTCAAAAATTGATTTTTTAATGTTGATAAATAATGAACAGTTAACCAAAAATAATACCAAATGATTCGATTTTTCTCTCTGAGATAATTAAATTATGTTCCAGAGACGAGTAATTTATGATCCGAGGACAACTTAATAATGTTTCTGGAATAATTGTATTCTTCGATGGTAGTAATGAAAGGATGTACCTAACATCAGTTAGGTATATCTCAGAGAATATCACCTATTTTTCTGCAACAGCATGCTTTTTCACCTGTGGCAACTATATAGTATTGAAAATTCATTAAACTATTGAATAACTATCATCGAAATGTGCACCTACAACAGGTGAAGAAGTCTGTAAGATAATATAGCAATGTTTCAAAGGGAATTACTTAATGTTCAATGGTAATTGAACTGTCTAATCAATGTTATTCAACACTTCAATAATCCTGAGTTGATTTCAAATCATAAAGTATTCAAGTTTTTAACTGTGTAGCGGAGCACCCCGGACGAAAGGGTGATATCTCAGGGTTAGTTGTAATTGACGAAGATAAAGGTCGAACACCCAGTACACAATATATCTATTTATTCGATTTCTCACAACAAGAGGCAGGTAGTAGGCCCCAAAAGAAGCCTTTATGGGTGACAATCCAACAGGAGTTGACCAATTACCAATTAATTTGCGGTAAACTAAAAATAAACAACAAACATCTAAATACACGATTCACAATGAGTAATCAATTTACAATTACAGGGCATTATGTATGAAAAGGAATCTGAAAACCCGCGCATGCCGGTTTTTGAGGTTAATCAGGTTACATAGGGACATAACACGATAAACTTCATAATTTCCAAGAATGAGGACTTACCTAAAAATGCAGGCCACATACACTAAATAAATAGGTACTCAAAGCCAGGGAGCATTGAAATTCACCGAAATTGAATTGTAATTTAATAGATCTCGAAACGCACAGTTTCATGAACGACACTGCCTCTCAGAATTCCTACAGTCGTACATTTTACCATCACTGGGGGCGCCACCATGCAACACGATCTCAAGATATTCTACTGAACTGGTAGGTAGGCAACTGATAAAACAAAAAATACGAAAACACTGTGGCGGAACACAGATGACGCATATCACTACATCTGCCCCCGTTCTTGCTGAGGAGGAGCAGGACCCGTGGTCTCCGTACGAACACAAGAAGCGGAATACTTCTTCAAGTGAGAAATATGAAAAGTGCCGCGTTCAGTCTCGGAATCTACAAAAATCAGAACATAATTTCGGTCACTTAGGGCCTTCTCAATTCGGAAAGGACTCTCATAAATAAGGAAGAATTTTTTAGTATCTTGAGCAGAAGCTGAGGATATTGGATTTGCTCGTAGTAGTACCAAATCTCCTACTGAGAATGGAGGGACAGGCCGTGCCGGTCGACTCAAAACACGACGTGCTGCACGAGTTTGCAGCTGTTCCCGGGCCAGGAACAATTTGACATGGTTATCGCAGTACGGTTCGCCAGGAAACTGTGTACACTTCCTCAGGGGGGAATGGGCAGTAGTCCCGAAATGTAATTCAACTGGAGCAAAACCGGTAGACTCGTGAATAATATTATTGAATAGGTGTGCAATTTTGGGAACGTCCCATGCCCACCGAGTATGTTTGGCGTGGCAAAAAGCCCGGAACAAACGCCCTAGCTCCCGCATAACTCGCTCTGAAGGATTTCCTTCAGGGTGCCTAATGGAACTATAGACCACCCGTATCCCTAGGCGGGCCAGGGACTCCTGCCACAACGCAGAAGTGAACTGAGTCCCATGGTCGCTCAGAACCCGTTGGGGTTTCCCTACATGTTTCACGTAATCTGTCGTGAAGTGCTTGACCACAGATTCAGCCGTTGCTCGCTTCAACATGTACAATGCGACAAACTTCGTGAATACATCCAGTACCACCAACAGAAATGTCACTCCTCCACGCGATGGTGGGAGTGGCCCATACAAATCTACTGCGACCAGGTCTCTGGGGCCTTCAGGAATGATTGGCTCCATGGGGAGTTTCAGTCTTATGGAGGCTTTGCTTTTTTGACACAAATCACACAATTTCACGGTTCGTTTCACCAATTTGTGGAGTCCGCGACACCAGACATCTGCCCTTAGAGTACACCATGTCTTATACACTCCGAAATGACCAAACTCTTCGTGATAATACTGAATGAGCTTCTGGACTAGGGACACGGGAATACACAGTAGACACTTGTCTTCCCGTTGAAAATACAAAAGGTCGTCATGGAGAATAAATCTATCGGAAGGCATTCCCTTTTCCAAATTGTCAATTTCCTTAGCCAAACTCGTATCGAAACGCTGACCCGTTGGCAAAAGTTGAAGGAATTCTTTCCATTTCGTAGAGTCTATTGAAATAGAAGGGACACGAAAAATTTTGTCCCCAGGTACCGGCAATCTAGCAGGGGGATTTCGAGAAAGGGTATCAGGGATAACATTACTAGACCCCGAGATATATTCAATGTCGAACGCAATCTCCTGGCACGCCAAGACCCAAGGAGTAATCCTAGCAGACAATAAACGACACGACCGCAAAAATGAGAGAGACCGATGGTCACTGAAGATAGTGAAATGACGTCCCAACAAATAAATCCTCCACCTTTTGAGTGCAAAAATAATACCTAACAATTCCCGCTCGGGGACCGAGTATCTTCACTCCCGTTCGAGCAGCAACCGACTAGCGTATGCCACTACGAACTTAGTATTACCACTTCCACGTTGATATAAGGCGGCGCCCAAACCTACATCGCTGCAATCTGTCTGGACTATAAACTGTCGATCTTGCTGGGGATGATATAATAGGACCTCCTTGCAAATTATTTCCTTCATCTCCTTGAACGCCTTCGCCTGAGACTCTCCCCAAAACCAACGAGAACGTTTCCGAAGCAGAGCAACTAGTGCGAACTCCGCCGAAAAGCTACGGTCATAGTTGCAAAGTCCTAAGAAGCTTTGCAACTCTTTGATGTTATTAGGTTTTCGAAAATCCCGTATCGCCTGAGTGCGAGTTGGATCGGCTTTCCAGCCTTCCGAGTTGAGCACATATCCCAAGAACTTCATTTCTTTCTTGAAGAAAACACATTTCTTCAAACGGAGTGTAAACCCGGATTCCGCAAGCCTAGTCAGTACCAGATCCAGATGACGGATATGCTCGTCGAAGGAATCGGAAGTTATCAGTATATCGTCTACATAAACGTGTACAAAATTCTGTAAAAAAGGTCCCAGAATTTGGTCCATACAGCGGGTAAAACTGGATACTGCGGTTTTCAAACCGAAAGGCAACACTCGAAATTGGTAACACCTTTTTCCATACCTAAAAGCGGTGTACTTTCGGTGTTCAGCCCTTATAGGTATCTGCCAATAAGAGTGGGTACAATCTAACGAACTCATATACCTGACACTGGAAATTTCCTTCATGATTTCCTCAATGGGTTGCGGCAGTTCATTGTCTGCTTCCATGACGGAATTAAGCTTCCTGGCAACCAGACAGACTCTTATGCTACCATCCTTTTTGATGGTAGTCGCCAAAGGGCTGCAAAATGGGCTGTTGGATCTTTCGATGACACCCCACTGTTCCATTTTATCCAATTCAGATTGTACCGCGGAACGATGAGCAAAAGGAACATGGTACGGCCTAATTGAGAAAGGGGTTGGATCTGCTAGATTTATACAATGTTCGTACTGAGTTACTCTACCGGGTACTTCAGAAAACATATCATGATGTTTTTGTAATAATTCCCCAAATATTGTAGACTGGCTTGGGGACAACTCAGCTAGTCTGATTACCTCCTCGAAACTAGCAGAAACATTAACGGTGGCAATCACAGGTGGGTGCGACTGATTTATAGCACATAATCGAAGGGAATCAATCTTTTCCAAAATTGGCTCTGTTTCGTGTTCCAAATACAGCTCGGGAACAACCAACTGACGGTTATCCAAATTAAGGACAATCCTTCCCAATTCCAGGTCGATCTTTGAATGATAATTTCGTAAAAAATCGATTCCCAAAATAACTGCATAAGCTAAATCCGGGATGACCATGAACTCAAAACTGAAAGATTCCCCTTGCAAAGCAAAAGGAAGAAAAACTTGAGATGAAACTCGGCGTTGTTTTGCCTTGAAAGCCCCGGTTATTCGAATACCACTGACTTTGAAAAAGGTCAATTTGGGCAAAGAAACCGTGATTTGACCAAAAACTTCATCAGACATACAACATATATCACTGCCTGAATCGATCAGTGAGGGAAAATGCAAACTTCCTACATTAATTTCGACAAAAGGCGACCGAGGGATCGGCACAGTATGACCACTATCACACTCCTCGAATAAATCGTCGACCAGATAATTTCCACGATTGATCCTATTAGAGTCAGTCCTACCCAGAACCCCCACCACCGGACTATGTTGATGGGTTGCACTCAGTTTTCCGACACCTCTACGCACTCATCAATCGAGTTCATGGCCGAGACGTTTTTTGTAAAAGCGGACTCACCAACATTTCCGCTACCTCTGAATGGCCTAGGATCTCGACGAATATTGTTAGCGATAACAACGTGATAGCGTTCGTTACAGTGTTTGTCCCGATCAGCAGCCACAGATAACGGAAAATGTCTTGCGATCATGGATATTAAAAGGGGTTCTGATAACACTGGTTGCAGATACCTGCTCTTGGAGAGCAAATTTAGGAAATAATCTACATAATTTCCTTCGCTAGGTCGGTATTTACCCGTTTCTGAAGGACTACGAATTTCTAACTGGCGGGCGTCGCCCCAAAAATAGCTAAGAAATGAACGCTTTAATTCAGAAAAATCCGCAAAGTTGTAGAGCATCGCGTCCACCCAGAGCTTTGCTTTCTTCTTGAAAAGTGCATGACACCAGTGAGGGACTACATGGAAAGGCATTCTCAATTGATTGTTGGAGTATTCTAATTTATCTATGAATAAAACCGGGTGAATTCCCTCATTATCAAAAAAAGGAATTAGTCTTGTGGCTTCTATATTTTTGAGGTTATTTTCGGAAAATGGCATGGGTTGGGAGTTCAAATTCCCCATCACATTACAATAATTGTTACTATACCCACTTGGACAAATAGGCTGGTTACCTGACACACCCTGTATAGTATTTTTTTGGCTGAGATTTTTATCATTTATTAGTACATTTTCAAAGCCCTGTGTACCAATATTCTCAAAACCATGTGGGGGATTGTGACTCTGATAATGAACTGGAATATTCTGAGTAACACCCTGTGAAGGATTAACCAAGGGATTCATATTTGAATACATTGAAGTAGAAACATCATTTTGGACACCCGTTATATGGGAACCCATATTTGTGGGAACAGATCTGCATGGTGGAGTATTCAAAACCCGATATGGTTTTTCAGCATAGCAATTCCTACCCGATACAGTATTTTCCTCGATATTTGGACAATAAGCTGAGGTGATATTTTTGGTATGATTAGATTGGTCACTTGTACAGGGGCCACCCTGTAAATCATTTGTTTTCTGACAATAATTTCTATCAATGTGAGGTCTAGAATGAACATTTTCAAGATGCCCACTCTGTATTAAATGTTGGTTACCACCTGGAACTTTAGTCTGGGCACCGGTACAAGGACCACTCTGTAATAACCTCGTTTTTCCAAAATAAGCTCCCTCATCAACAGATTGTGACTGAACATTTTCACGAGGGTCACCTTGTATAGGATTTCGATTTCCATAATAAAACCTATCATCAACAGGTTGGAACTGAACATCTTTACCAGGGTCACCCTGTATAGGATTTCGATTTTCATAATAAAACCTATCATCAACAGGTTGGAACTGAACATCTTTACCAGGGTCACCCTGTATAGGATTTCGATTCTCAAAATAAAACCTATCATCCACAGATTGGAACTGAACATTTTCACGAGGGTCACCGTGTATAGGATTTCGATTTTCATAATAAAGCCTATCATCAACTGAATGGGGCTGAACATTTTTACGAGGATCACTCTGTATACGATTTCGATTTTCATAATAAAACCTATCATCCACAGATTACGACGGTCACCCTGTATAGGATTTAGATTTTCATAATAAAACCTATCATCCACAGATTGGAACTGAACATTTTTACGAGGGTCACCCTGTAAGGAATTTTTATTTTCACAATGAAACCTTTCATCAATAAAATGAGACACATTGGTAGGTGGACTGCCCTGCAACAAACTTGAAGTTTCACCATATTTTACACCAGCCTCTGGAGCTTTTGATTTGGCATTTTTGC
Organism: Phaedon cochleariae; assembly: GCA_918026855.4. Classification (NCBI taxonomy): domain Eukaryota; kingdom Metazoa; phylum Arthropoda; class Insecta; order Coleoptera; family Chrysomelidae; genus Phaedon; species Phaedon cochleariae. The sequence goes on from OU896717.1 coordinate 12,473,200, forward strand.
AAAAACCATCCTGTATAATTGTCATGAAAGGCGGTCTGGATAAAACATCCAAATTTACTCCAGGGTCAGTAAATGTCCTGATAGGAGGTTTCTGACTATGATTATCATTATTAACTAAAGGTACTCTGTCTGGTAAAAATTTTTTCCCTAAATTATTTGGACTCTGTGATGATTGTATTGTATCACACAATGGAATATTCATTTGATAATCATGGGTTAGCTCAGCACTTTTTTGTGCCCCCGGTACTATAGTTTGGCTGAAAAAATTGATGTTCTTACTGATGTTACCCTCTAAACCTGTGTTTAGAAGACTTTCTCCTACCACTGATTTTTTGCTATTATGGCCCCGTGGCTCTGTAACATCTGCAAATTGTTCTGAAGCAGTCTCGCCACTGAGTGGCCCCTTGGGTTTGGCTGCGCACACAAAGCTGAGGCTGTCTCAGGATCTACTAGACTAGGCCTACCTTGATGCTGCTTATCATGCAGTTCACCCTGTTGACCTATGCCCCCGTCATGTGCTCTGGGGGTACCCATGGGGGACATTCCCCTACCTCGTCCTCTTGCTCTTGTTCCATATTGGTGAACTGGGGTATGGATTACCATTCTTTCTGGGGTTCAGTCCCAGAATAACTTTGGGGTTGCGATGCTGGTGGACTGGGTTGGCTGTTGTGGACTGCTCGAACTTCACCAGCCCCTTTAGTTGGGCGACAAGATGTAGCGGAGCACCCCGGACGAAAGGGTGATATCTCAGGGTTAGTTGTAATTGACGAAGATAAAGGTCGAACACCCAGTACACAATATATCTATTTATTCGATTTCTCACAACAAGAGACAGGTAGTAGGCCCCAAAAGAAGCCTTTATGGGTGACAATCCAACAGGAGTTGACCAATTACCATTATTAAAGTTTTCTCTCTGTGTACAACAAATTTATATATAAAATATCTGAAACCATTGTAAGATGTAGCAAAACAAATAAAAAAGTAAGTAAAAAAAATCAGGAAAGATTAAAACCATGGATGACACAGGGTCTACTTTATTCTATCAGACACAGAGATCTACTCAAGAAGAAGTTTAATGAAACTAAATCCCTAAATTCTAAAATAAGAGTATAAAACATACAGAAATTATCTCAACTCACTCCTTGAAGAAACCAAAAATGAATACTATATGAATAAAATAAAAGAGGCGGATAAAAAAAAAAAATTGGCAACAAATTAATGAAATAACAAATGGAAAAACTCACTCTAGGGACAGTACCAAATATGACATAATTGATGAAAATGGAGACAAAATTGCAGATGACCTTAGCAAAGCCAACTACTTTAATAATTTTTTTTCCAACATTGGTCTGAACATGGCAAATAAGATCAAGGAAAAAACTACTCCCATTCCCGAACAAAAATTCAATATTCAAGAGTCCCTATTCCTCCATTCAGTAACACGCAATGAACTAACGAATCTGATTTCTAGTTTAAAAAACAAAACTTCTGCTGGTCCTGATGGAGTGTCTGTTTATTTAATGAAAAAAAGTCACCAATACTTCCGTGATCCCCTATGTCATATATTTAATAAATGTTTTGTTAATGGCACGATTCCAAATAATTTCAAAGAAGCCACCACAACGCCTATTTTCGAAGCCGGAGACAAAAAACTCGCCACAAACTACAGACCCATATCGGTAATAAATAACTTTGCGAAATATTTTGAAAAGTGCTTAAAAAGTAGACTTGTAAGTTTCCTGAAGAAACATGAGATTTTATCACCATGCCAATATGGATTCAGAGAAAATATGTTAACGGAAAACGCCGTGTTTCACTTAGTGAATAAAATACTGAATACCGCCAATGAAGAGAAAAAGTGTCGAGCAGTGTTTTTAGACTTGGCCAAAGCCTTCGACACTGTCAATCACGATATTTTGTTACAGAGATTAGGAAATGTAGGAGTGAGAGGCAAGTCTTTGGAATTACTAGTCGATTATTCACAAGGTCGAACCCAAAGGGTCAAAATTAATGATACCTATAGCCAGCCACAGCCAGTCGCCTTGGGTGTTCCCCAGGGCACTGTCATGGGTCCAATTCTGTTCCTAATATATATCAACAGCATTTACAACTTGAAAAACATTGAGGGTGATATTATTTCGTTTGCTGATGACACGGCCTTGATTTTCTATGATAACACATGGGACTCTACTTATGCGAAAGCACAAAACGGATTAAACATTATATTTTCCTGGCTGAATTCTAGTCTTCTGAGTCTAAACATCGATAAAACCAATTCTTGACCTTCTCACCAACAACAAGAGACCAACCACTAGAGGAAAACATTTTCATACATACCTCCAACTGCCAAAATCCTTCAATTTGCTCCTGTCCACGTATAAAAAAAACGGATTCCATAAAATATCTGGGAGTGATGCTTGACCAACATTTACGCTGGGACAAACATGTAGACTTTCTCGTGAAAAGACTTAGAAAACTCATTTTCGAATTCTACCAACTCAGAGACAAACTAAATAAACATTTATTACTAATGACATACGATGCATTAGCAGAATCAATTATAAGGTAGTGTATTATTGTTTCGGGTGTGTTGAATAAAACAAACTTACATAATCTTCAAGTAATACAAAACACCTTGCTTAAAATAGTACTGAAAAGAGACAAAAGACATCCAACTGAGAGCTTATACAAGGAGGCTAGCTTATTTAATATCAGAAAATTATACACCTAGCACTGTATACTATGGACGATGAACTCGCCTCTTACATATCTAAGACACACACATGACACCCGAGCCAGATCCGAGAGAACAATTAGTGTTCCTTGTAAAAATGTATAAACCCAAAGGTTTGTTACTTTCTTTGGACCAAAACTTATCAATCAAGTTTCCATTGAACTACGAAATATGAAAAGCTTTAAAAAACGCAAGAAAACAATCAGTGTTGTGTCTTGTCCGATCCTCCTGTGAGTTGATCATTGACTTTTGTTGATTCTCAATTCATATTTTTTACTGAAATGAATGAACAGTTTCCTTCATCTTATTTTTTTTCTATTTACCTTCATGGTTGTGTCCAGATCTGGGAAAATACGCAACACAAGCTCTGCTTAGGCGTCTCCCAAGAACTGAACACCACCACTTATTTACTTATTTAGTTAATAATAATTTCTTTCGCAATTTAATGTAATAAGATACTATATTTATTTACGATAATTATGTAACATTAACAATATAAAAGAACATGTATGTATATATCTGAATTGAATTGAATAAATTGATTGATTGATTGATTGATTGATTGATTGATTGAAGTAGTATTATAACGACTATCAAAAATATAACGCTGCTGTCGGGTCTACGATATATTCTATATTGAAAAAAAACTGAACAGGAGATTTAACTTATTGAGTTCATTTGGCCCTGGCGAAAATTAAACAAACTTCTGCATCTTCAGCAGATATCAGATTTCATATACGAACTATCGCTATAATGATCTCATTGAAATGAAAGTTACAGAGTGCTCCTAGACCTAAATCAATAATCATCAATATTTATATAGCAATATGAACAATATAATCAAACACGTGTGCTATATACTGATGGGTCATCACATTCGGCCATCCTTACTGCTCAGACGTCCTCGTCTTCTTTTTCTTCTCCTGGTACGGCTTACGTGACAGTGTTCTGCAAAAAGAAGGAAACAAAGTAGTTGTAGCTTTAACAATTTCATGCTACCTTTTGGTAGTTCTCATTTGTCTTATTTTTTTTATGTTATTTGAGTCACCGACTCTTCTTTTTATATTTTTATTTTATGCTCTTTAGAGCTCAGGAATTATTCTTGAATTTTATGCTCACTATATAGAGCTCGAAATACTATTTTCATATACTTTGTGCACTATCATGATATTTTATGCTTTCTAGAGCTGTGTTTTATGCTTACATAGCTCCATTCCACATAGAAGACTTGTTACGAACTAATAAGTAAATCCTAGGAAATGTACAAGAACATCAACCCTCTAATAAATCTAACAGTTCGTCGGTACTATCAATTTCACTGTAAGACTCACTTCCTATCAATACTCCTCCAGTATATTTTTTTAATTGATCTACTGGTACTGTGGCCGTATAGTTTTTATAACCTTTCATTCCCTTTAAGGAAATAATCTCATATCTATCATTACCCTTAACTTTATTTACTTTATAAGGCTCACAGAATTCAATTCCAGTTTTTCTGGTTACTTCTTTTCTCGACGTACCGCCCCCGCTCCACAATACCAGATCGCCAACCTCAAAGATCTCTGCTGTTTTCCTTTTTACGTCAAATATCCGTTTCATTTTATCAGCTTGTTGGTCCATCTCTTGTTTAGCAACTAGTTTATCATGTTCTCTATCTACCCTTATGTCAATGTTTCTATCTAAATCACTATGTTTGGCTTGGTCAAACCCAAACATTAGTCTATGAGGGGTAAATCCTGTACTTGCGTTGACAGTATTATTGATACCCCATACTATATCCGGAAGCACAGAATACCACTCATCTTCGTCATTTACACTAGCATTGATAGCAGTTTTCAATGTCAAATTATATCGTTCTACTTGGCCATTAGATCTAGGGGATGAAACACTATTGAGAATGTGTTTAAATTGATATTTCATTGTGAACTCCTTGAAAATTCGACTGGTGAATGCTTTACCACGATCAGATATGATTCTTTTGGGTACTGCAAAAATACTGAAGAGATCTTTCAAAATATGCACTGCCTCTTTTGAGTTGGTAGTTTTTGTCGGCCGCGCGAACAAAAACTTTGAGAATGAATCTACTATCATTAATATGTAACAAAATCCACCTCCACTCCTGATATATGGACCTAAATGATCAATGTGCCAAGTGTGCAAGGGCTCAGTTGGCTTATTTATGGGAAATAAAAACCCTGGCTTCTTTCCATACTGATCCCTTTTATAGGCACAGTCTAGACACGCATACACGTATTTTTCTATAAGTCTTGTCATACCTTGAAACCAAAATCTACTTTTTATTAATGATTCGCATTTCTGAAATCCTATGTGGCCAATTTCGTCATGATACTTTTTCAAAATATTGAACCTAGCAGATTTGGGTATAACTAATTTTTCGTTTCCATCACCTGTTTTTCTATACAACCGATAATTTTTAATTAGGTATGTATACTTTATTTGTTTGTCACAATCTTTTTGTTTAGGTTTTTCACAAATTGTTCGTAGGGTATCGTCTTGCAGTTGAATGCTTAAGAACCAATCATCTGTGCCAGGTATGTTCCGACTAAGAGCATCGACATGTTTCATTTTGTCGCCTGGTCTGTGTTTTATGTCAAAATCGAAATCCTGAATCGCAAGCCACCATCGGGCTACTCGAGGCAATAGATCACGTTTCGTAAACGTTGAACGCACAGCGGCGCAATCTGTTACGATAGTAAAATGTATTCCAAATAAATAAACACGGAATCTCTTAATGGATTCTACAATGGCAAGTGTTTCTAACTCGTAAGAATGATAAAATGTTTCATCTTTACTTGTCATGCGACTATAGTACATGACAGGTCTGAAATTATCTTTATGTTTTTGTAATAAAATACTAGCAATACCTTTACTGCTTGCGTCCGTATGCAATTCAGTTCCGAGATTTGGGTCAAAAATGCTGAGTAGGGGTCTAGATGTTAATTGTTGTTTAATGATGATTTTCTTAAGAGATTAGTTAACGGTGATACTATAATTGCGTGATTTTTTATTTTTCGAAAGTAAGAGCTTAGGCCCAGGAATTGTCTTAGTTCATGCAAATTTTTGGGAACGGGAAAACTGGCAACAGCTACTATTTAATATTGTCCTGGACGGATTCCATTTTTGTCTATTTCATATCCAAGATAATCTATGGAAGTGTCAAAGACGAAACATTTTCCAATATTCAATTTTAAATTTGCAGTTTTCAGCAGTTTTAAGACAGTAGGTAATATTTCGAGGCCCTCTGTAATAGTCTCAGTAGAAATCAGAATGTCATCTAAATAAATACAAATCAGAAAATAAATCGTTTAAAAATCTTTGAAATGTAGCTGGAGCGTTTGATAACCCGAAAGGCATTCTTAAAAATTCATATTGCCCATCTTGTGTCACGAAAGCTGTTTTATGTACTGAACTTGGCGATATTGGTATTTGATAATATCCTTGGGTCATATCTAAACTAGAAAAATATTTTTTCCTCTGAGACGACCAATTTGATCTTCAATATGTGGTAATGGATATCTATCCTTGGTAGTGATAGAATTCAACCTTCGATAATCTACACATAACCTATTATCGCCATTTTTTTTTCTTACTAAAACCGCTGGGCTGGAGTAGCTAGAATGGGATTTTCTTATTATACCATTTTCTAACATTTCTTTGATCTTGGTTCGAATGATACATTTTTCTTTTTCAGAATATCTATATGGTCTATAGAAAATTGGTTCATTTTTATCTACATTTATTTCAAACTCAATCAAATTTGTCGCACCTAGCTAGTATCTTTAGCAAAACAGTCTTGAAATGTCATCAGAATTTTATAAAACTAAGATAAATAAGGTTCCTTTAATGCCTCCGTGTTTACTTTAACATCAATCAAGTTCAGAGACCACGTGTGTTTTATTGAATTCGGTGAACAGTTCTGGATTTGTGAAAAATCAAATTCCCTAGCTCTGGCAACAATTCGACCCTTATGCCAATGAAGTTTGTTGGAGCCGGTATTAGTAACATTGAGTACGTCTATGGGTTTGGTCAATAAAGAGCCTGGAATTGAATAGTGTTTGTCAAAATCATGGGTTCTTGAACAAATAAACAAACACTTTTCAGTATTAGCCTTGATATTAGTGCTGACAGGTACCATTGTAGTAGATTGCGGGTTTATCGTAATATTCTCTTCTAGCACTATAGGTGAAGAATGTGTCGTGTGGATTATTTTATTTAAAATTACTTGTTGCCCATGGATATTCAGACAAATATCTGCATGATTTATAATTGGTTGACCAATTATGACTTCAATGTCACCCATATCGCCTTCCACAAAATGTATGGCAGATTTTATTGAAAAATCTTTGAACCCAAAATTTACATGACTCATTCCTTTCGGAAAAATTATTTCACCTCCGAATCCCTTGACTACAACATCTGTCGGAGTTGATTTGAGTTCAAGTTTTCTCATCACCGAAAAGTTGGCGACATTTATTTGACTTCCTGTGTCTAAATATCCTTTGCAGATAATATTGTTCAAACTAACATCAATGATATAACAACAATTTACTACTTGCCTTTGCAACAGTTGTACCTTAGCAGGATTCAAATGCCAACAGTTCTCTCTCGTGTGACCTTTTCTGCTGCAATGGGTACATTTCTTGATTTTGAAATTAATGTCCCCAGAGATGAATGTTTTGTAGCCTCTTGAATGTCCAGCTTCTATGTTTTTGGAAAGGGTTGGAGGCGCAGCATTATTGTTCCGGAAAAAACAGTTTCTAACGAAATGTCCCCTTTTCTTGCAAATGTGGCACTTTACTTCATCATCCTTGGCAACTTTATCGCGTTTCTAAAGGAGTCCATGACTTGTACTAGGTGTGGCAGTGTCGAGTTTGCACAAAAACCCTTGAAATAGCTCTTCAGGAGTTTTGAAATTCGCTGATTTTGCAGTTCCATGGTATTCAAGAGGTAGTCCATCAATTATACAGGATGTCGCGTTGAAATCCGAGATGTCACATTTCCTGATTAAGACGCACTTCGAATAATAGTACTGCAGCATGGTTTCATTGCTTCGCTTTTTCCGTTCGAGCATCTGCTTCAAATCGTCCACGAAATTCTCATGCGATGGGAAAGCCCTTAGTAGTACACTTTTCCACTCGTTCCATGATTTATTATATTCTCGAAGACCGTTGTTCCATAGTTTCGCGATTCCAGAAAGCTTCGACTGCATGAAGTACGATTGTGTAGAATCGTTCCAATTATGAATTTGTCCAAGTTGTTCAATTTTATTGAGCCAATTCTGAGAATTAATGTCTCCAACCTCAGGATCAAAAATTGGCACAATATCACTTTTAGACAAATTAACAACGCTGGATGTCGGCAGCTCTGATGCCTGATTAAAAGGGGCCTTACTCATTGATGGTTGGAGCTGTCCAATAATTATTTCACACACCTTTGATGTTATGAGCTCCTCAATTCGTCGTTTTTTGGCTGCCTTACTCTGAGTACGTTCTAATTCATTGTCAGAGGCAGAGGGTGATTCGGGCTCATGTCGCTCCGAATAGGTGGGTAAGCTTCGTTCCATGAGACCTTTCGAATGTCTTTGAGATGAAATACTACCCTCGCTTTCACTATCACTTATCATATTGTCACGAACGAAAAAGACAATGAAAAAAAAATCACCACTTCTGAAGTATAACGACTATCAAAAATGAAACGCTGCTGTCGGGTCTACGATATATTCTATATTGAAAAATGAACTGAACAGGAGATTTAACTTATTCAGTTCATTTGGCCCTGTCGAAAATTAAACAAACTTCTGCATCTTCAGCAGATATCAGATTTCATATACGAACTATCGCTATAATGATCTCATTGAAATGAAAGTTACAGAGTGCTCCTAGACCTAAATTAATAATCATCAATATTTAGAATAATATAGCAATATGAACAATAGAATCAAACACGCTATATACTGATGGGTCATCACAGTATACAATAGCTACAGCCTATTAATGGTATTGAAAGTAATACTTGATATAATTTATGATATTGGTATATCGTTATCTTGCTCAGAAACGTTACAATCTCTTAATATTTCACCTTTTGAAGCAGTTAGTTCTTGTTCAAACTACTAGGGACTTGTTCGTTTATGCTCAGACGTTTGGTAGACTTGTTCGTTTTTGCTCCACTCACTAAGAAAAACTTCGACTTTGCTTTTGTTCTAGTAAATGGACTTATACATTATCATTGGAATAAAAAACAGTACAGGGTGTGAATCAGTATTTTTTCAAATTCAAATTTGCACAAAATAGATGAGAAAATTATATACAATATTAAATATGTAATCCACAATCTTCTTCCAAACAGTCATACTGGTTCATTTCCTCATCATTAACTGCATGGTCTGCGATAGGTCCATCTATCAAAGTTGCGTACCAAACTCTTTCTGGAAATTCTTCAACGTCTCTCCATGAATCTCCAAAAATGTTCTTTGGAAGTGTGTCCACATCTTTTTTTTTAGCTTCTTGAATTGAATGCTCCAGAGGTAAAGATTCCATTAAAAATCGCTGAGCTGACGTTGGAGAGCTTTTTTTTATATCCACCACTTGTATCCATCCAGCGATTTTACTGTCTTGTGTCACCTTATTCTGGCATTTAAATATTTTTTTCGCGTATGAAAACTGCGTCGTAAGGACGAATCTTTGTGCACAAGAAACGTTTATTGTTGTGATTACATCCTATGAACACCTTCGAACCAGCTGGTGCACTGTACCGCTTTTTTAAGCCTGTTCTCTCTTATTTTGATTTAATTTCTTCTTTCTCTGTCCCCTGGACCCTTCACGTACTGATATTTCACAATCCATATTATTTTTATGTTTATTATACCTTTTATAGGAATGAAATACGCTCTTGTACACTAATATTTCAACTTTATATCCAACATTCCAACAATGTCTGGTGTATTGAATGACAACTAGTAAACAAAGTGTCACGTGACTACCAACTACACAACCTGATTGGTGCAAACTGACATGTTTGGTTATGGATGAATCAGTCACTGAGACATGTTTGTTTTTGCACGGGTTGCCTATTTTACTCATACAAAATTTATAGGATATGTCTCACTTTGTGATCCTAAGGATGAAGATCTGATGGCTACTTTGATTTCGAACTTTTATTGACATGTTCGTTTTGCATGCACGCTCCTCAATTGTTTTTGAAGAAGTCTTGATTGTTGCCACACGGGATATGCCGTCTTTTCCAGGGTGCAGGCTGAGGATGCGACCAAGTGGCTACTTACACGGTGGCTGCTGATCGTTTCTAATTAACACCAACGTGTCAACTTTGATTGATGTAGCTGGATCCTTCCATTTGTATCGATTATGTAGAGTTGTTACATATTCTTTCGTGAATCTTATCCAGAACTGCTGATGCATTTGTTGAATCTCTTGAAGTTTGGATAATCTGTTGCTTGGATGGCGTGTAAAATCAGTATCAGGAAGGGAGGTATTAGGGCGACCAATAGGAAAATGGGATGGAGTAATTGGCAGTAAATCTTTCGGATCAGTTGTCAAAGTATAGAGAGGACGTGAGTTTAAAATTCTTTCAATCTGGATTATTAATGAATTGAAATCTTCGTACGTCATTTTTTTATTTAACATCAATCGTTTGAGATGAAATTTTGTGCTTTTCACAGCTGCCTCCCAAAGACCTCCAAAATTGGGAGCGTACGGTGGAATCAAATGCCAACATGTATTAATTCTGAATGATGATTATTGATGTGTAATTAATTGTCGATTAAAAATTGTCCTAGTTCAAATAATTCATATTTTGCTCCTACAAATGTGGATTTATTGTCTGAAAAAATATTCGAAGGTATTCCTCGACGGCGGCTTGTGAAACGTTTGAGGCAAGATAAAAAGCATTCAGTTGACAAATTACTCACTAATTCTAAATGTATGTCTTTGGTAGAAAAACAGACGAAGACACAAATGTATGATTTAATGAGAATAGATCCTCGTCCTGATTTATTTTTGATTAAAAATGGACCAGCATAATCTATACCTGTGAATTCAAAAGGCAATGATGGTTTGACTCGTATATCAGGTAAATTAGACATTGTGCAGGTAGCAAATGTAGGTTTAAATTTGGAACAAGTAATGCAATTCTTAACAATTTTACGTGCTAAATTGCGTCCGCCTATTGGCCAATAATTTTGACGTATAGTGGATAGAAGTAATTGAGGACCTGCATGAAATAGATCAATATGATGGGATTTGAATATTAATATTGTTAAAGGATGTTTTGAATCTAATAATATTGGATGTTTCAAATTTGAATTCTCACCATAGCTTGGAAGATGATAAATTCCAGGTAATATACCTCTTCTCGCTAAATCTGCAGGGTTTTCTTTTGTATTCACGTAATGCCACTCCTCTATGGTACTAATAGATTGAATTTTAGCTACACGGTTGGCTACAAATGTTTGTTATTGATTAGGATCTTTCTTGAGCCAACATAGTACTATTTGTGAATCAGATCAAAAATGAATAGGGACCGATAAAGATATGATACTTGGGAAAGCATTATTTACTTGCTGGGATAATTGAGCTCCTAATATGGCGGCACAAAGTCCAAGTTTAGGAATAGTTGTTCTGAGATTTTATAGATAACGAGTTAGAAACTCCCCGTATATGAGTTGTTGTTATGGGTGACATGTAAAAGAAAAAGATGATATAATAAAAATAATTACGTCAATCACAATTTTCTTCGATCTATCATTTCAATTACAACATAATTTATGGTCCTTATCGAGCTGCAGATAGTCAGATATATGGTAAATATGGTTCTACGAAGAAAGCAAGCCTGATTCTACTTCTTCATAATCAAGTCTTCAAGCGAAGGAGCTGAGTTAGAACGCCAGCCCAAGACAATTTTTGGTCACGTAAGGAATTATTCAATACAATAAAGAAGAGATCATCTAGAACTTCATTTCGAGACGCTTCAGTAAGAGATTTGCGTGGACATATCAATATTTGTGGTCAATCGAATTTCAAAATACGTTTCATTTTGTACAAGTACTATGGTTGATATAGGAGAGTTGAGATTTCAACGCGGTTTGATGAAATCTTCTTTAACTAGAGCAAAGAAATATTTTGATTCTGTCATTGATGACATACAACCCATTCAAGATCATATTAAGGTTGAGATAAATGCTCGTTTACAAAGAATTGAACCTCTTTTAGATGCTTTTAATGGAATTCAATCTCAAATTGAACAGATATGTGAGGTCGATTTGGAATCACAGGAGAGTGAAATGCATCCTGAAATTGTTGAACGTATTTCTTTTGAAAATTCATATTTTTCATTAATATCTCGAATGAAGGCCGCGATTTCTGATCATTTCGAAAGGAACTCTGTCAATGGAAATATTTTTTCCCCGAATATTCATAATATCAATTCTATTTCAACAAACGCACAGTCAGACCGAGCATCAGAACCTTCAATAACACAACAAATAAAGTTGCCTACTATAAAATTACCCACTTTTGACGGACAATATCAAAATTGGGTAGAATTCAAAGATGCATTCAATGCTTTGATTCATGAGAATACCACACTTCCTGATGTACAAAAATTCTATTATTTGAGGGCGTCACTTGAAAAAGATGCACTTCAAATAATAGAAGCAATGCCAGTTTCATCGCTGAATTACACAATAGCTTGGGACATACTCAAGGAAAGATTTGAAAATAGTCGATTGATTGTGCACAGTCATATTAAATCAATTTTTGAATTACCAGCTTTACATAAAGAATCACATACTGAGTTGCGTAAATTACTGGACACTGTTACAAAAAATATCAGATCTTTGAAGTCATTAGGACAATCTACTGATTCATGGGATACATTAATGATATACATTATTACGAGTAAATTTGATCCGAAAACCCGTAGGTTGTGGGAAGAATATGATACAAAAAATCAATTTCCAGAAATGAAAGATTTAAATGAATTTTTGAAGGAACGATGTAAAATTTTGGAAAAACTTGATTTTGGCAATGTTCCTAGCAATACTTGGAAAACTAATTTCAAACAAGAGCATCATACTTTCAATAGGTATGATAAATTCAGAAATAAACAAGCTTCTACTTCATTTGTTACAAGTTATAATAACAAACCTTGTTGTTATTTTTGTAAACAATGTCATACAATATATCAATGTAATGAATTTCTGAAATTTTCTCCTTCAGAAAGACTTACTGAGATCAAAAAACGCAACCTATGTGAGAATTGCTTGAAACCCTCCCACGTTATTGAAAAATGCGAATCAAGAGGCTGCAGAATTTGTTCAAAATTCCATAATACTTTATTGCATAATGACAATTCAAAGAAAACCGAAACCAAAAACAAACTCTCAGTCAACTTTGCAGAAATATCTGAGCCAGAAACAATGAGCTCAGAATCAATTTCGATTTCAAATGTAGCATCATCCATTCAGTTATCTTCTATCAATGATGAATCGGTTCTATTATCAACAGCAACTGTTTATGTTGAAGATTTTTCAGGAAAGTTACAAAAATGCCGTGCTCTTTTAGATAGCGGGTCTCAAAGCAATTTCATAACTGAAAATCTATGTGAACGATTGAGGTTGAAACCTCGAAAAGTTGATTGTTCGGTGATAGGAATTGGACGATCATTATCAAAAATTCAACTAAGTGCTACGGTCAATATTTCCTCTTCCAATCATAATTATAATGCCTCAATTATCTGTCTTGTTTTGCCACAAATTACTGGAAATTTACCTAGATTTTCATTTCAAAATCTAGACATTGCAATTCCAGATCATATACAATTGGCAGATCCACATTTCAATCAATCAGGTCCCATTGATATGTTACTAGGTAGTACCATATTTTGGGAATTAATTTGTAATGGCAAGTTCCAAATAGGCAATACTCGTTTGATTTGTCAAAATACGTATTTAGGGTGGATCATTGCTGGCTGTTTCAGCAATCGTACCTTATCTTCATGTGCATTTTTTAGTTGTTCTAGTGAAGACAGTCCTAGTGATGGTCTTGACAAATCATTAACAAAATTTTGGCAATTGGAAGAAGTTAATTCAAAACCAATTTTCTCGTATGCTGAAAAAAAGTGCGAACATTTTCAGGATAATTTCATCCGCAATTCGGAAGGTCGATTTGTTGTGAAGATTCCTTTTAAAGATAATTCATCTCAATTAGGCCAATCAAGAGCAATGGCTTTGAGACGATTTTATTCGCAAGAACGGAAAAGAATCCATGATCCAATTTTGAATAAAGCCTACATTGCTTTCATGGAAGAATATGAAAAGTTAGGACATATGAGACATATATGTGAACACGAGAATGATACAAACAATTTTTATCTTCCACATCACGCGGTAGTTCGATCATCTAGCCACACCACTAAAGTTAGAGTTGTATTTGACGCAAGTATGAAATCTGACAGTGGTCTATCATTGAATGATATTCAATTTCATGGACCTACAATACAGAATGATATATTTTCAATTATTTTAAATTTTAGAAGATATCGATATGTCATGACTGCAGACATTTCGAAAATGTATAGGATGATTTTAATACATCCCGATGAGACGTGCTATCAGAGGATATTTTGGAGAAATGATACATCTTCTGAACTCAGATGTTATGAATTGCAGACAGTTACTTATGGGACATAATCTGCTCCATTTTTGGCAATTAGATCTTTGCACCAGCTTGCTATAGAAAATGAAGCAGAATGTCCAGCTGCTTGCAATGCAATTAAAAATAATTTTTATGTCGATGATTTTTTAGGTGGCGCAAATACAAAAAGAGAGCTTTCAATTTTACAGCACGATGTTAGTACTATTTTGGAAAGTGGTGGTTTTCAATTAAGAAAATGGTTATCGAATGACAAAGAATTTTGCAAAAATTTCTATTTTGACGATAAAGTAGAATATAGCATTCTGCAAATAGGTGACAATGAAGCAAATAAAACTCTAGGTGAACAATGGAATGCTAATTCGGATACAATTCAATACTGTGTTAAAAACATTGAGTCTAAAGAAAAAATAACGAAACGACATATTCTTTCAATGATTAGTCAGATCTTTGATCCACTTGGCTTGCTTGGACCCTTAATAGTCAGTATAAAATTACTTATTCAAAAACTCTGGCAAGCCAAAGTAGGTTGGGACGATGCCATTCCTTCGGAACTCATCCTTTTGTGGAACAAATTTTACAATGAACTGCCAATAGTAAATGATATTACAGTGCCTAGATTCATTATACTTCCTGATTATTCAAAAATAGATATCCATGGATTCAGTGATGCAAGTGAAAGGGCATATGGCGCGTGCGTATATGTAGTTTCTGAAGATTTAGGCGGTAATCGACTCAGTTATCTTTTATGTGCCAAATCTAGAGTAGCTCCGATTAAACAAATCACATTACCAAGACTTGAGTTATGCGGAGCACTTCTATTGGCCCAACTTGTTCAAAGAATCAAAGATTCAATGAAGATTGATTTCAATAACTTTTATTTCTGGTCTGATTCCACAATAGCTATTTCATGGATAAAGGGCGAACCAAATAGATCACATACATTTGTAGCTAATAGGGTGAGTGAGATACAGAGATTAACTGATGTTGAAAACTGGCATCATATCTCGTCAAAGGACAATCCAGCTGATTTGATTTCACGTGGAATAAATGCTAAAGATTTATATGGTTGTAAATTTTGGTTTTTAGGTCCTGAATGGTTGATTGATAACGATTTAATAAATAAAATGAAAAATAAACAATTTCAATGTCCAAATGATTTGCCTGAACAGCGTAGTATTATCATTGCAAATACAGTACATATCGAACACTTCCAAATTTTTGACAGATATTCTACTTTTATCAAACTACAGAGGGTTTTTGCATTCATTTTGAGATTTATTTTCAATGCAAGATCATCCCCAAATAACCGAAAATTAAATACATCACTGACTCCAATCGAGTTACAAAACTCGCTGCTCAAATTAGTGTGGTTAGCACAACAAGAATCTTTTCGGAGAGAATACAAAGATTTGCGTGAAAAGTTACCAATAAATAAAAAAGGAAACTATTGAATTTGAATCCTCTTATGGATGAAAATCACATAATTCGAGTAGGTGGGAGAATACAGAACTCTAGCCATAAATTTGATAAAAAACATCCAATTATATTACCGCACAATCATAAACTGACAAAACTGATAATGGTTCAAGAACATCACCGATTGTTACACTGTGGCCCAACTTTGTTACTCGCTTCCATAAGAGAACGATTTTGGCCAATATCAGGTCGTAACCTTGCTAAAGGAATAATTCGAAAGTGTGTTACCTGTTTTAAAGTCAGTCCACAATCAAACGACTATTTGATGGGCAATTTACCATCTTATAGAATCAGTAAAAATTTTGTGTTCTACAATGTTGGTATTGATTATGCAGGTCCAATAATCATAAAGGATCGAAATACAAGAGGTCCAAAGTTTACAAAATGTTACATTTGTTTATTTGTTTGTTTGGCTACAAAAGCTATCCACATTGAATGCGTTTCTGACATGACAACCAATACCAAATGTTTTATTGCAACTCTAAAAAGATTCATTGGTAGAAGAGGAAAACCAGCAAACATATTTTCCGATAATGGAAAAAATTTTGTTGGTGCGTCTTCTGAACTCAAAGAATTATACAAATTTTTAGAAGATCAATCGAAAAATATAAGTTATTTTCTGTCTCCGCAAAATATATTTTGGCATTTTATTCCTGCAAGGAGTCCGAATTTTGGGAGAATATGGGAAGCAGGAATCAAAAGTGCGAAGTCACATTTGAAAAGAGTGATAGGAAATGCTCATTTGAATTTTGAGGATTTGACCACTGTGCTTGTCCAAATTATCGGTTTTGAATTCGCGACCATTATGTCCTCTGCCATCGTCACCTGATCAACTGAATCCACTGACGCCTGGCCATTTCTTGATTGGGAGGTCACTGAATGCTATACCTGAGGACAACCTTGCAGATATTCCAGAAAATCGACTCAAGCGCTATGCTCGATTACAGCAAATATTCCAACATTTTTGGCAGAGATGGCGAAAGGAATATTTAGCAGAGCTTCAGGCGAGAACAAAATGGAAATCAAGCAATCCTCACGATGAGATCAAAATAGGCAGCATAGTTTTGATCAAAGAGGATAATGCTCCACCATTAAAATGGCATATGGGAAGAATTTCTACTAAGAACTGAATGTTGTGATTCTTGTATTTGAAACCTTTTTTAGGTTTAAGAGGGGCAGTTACACTGGAATTTTGTAATTTTCCTAATGAAACCTCATTCACACTGAAATTTTGTATATATCCTATTGAAACCTTGTAGTTCCAAGGGGGGCAGTTATGTTCAGAGATTTTATAGATAACGAGTTAGAAACTCCCCGTATATGAGTTGTTGTTATGGGTGACATGTAAAAGAAAAAGATGATATAATAAAAATAATTACGTCAATCACAATTTTCTTCGATCTATCATTTCAATTACAACAATAGTAATCAATTAAGGGTGACACCTTGGTTTTAGAACATAATAATTGTACATAATAGATTCCATACGGATCTATGCTACGTATATATATACAACTTGCATATGCAGAACAAGATGCATCACAAAAACAATGAATATCTAATATAGAAAAGCTTTCACACACAACATTTCTGGGAATTTTTAGTTCATTCAATAAATATAACCGGTTGTAAATTGTGCCCAATTTATTAACAGACCCTCTGGAATGAAATCATCCCATTCGAGTTTGAGAGACCATAAATTTTGAATAATCATTTTGGCTACAATAAACACTGTACTAAGCAGGCCTAGAGGATCGTAAAGTTGAGAAATAATGGATAGAACTTGCCTTTTCGTAATAGAGGTAGGTATAGTTGTCGATATAATTGTATATTTTAATAGATCTTTACTGGCAACTTATTGAATGCCAAGGGCCTTTGAACTTTCTCGTAACGTCAATGGTTCATAAAAACCATCTGAATTTTCGATGCCTTTCAAAACTTTAGGATCATTGGAATTCCATTTTCGTAAAATGAATTTCGCGGATTTCAGTATATTTGATATAATCGTACAATTAGTTTGTAAATCGTTAATATGATTAGACCCAGTAAGGGGTTCAGAATAGTTTTTGATGCAATAGGATAAGTTTGATTATTTTCTTTGGCTAATTGGTGCAAACATTTAATTGCTAAATAAGGGGCAGCTGTAGTCCCATTTATCACAGTATTCAATTGATACATACAAAAATCGTCATTAGGAGAATCTCCCCAAATTATTTGTTGAAGTGGTCTGTGATCTTCATGCATTGAAACCTGTCGATACATCTTTGTGATATCGGCAGATACTACATACCTAAACTATCGAAATCTAATTAGGATGTCAAATATATTGTTTTGAACTTTAGGTCCAACATATTGGAGGTTATTTAACGACCATCCCGACTCTGTAACCTATGAGCCATCGAACACTACTCTCAATCTGGTAGTGGCACTATCTTTCAAAATACCATGATGAGGTAGATGGTATATAGGTAAATTGGTGTAATTAATTGTTGTTTTACTCATATGTCCTAAATCCACATATTCGTGTATAAATTCTCTGTATAAATTGAAAAATGTTGGATTTGATCTGAATCGTTTCTCGATAGCAAAAAATCATTGAATTGCAATGTCTTTTGAGTTTCCTAGTAATTTAGGTGAATGTTTCAATGGTAATTTCACTTTGAATTGCCCATAACTGTCTCGAATTGTATTTTCATTGAATAATTTTTCACATTCCAAATCATCTTTGGATGAAATATTAGTATCGGAGATTCCATTGATTTCCCAAAATTGTTTCAATTGTTTGTCTCCTGGTATATTGACGATTTTAGAAAAATTGCATAGCGATCAATTCAATTGTGTTGGAATTGTACCCGAAACAATCCAACCAAGTTTTGTATTTTGCAAAATAGTTCCATTGCCACTCACTTTGATTGTATCTCCTAATAATAGATCCCAAAAAATGCTAGCGCCTAACAGCATATCGATTTCATCAGAATTGAAAAATTGACGATCTGATAAAGTGATGTGCTCTGGAATTTTAATAGATGATAAATTGATTTTAGCTTTGAAATTATTGAATTTTTAATGAATTGTTACATATGTTTGTTTGGTTAAATTGGATTTGACTTGGTTAATACCAATAATTGATAAATTCGTATTGATTAAATTTAGCTGTAAGCTGTCACAACACTTTTGTGTGATTAAATTGGATTGAGCTCCACGATCAAGTAGTGCTCTACATGATTGAAAATTGCCATCATTGTCTTGTATGTAGAATGTAACTGTTGATAGTAATACAGTAGAATGAAATGGTTTTATTAAAACATTGCAAATTTGATTTTGAACATTGAATATTTCAGTTCCTCTAACATTTTCATTTTGATTAATAGCTGGGACTTGCGATGAATTTGAATTTGTGCGAAAACTTGTGCTTGCATTTTGCCTTTGATTAATTAGATGATAATTGCTAGTAGAATTAGGATTGTTAGAAGAATTGGAATTGTAGGGATCATTCTGTAATAGTGTGTTGTGTTTTCGTCTGCATTTTATACAGGGACTAAGATAACACGTTTCTCTAGAATGTCCTAATCGTAAGCAAGTGGTACATAGTTTCTCCCAACGTTCTGAGATATTTAGTTTCAAAAAATCGTTACACATATCAATAGTATGATCTCCTTTGCAAAAATTACACATTTTAACATCTATGCTCAAATTGACATGTGATCTTTGAATATTTTGCATTCCTCTAAATGTGTGAATTTCTTCAAAAAATGTGGCTCCTCCAAAGATTCCAATATGTCAGCTCGATCCTTTAGGAAATCAAGAAATCTATTGAATCTTGGCAATTCTGTGCTTGCATGATATTCTTTCCATTTGTTTTGAGTGGTTTTATCTAATTTATTGTAGATGACATGAATAATTGCCATATCCCATAGTGAATCTTTGGTGAGCTTCATTTCTTTTAAAGCTGACAAATGTTTTGAGATTTCATCTAGCATATTTCTAAATTGACTGAATGTACCTTTTGTGATTGAATTTATGTTGAAAATTGATTTAGTATGTGTATCAACCAGGAATTTTTTCTTATTGAATTTATCACAAAGCATTTGCCAAGCTGTATTGTAATCTGAACTTTCATCGCAACCTTCAAAGACCCTTTTTGCGTATCCTTCTAAGGCCGCACTCAAGAAATTGAATTTTTGGCCATCATTCAAAGTTTTATTGGAATCGATTGTTGATATGAAATTTCTTTTAAATTCTAGCCAGTGCTCGTATTTTCCATTGAATACTGGTAATTTCATTTTATGGCAATGAGAAATTTCGTTAAGAATCATGTGCAGCTACTGATGTATATAGGTGCACTATCTGTTTTTGGTGCATGAAGTTTTAAATAATTGCTCAAAAATGTAATAACTGTATAATATTTTTCTTCAAATAGTTTCCTTTCAGCTGATTGCGCTTCTAAATGGTCATCATCACACTTCTATTCTATGTGAGTTTGTATTATATCGAAATCTTTAAGTAAATTGAAATTGTTGTCGAAACGTAACTGAACATCAGTTACTTCTGGAATTGTACCGGTTTTTATAGAATTCACAAATTTTTCAATTGAAGTTAGTTTCCACTTGAGAGTACCTCTATTTTTAATTAGTAATTTTAGATCAATTTGACTCATTTTGATTTAAATGTAAATATATGTAGTATATAATGTATCCAGTGAATCGAATTGAATATAATTGTTTAAAATAGCTATCAGTTTGAAGAAATCTTGAACTCACAAATCTCTGATGGCTGGGAATTGTAGGTAAATAGGAATACAAAAGGAACTGACCTACGACTATCCTTGAGTGAGCAGGTTACCAGATAATAGTATAGCTGAACGTCTCTTGTTTGGGTTGATCTTCTTTGCTGCACACTGTACTTTCCTGATTTCACTTGTATCTTGATAGGTATAATCAAATATTGTTTCTTCTTTTCGAAAAAGTTGTTTGCTTTTTCACTACTAATCCAGGTTCGAAGGACCAAATATTTGTAAATAGTAAATTGCTGTCAGTACTTGATGGAATTGTAGAAATGTAGTGAAAAGAAATAGGTTTCGATAGACTTTTATTAACAAATTAACAAAAGCATTGCTTGCTCACCAAGTACCGACGATGAATGTCTCAGTACTCTCTTGTCGACAGGCACCATGTTCCGATATTCCCGATCAGTACTGTCCAGTAAATTTCAACCGTTCCGATATTACTAAAATCTACT
This sequence comes from Phaedon cochleariae, assembly GCA_918026855.4. NCBI lineage: Eukaryota > Metazoa > Arthropoda > Insecta > Coleoptera > Chrysomelidae > Phaedon > Phaedon cochleariae. The sequence goes on from OU896717.1 coordinate 12,494,341, forward strand.
GGCGGTGTTTTCGCGCCACTTTTTAGGAAACCCCTGTTAGAGGCTGAAAGTTTACTGTTGGCTACTGTAGCAGAAATGGTCGTGTAACTCCAGTATCATCTCTCTAAATTGATTTCAGGTTATGTTATTTTGTTATTTATTGTTATTTGTTGAGTGATTTATTGACAATGTATCAAGTTGCACTCGACGATATGATGGTAGAAGTGGATGAAGAAACCGCTAAAAATTTACAAGGTTTGTTCTTCATATAGGTAGAAGTTCCAATTTGAAGATTCATTTTAGATTCAGATTATGCGAGGATATATTTACAGGCCATCAGGAGGCAGCTTGATGATGATGCAGACTCATCAGATTCAATGATAGAACATTGTAACCAAACTGCAAGAGAAGGTCAGTTTAACTAATAATTATTATTGTTGACCTGAATAACAAATTTCATATAACATTTTCAGGACCCACCAAAATATTCAGGTGGAATCATAAAGCCATTTTATTATTATTGGAGACTTATAGGGAAAATGAGAATAAGTTTGAAAATGGGCCATCTAAAGAGGGGTGGAAAACGGTATCCACAACTCTAAGGCCCTTTTCAGACTCACCGGTTGCGGCCGACCGGACCTCTCCGGACGGTTTTCAAAATTGTAGTGCTGTACTTGAAGTAATAGCGCTTTTCATACACACCGGTGCCGGCAGGTTACCGGCCGGCTCCCGGGTGTCCACCGCCGCTGCCACTACGGAAAAATAGCCGGCCAGTTTTTTCGCCGTAGTGGTGTAAACAAATGCATTGGTTATTTCACACTCAACGTTCGTTCCATATATCAGTCCGTTTTCAACTGCAGGGGTGTATAGACTGAAATTTCGATTATAAAAATTACTCCTAGTATTTATATTGAAGTTGAAATATGAGCAATTCTGAGCCTGAAATAGATGTGGAAATTCTCATATCATTGATACAAGATAAACCCGTCTTGTGGGATAAGACAAGTGCAATTTTTAAGGACCGAAATGAAACCAGAAAAGCGTGGATGGAGGTGTGTTCAGCATTGAATGATGGTTTTGGAGGTTTGGAGATCTCGAAAGGAATGCTTTTGGTAAGTAATTTTCATTATATTTTGTTTTATTAGTTCACCAACACTGCATAATATACATATAAAATGTTCTGTCAAATTTTAGACATTTGCCATTCCACTCGCCCAATATCTGTTAAAAAGTATTCAGAAAGTATATTTCTTATATTATTCGCTTTTATTCCCCCACGTACTTGATGTTCTCTGGGCAAATCTTCTAACCCAATAATTTTTTCAGTATCCTCGACATTGTATCCGTCCCTATCTCGAACGAAATTATGTAGAACAACACAAGCCGATGCAATATCTTTTTTTTTTTTTTTTTTTTTTTTTTTTATCGATTGGAGCGCACGAAAGGGAATCCCTATAATGTTCAAAGAACATCGTGCGTTCCTAAGGAGGATAGGGACAAGAGGTAGGTATTGGAATTTTTTTTGAATTTTTGGAGATTATAATTATGTTGTTGGGAATACTTCCACAGGCAATGAATTCCAGAGCCTAGCCGTTCTATGGATGAAGGAGTCTTGATAAAGTGCTGTTCGACATCTTTCGAGGTTGACGACGAAAGGATGTGCTGACTGGGCTTGTCAAGTTCGTCTGATTGGTATTGCTAGTGAAGGGATGATTGCAGAGATTTCCGAAGAACATTTCCCGTGGAAGTATCGATAGAAAAGTGAAAGGTCGCCGACCTTTCTACGGTGTTCCAATGATGTCAAAGAGTGAGTGAGTGTGGCGTCACCCACCAGGCGAATGGCTCTTCTCTGGATGGAATCTAAGAGCATCAGCGTATGTTTTGGTGCTGAACCCCATATGTGGGAACAGTATCCTAGAACAGGTCGTATCTGCGCTTTGTAGATCATGAGAAGCTGTTGAGGTGTAAAGTAGCTTTTCGCACGGAACAAGAATCCGAGTTTTTGTGAAGCAGCTTTGCGATGGATCTGACATGATTATCCCATGAAAGGGTGTTGCTGATGGAAATACCGAGCATAGATATGGTGGGCTTGGTGGGGATGGTGGAGCCAGACATCACAATATCGGGCATTATTCAATTCCAGATTGAAGTGCTTGATACACTAGCTAGAATAAGGCGACAAAAATTAAGTAATCAGCAATCCCACCCGTCCACATCATATTCGTCAACACACCAAGTACCTCACCAAGAATCTTCGATGTACACACAGCTATTGCCAATGAACACGTCGTCCAGCATGCCAACACGCCATCATGAAACGCCATCATACCAAATACCATTTGTCGCAAGTCCTACTGATGAGAGCCAGTCTTCAATAATGACAAACTCTTCAGACAATGCCGATGATAGTAACATAGATTTTTCATCATATCATACCTTATAATTATTATTGCTCTTGTTTTGTTTAGAGATTAATGAAATAAATACCTAGAAAATCACATTGTATAGTCACTTACCTGATAGCGATAGCCAACATTTGGATGGGTTGTATGCAATTCCTCATTTTTGTATTCTGTCGCTGAAGACTAGGTTGTAGTCGGCTGTGAAGTTCATCAAATGTCGAAATGGACATTCGGAAGTAGTTGAAAAGCTTATCTTCGTTTCTTCTCAAATCCTCGAAAAGCGTATAAAAAGCTCCGACTTGTTCTCTTCTTATATTGATGGGATGAATCCAGTGGATTCGATTGCGTCTTTTTCTTTGCCAACGTCGTCGCAAGAGCCACAAAGCAATAATTTGATTACGGTCCATTGTCAACGAATAACTGTGAAATACTGACTGATCCGGTTGGTTTAAAACACTACAATTCCCAAAAAACCGTCCGGAGAGCATCCGGCCGGTCACAACCGGTGTGTCTGAAGACGGCCTAAATGAGAATGGTATAAAGGTGTCACCCCATCAATGTAGTGTCAAGATGGATACATTGAAACGTCGTTACAAAAGCATAAATGACAGTCAGTCTATATCTGGCACTTTTCCCATTACTTGGGAATACTATTCTGTATGTAGTCTAACTAATATTATTGTCTATGTATTATCTGAACCTCATATGTGTGTGTGTTTGAACGAAGTATAATCTCAGCCGTCCAGTTAAGGATAATCAAATTCTCACCTGGTATATTCCTGTCGATTTCCAGGTCCTCTGCTTAAGGCCGGCCTTCATTACCCGTTCATAGGGTGGAAAGTGGACTGTATACTTTTCTCTAGAGGAAGGATCACTATCGCGCCTATTTTGAGGTATTTTGAGGGGTTTTTTGAGTAATTATATTATTTGAAGAATTGCGGTCCGGCGCGGTCACGATCGTACCAATACCGAATATCGAATCGCAGTGTTTTCTCGTTCTTCTTTTTCGCTCTTCGCGGTGAGACCGATATTTCCTATTCTGGACAGTTTTGTAGTAAATTCGGCGACATAAGTGATGCGCCGTTATTAGAATTTAATGAATATTTGAAGATATGGAGAAACTTGTTTTAATATAAGCGATGCAATTGATTCATGAATATAAATGTTGAATATGATACTAAATCTAAACTCAACCTAAATTTCGGTGCGCGAACAATATGTGATTTCAACTTATTAGATGTTAATAACATCACATCAGTGTAATGAATTCTGATTAGATATGTTTCTAGATTATGTCAGACTTATTTGATAAGAAGTCTTGGGCTAAGCCTCTGAAAGGAGCTGTATCTTCCATATCTTCGAGCAAAATGGAAATACGCCAAGATGAACCACAACCAGGCAAGTTGAAATATTATATTGAAGAACATGTTGAATAGGTACTCTGAGATCAGATGAAGATTTGCTGATGAAAATCACCATGTGGATACAAAATACGTCATAAAAATAATTATTTTTTTTCTTCTCGAAATGATCATCTCATCTTGATCTCAAATTTTATAGGTTGCTCAACTGAAACTCCTACCAAAAGAAGAAAAATTAATATTGATGAGATATTGAGAGAAATGAAAATGGATAGACATAGGCGTGATGATGAAAAGAATAGTAGGCTTGTGGAAAAAAATAGAAAAAGAGAAGAGTCTGAGGCCAGAAAAGAACAGAGGCATAGGGAAAAAATGGAAATGAAAAAAGAATTATTAGATATTTTAAAAAAACAATGCGACTCAATGTAAGGATGTTTATTTTTATTGAAGACAATGTTTGTGTTATTTGTTATAGAAAGTTTTTATATTTTCTTGGGTCCTATTAATTTCCTTAATAAGATATAATTCCATCATTTTTGTTATTGAAAATGTTTCTTTGCGTTTGGATATTTTTTTATTTGTTATAGAAAATGTTGAGTTTAATTAACTTTAGAGAATATCATCTGTTTTGTTATAGGTTTTGATTTATTGTGAATATTATTCAGTTTGGGACTGATATCAATTCTTTGTTGTAAGTGAACAATGAATGTATAACAGTTATGTTTGTTTTCTGTTAATGTATCAAGGAATAAATGAAATGTCGAGTTATCTATTCTATATTTTATTATCATGAACTCCATGCATATAATAATATTAATAATAATAATAATCTATATTATTCCCAAGAAACAAGATATACATATTTATTACAGGGAATATATTTACCAAAGAACAGAAATATACAAAATATAATTTAAATTCTTCTACAAAATGAAATAATAGATGATTAAATATTTATAATTAAATTTTGATATGTTAATGACCTGATAATATTCAAACGAATAAGTATTATTATGAGATTCTAGTTCATTACTTGAGAAGTATAGTATGTATAATATGTTAAGCAGATCTTAAAACAGAAATGTTCGAAAATTGATTTATTTTCTTCAAGTAAACTATCCTTCAAATTTTGGGGAATTCGTCAGAATTCATCAGAATTAAATTGATCACATCACAAAATAACTTCTTCCTCTTCGAAGTCGACCAGCTGCTGCTCTAACATCATTATTCTGCTTTTGGGTGTATGATAAATTGACATTCATCAATATTCTGGTAATTCAGACATCAACAAGAATATTGTTTGCATTGATTAACTCCACATCAATCAAGTCATTCCTCAACAAACAAATATTGTGCAAGACACAACAAGATAATACATATCTTGGTATGAACTGGATATCCTTCAGTGGACAGCATTGTAAAATTCTCCTAAATCTATTTTCGAGAAATCCAAAAGCTCTCTCAATATTAATTCGGACTGAGGAAAGGCTGGTGTTGAAGAATATCTGTTGCTCCGTCAAATGCCCATTATTTCTATATGGTACCAATAAATGTGGGTGAAGTGTATAAGAGTCACCAACTATATGGCTATCTTCTGGGAAGTAGGTTTCTGGATTATTCAAAAATTCTGACACTTCAGATAAACGAAGTACTCTCTGATCATGAACAGACCCACAGTTCCCAATATCAACATGTGTGAACATGCATCTATGATCACATACTGCCTAAAATCAGATATTTCATATATAGATAATAAAATGGCATTTTTCATAACTTGTAGTTGAATGGAGCAACTATGGTGCCTATTGATAAATGAATTACCATCTTCAGATGGTTTTGTTATGGTGATATGGCAACCATCTATGGCACCAATAATATTTGGAATTGGCCCTTTCTCTCGAAATCCATTTCAAATGACTGCTGCATCATCCCGGTTGGTTGGCCATTTGATATAATGAGGAGCCAGTTCACAAAGTGACTTCTAATAATGCGAAATCCAGTGGCTTTTCCTAGGTTGAACTTTTCACAAATAGACCTGAAGAGAGAACAGTAATTATTATTTTTTTTTATCGCTTGGAGCGCACGAAAGGGAATCCCTATAATGTTCAAAGAACATCGTGCGTTCCTAGGGAGGATAGGGACAGGAGGTAGGTATTGGAATTTTTTTTGAACTTTTGGAGATTATATGTTGTCGGGAATACTTCCACAGGCAATGAATTCCAGAGCCTAGCCGTTCTATGGATGAAGGAGTCTTGATAAAGTGCTGTTCGACATCTTTCGAGGTTGACTACGAAAGGATGTTAGTAATGTTGACAAAAAGTATAACCTGTAGGAGTCTGGTGTTGCCAAAAACCACAAAGCAAATAGCACTTGATGCTTTAAGGCTATTTGTAATCTTCCTGGGCAATCTGGGTGTCTGATTCTCCCCCTCAAACACTCCACCAAATACAGAAATGTATCAGGAAACATCCTAGGAAATGTATTTTGGAGAAAATGAAAATCCTACTTGGCCTGAACTGCCAAATCGTTCCGAAAATAATCAGCAACTTTAGTTTACTGTCAACTGTGCCACTGGCGATTCGTTCCGAAAATCAGTACTACAGCCAGTAATACCCGCAATATCGGAACATGGTGAGGGTTTGGGGTGGCACAGCAATGCATACAAGGCGCTGATGCCAGATGTACAATAAATAATGAAATATGAATACACTCTCAAACAATCGTTTGTTCCTGCATTATAAACACTTTTGTCTCCCTTTTGTGCAAGGACTTGAATACTCGGGACGGATCATTCGTTATGTCAAATAGATGTTTGTCTTTTGAATATATCTCGATTTACTGAAACCATTGCCGAAGTCGAGGGGCAATTCGCTGAGCAGAATGATGTACACTTATTCCTCAATGCCAAGATAATGCTCCTTAATTCACTTAATTGACTAGTAATGCCTCACAATTCCTCGTAATGCCTCGTAATGCGTCGTAATGTTTCCTAATGCCCCGTAATGCCTCGTAATGCCTTGCAATTCCTCGCGATTCCACTGCAATTCCTCGCAATTCCACTGCAATTCTTTGCAATTCCTCATATTTATTCCGATTTATTCTTATACCTTATATGAATATTAGGAGGTATATGACTTTGATTTTTTTGTTATCACAAAATGTTCAAGAAATTTGAAATACTCAATGAAATTTGGCGATGAATAAATTTTGTGTAAATCCAATAATACTTCTCTGACAGAAAATAGTGAAGGTACTCGGAAGCTCTTTCAACTCAATCAACCGAGTTATCAACATATTTTTGTTGATCTGAGCTATAGGTATAACTGTACTGCAATATTAGACAAGGAAACGCTTCTCAGAGTAGAAGAGTGATTTCAAGACGTCTACAAATCTATGTTCATAGGGTGGTTCAGACAAATCAAAGATGAAATTGAAAGAATATATAGTGTTCTACCGAAAAAGATTCATGCAGAAATAGGTTAAGAAGTGTAAAAAACATAGTATTTATTTCCATGAAAGAACGGTATAATTCTAAAATACCTAAAGGTATAATAGTAATACTTACAAAAAATAAACACAAAATAATTCTCAAAACTAAAAGTTAGGAACATAAAGTACATATCACAAGTAAACAGGTACTTCGTGAATATTAAAATAGTTGTCATTCTAGCTTTAAAACATTTGTGAATCCAGAAAAAATATTACTCATTAACACATGAGAATTTTCTTCAATTCCTTATATTTCTTGTTCACGTTAAGTAAATCTGCCCTTTTCAATTCGAATGGTCCAGTTCCAATCAATTCCAAAGGGCCAGAAAATATATATTTTCACCTCGTCATCATCGGGATCAGTTTCACTTTCTTGTCTGGATTTATTTTCCACTTGCTTTCTTGCTTTTGCATCTATACCGGTACTGCTACTTCGTTTTTTCGTAACCACAAATCTCTTTAGGCGATGAGAACTCACTCTGCCATTTCCTTCATCTACTAACCATACAAATGTTGATTTTTTTTTATAATAATCGATCTATCTTTGTTTAAAGACATTTAAAGATAAAGTCAAGTTCTGGTTTGGAATTGTCATCAAGAAATTCCGCAAATAATCTATTTTGAATATTCTCGATGCCACTGTTTACTTCACAATCATTCATTCCATGTACTAGAGGATCTCCACGAATATTATCATCATAAAGTTCATTATTCCTTACGAGATCGCGTTTATCAAATGGAATATCAAACGACATGTATGCTTCCTCGTCTACTTCCATTTCAACTTGTTGTATGCGTCCAAACGCATGTTTTTGGGAGTTTGAAAGTATTTCTTCGATATCAACAGATTCAAAATCGGACATTGACTCTATAAAACCATAGTATTATTGTCATAGTTTTGATATTTCTTTTTTTCCCTAGGAAAAAAGATTTTATCTTGTAGATAATTCAATATGTTATTCAGGGTAGTAATTCTATCGATTCTGGAGATGAAACTTTTGATACTAAAATTTATGACCGTTGAAAACGTCGAAATTATTGACCTAGCTGTTCTAAATAATCTCTCGCATGGTTGACTGCTGAAGAGCCACGGCAAGAACATGTCTGGATTCAAATCTTTATTTTCCTTAAAAGTGTCTATTATTTTGAGTAAAATGTGGCCATTTAACTCGATACAAACATAACAATTCGTCGATATAAAATTATCCTGAATTTTAAATACCTGATGGTCTTCCATCCATTTGCGCCAGTACCTCAAGACGAATATCGTGAACCATATGTGATAAATTCTTTCACTCAGAGATACATTCTTCTCTATCATGGATATTATAAGAGATCTCTTCATCTCAAGAAATAGTTGGGTCCCGCCAGATTCAGGAATTTCCTTCAGTAGGTGAATAACTTTTGAGCTACTCATTTTATTAGCTGATTCATAATTCATTTTGTCTTCAGGAATCAAGTCAGATGCAACTAAAAAATGTTTATCTATTGATTTTGATTCAATAATTTGTCGCAGATGACCAACATTCGCTACAAATTTGCCAAAAGGCAAACATATGCCAGGTTTTAGTAGCCTTGTTCTCAATTTAGTTATAATATGTATTTGATCTGGAATATAAAATGTATCATTGAAGTCATTTCTTAAATCTGAATTGAAAATATCACGATAATTATTCGAGTCATTATTCATGACTCTCTGAATAGAATTTTCGAAAGTATTCAATTTCATGGCTTTGAGAAAACATGTGAGGATAATCCTAGAATTGTTATACCAAACATTTGCCTTTTCTCATAGATATGCCTGTCAGGGTTGTAATATGTTTGTGATTGTGGTTTGTAGCACTGGACAGTTGAAAGGTCACGGAGGTCAACATATTAACATGATGTATGTGAATGTCGATATGTATTGAAGTAGTTATTGAGTAGTCTGAAACGTTTTCGTCTCATCCTAATCATACCTACCACGAACCTACCAAACATGGCGCAGTCGGTATAGGTATAGTCCTGGGTATAGTTTATCCAGTGAAGGGCGCCGTACATCATGCTATTTACCAGCAAGTTCGATGCAATGCAATTTTAAATCGAACAATGCGCATGCGTCTATGATATTTCACGGCAAGTTTCGTAATAGAACCAGTCCTATTTTCCTGCAATTTCAAGGCAAGTTTAGTAAAATTTTTAATAATATTCATCGTAGCATCTTGATAAAATACAAATTTTCTCCATAACGTGGCCTGAAACACCAAATAACCTCAAAAAGTACATTGAAGGCTCAAAAAACCTGAAAATAGTGAATATGAACAAGAAAATATGACAGAAATATCTCAATGTACGGCGACTCGCAATAAATTGGGAAAATTGCGAGAAAATTGCATTGCCTCAAACTTGCCGAGAAATAGCATAATGTACGGCGCCCTTGAGACAGGAGCACGGGGTACCACAATAAGGTTAGGAAATATCATGGCAACTCCTGCAGTGGCGGCGAGACCCCCAAGGGGAATGTCCTTTGATGGTAATTTGGGTGCCAGCTGGTAATTCTTCATTCAAAACTTCGAAATATATCTGCTAGCAGCCCGACTACACAAGGAAACCGAGGAGTACAAGGCCGTGGTATTGTTGAATACTGTGTGGGACGGCGTGATCAAAATCTACAATAACCTCGAATTTCAAGCAGCTGGAGACAGGCAGAAGTATTCTGTTATCATCCAAAAGTTAAACGAATACTTTCATTCTAGCTAAGAACGTGACTTTTGAAAGAAATGTATTCTTCACTCGGAATATGAGGAGTGAGGAAATCATAGATGAGTATTGCAATGATCTCAGAAGGTTAAGTAGCACCTGTGAATTTGGGTCATTGACAGACATCTTAATATGGGATCGAATAGTCCTTGGCATTCAGGATCGTAGCTTGAAAGACAGATTATTTCGATAACCCAATTTATTACTTAAGAAAGCTATTGAATTATGCAAAGCAGCTGAACAAGCTAAGAAACAACTCAGTCAGATAGTTAATGCAAATGTGGAGGTAGATGCAGTTCAACACAACTCATATAACTACCAGCGTCATACAGATCGCCAGCGAAGTACATACCATCAAGCCCAACGTTATAACCGTCAGCGTGAAGAAAAAACTGGTGGCTGCTATTGCTGTGGAAGAGACCATTCAAGGAATAGGTCTAAGTGTCCAGCAAAAAATGTGAGATGTAACCTATGCAAGAAGAATGGACATTCTGCTAGAATATGCATGATCAGCTGAAACAAGAACTGTTATCATTAGAAGATAGTGGAGTTATTAGTAAAGTCATAAAGCCAACAAAGTGGGTTAGCTCACTGGTGATTGTACATAAACGAGACAAATCTATTAGATTATGTCTAGATCCAACAGATCTCAATAAAGCAATATGTAGGGAGCACTATAGTATTCCTACCTTAGACGAAATTTTGAGCAAAGTACAGGGAGCTACAATTTTTTCAACCATAGATTGTAGCAATGGGTTCTGGCAAATGAGGTTGGATGAAGAGAGCTCTGATCTCTGTGCACTTAATACACCTTTTGGTAGGTACAAATATTTGCGCTTTCCTCATGGTATTCCGTCAGCACCAGGAGTTTTCAGTAGAACAATAAAACAGTTATTTGATTCAGTAGTGGGGGTAGATGTCTATGTAGATGATATAATTATTTGGGCAGTAATATTGAAGAACACAACCAAAGATTAAAGATTGTATTTGGAAGTGCAAAGCAAAATATCCTGAAATTTGATAAATCAAAATGTCGTTTTGGTATGGATGAAATTGTATATATGGGGCATAAAATTAGAAGCAAAGGCATTTTGCCAGACACATCTGAAATTGAAGCAATAAATGCTATACAGATTCCTCAAAACAAGAAAGATATTGAGCGTCTTTTAGGCATGGTGCAGTATGTTGCTTGGTTTATTCCTAATTTAAGTGGTCTAACAGCTCCACTAAGAGATTTATTGAAAAAACAGGTAGATTTTCAGTAGAACGTTGAACATCAGAGATCTCTTGATGATATTAAAAAAATCCTGAGCAGTCCTCCTGTGCTGAGACTTTTTGATAAAAACAAATCAAACACTATTTCAGGAGATGCTTCACAAGCTGCTCGTGCAGCTGTGGTGCTGCAAGATGGGCTACCTGTAGCTTATATGTCAAAAGCGTTTTCTGATACACAACAGGGTTATGCCCAAATTGAAAAGGAGAATAGATGTTGGCGGTTCTTGTGGCTTGTGAGAGATTTCACCAGTAAGGTGAAGTGGGGTAACAGCGACCCAAAATTCGTGAAGTTTATATATCATCTACTGTGAAAAATCCATTTTTTTTCAATGACTGCGAAATCATAGGGATAGTACCATGAAACCCTTAGTAATATATACTGGAAATGTCAGGTCTTATTTCCACAGAGATACGCTCATGCTGTATATATTTTTATTTTAGTGACATTGTCGCACTTGCCTCATTACATGGGGAAAGTGCGTTTTCATGAACCATATGAACATTTGAATACACGTTCATCCATAAGGGGTAAGATCGTTTTTATCATGTGATTAGCTTCAAAATGCTGTTCTACAGGTTGAAATATCTTCAATATTGAGGAAGTTACAGTAGTTTTCAAAAATAATGTATTATTGTATCTCTAGGAAAACAAATATTCACCTTATTTTTCAATAAAATAATGAAATTTACAATCTAAAATAAATGAAAATTCTCAGAAACATATCAAAGTTACTTATTCTATTGAACATTATAGTTTGAGAAATCAACTGGAAATTCTATTTCTCCTCGGCGTCCATATAATTGGGTGAGTAGCACTCGAATGATATTTTCTTCAGATATTAAACTAGAGTCTTCGATATCTGGGAAGACAAATACTGTTTTTCTAGTAAGTTTTACTTTATTAATTTTTCTGGCGAATTTGACCACTGGTTCATTTTCTACCATCTCAATTATTTGGCCAACAAAATGCCTGATAGTTTTTTTTTGTTGGGAACTTGACAAGCACCCAGCTGAGTATCACCATGTCAATTGCATCGGTATTGAATTCATCCATATCAGCTTCATCATCTTGCTCTCTTCCAACCATAGTAAGTAATGATTCGTTGACATCGTCTTCGCTATCGTGCAAACTCAATTCAGCATCACTCTCTTCGGATATCATGTCATCTATCTCTCTCTTTTCTGATTCTTTTATTTTTCTCAGTTTTTTTCACTGTAGATTCAGCCATTTCTTCTTCTTTCATGCGCTGTAAAACTTCTTCCCCTGTCACGACTTCTGCACTAGTGGCCACTTTTCTCTTCTTCTTAGGTGCTTCAGATTGACTTTGTTCGATTGTGGATATGAGTAGCTCTTCAAAACGAACTTTTTCTGAGTTGGTGCCTACAGTAGGCTCTGAACGTGCCTGATAAACATCTGAACTGGTACATGCAGTAGACTGTGGGAGTACCTGAGCACTAGCAGAGCTAATGCTAATGCTTGTAGTTGGATCTGGAAGCGTCTGATCTTGCTGATTTGATCCATTGTCAGCATGCTCTGGCAAATTCAGTGATTGCCATTTCTGTAGTAAAATGTGATCATCTTTTTCATTTGGGATAATTTTATCGTTGAATGGATAGATTCCTCCCTTCTTGAATCCATTACAAATGGTTTCAATTTTGGTTTCGAGCCATAATTTCCCTACTATCTTGGAAAATTCACTTTTTGGGAGCTTTTTACCAATATGTTGTCTCTGCCACTTCACAAGAGCTTGATCCCAATTAGTTTTCAACGGTTTGAAAACCGAAAGGTCTAACGGTTGAAGGAGGTGGCTAGAATGGGGTGGCAACTTGATTATTCCAACTTGTTCTTTTTTTGCCATTTCTAGGACATTGAGACTGAGATGAGTACTATGGCCGTCGAATATCAGTAATGTGGGTCTCTCACTACCAATGTGCTTTAAGAATACCAGTTCGAAATATTTCGCAAACACATCGGACTGCATCCAACCATTATCTGTCACTCATCATGAATGGATCAGTTGCTTTTTTTCTGCTATACTCGACACTTTGAGGTTTTTTAAGCGATAGGTTATGGCGTTTCTTGAATAAAATAAACCATTTTTCGGAAGGGACTCCATTTACGAAAGGAGTTTCAAGGTTGTTAGCACGTACATATTCGCCTACTAATAACAAAACTTCTTTACGCGAAAGTCCTAAACCATGTTTTTCCATATAGGTTAAACCGTCGACTATTTTATTCTCTACATTCGATGGTAGAGCAGTCGGTCGTCCAAGGGTAGATGACTTTTTACTACGACGTCCTTTCAGATGATCTCTCGAAGTTGTTTTGAGATATTATATATTTTAGAGGCTCTGTATGTGGATAATGTACCTGATTGTACTTCATTAGGTGCATTGGTCAATTTTTCTTTCAAATATGCCGCACGGTTTGATTTCCGTTTATAGTTCCTCACCATACTGCATCTGGAAAATGAAAGAACCTACTCAGGATATCAATTGATAATGAATGCTGGATTAAGTGCGATCTATGACGCACTTTGATTGTTCTTATAGGTCGCACATGCCCCAGCTTGTTATTTTCCTGGGGCAACATGGACTTAACCTCTAAAAAATACAGCAATCATTTCTAGTGAAAAAACGTATAGCTGGTACGTGTACTAACACTAATCATACACAAAAAAACTATTTTTCATACTCACCTATTCGTGATACCACCAATAACACTCGAAATTCAACAAATTACCAACTTGCATGCGACGTCAACACCGTTATGTCTCAACTCAAGATAGTCTGAAATGAACGCCGAACCGTTTAGAAATTCCGAAATTGGTGCGAATACATGCTAATGGCTTCAACTATTCGCTGGCAGATGGCAGCAGCGGTATTGCTGCTAGCTAGATACTAATGACCGACAGTCGCACATGCCCCAAAAACGCACTTACCATACCTCACCTTACATATATGGTAAAGATAATATAACAGTTGAAATGATCATAGTCCCTTAGTTGCCATATATAAAAAGCCACTAACATGAGCACCAGCTAGGCTTCAACAAATGTTGATAAAATTACAAAAATATCCTTTCAAACTAGTGTATAAAAAGGGTTCAGGTATATTGCTGATGCTTTGTCACGCTTTTTTGTTAAAAATCCAAAGGACTCAGATGAATCTGAAAATGATTGTGAAACACAGCTGTGTGCAGTGACAGAGAGTTTTCCAATGAGTGATGCTATGTTTATGGAGTTTCAAAAAAGTACTCCACAAGATGAATTATCTAAAAAACGTATCGAAATAATTCGTGATGGTTTTCCAAATGACAAATCAAAAATACCAGAACAGCTCCATATTTTCTGGCCCTCCAAGGACGAGCTGACAGTATATAAGGGTGTAATACTGAAACATGATAAGTTATATGTACCACATGAGTTACGACAGGATATGTTGGAGAAAATACATTACTGTCACTTAGGAAAAGAGAAGTGCAAAAATTTGGCCCGTGAAATTTTGTTTTGGCCAGGTATGGCAAGGGATATTGACCAAAAAGTTGATAATTGTCAAATTTGTTTAAGTGTTAAAAAAAATAATATGAATGAAACATTGTCACCACACCCAGTACCAGATAATGTTTGGCAAAAATTAGGTGTTGATATTTCTACCGTGTATGATATCAACTACTTGATATTAGTAGATTACTTTTCTAAATTTGTTGAACTCCGAAAATTGAGTTCCTTAACTTCCGAACACATTATAATAGCATTGAAAGAAATTTTTTCCAGGCAAGGTATACCAAAAATTCTATTTTCGGATAATGGTCCTCAATTTTCGTCAGACGAATTCAAAAAATTCAAAAAACAATAGAACTTTGAAGATCATACCTTCAGTCCTAGGTTTCCCCAAAGCAAGGGCCTTGTAGAGCGTAATATTCAAACTGTAAAAAATATTTTAATAAAATGTGTCAAAGATAAAAAAGATCCTCACCTTGCTATGCTTGAAATTATGAATACACCATTATCACATTCTATACCAAGTCCTGCACAAATTCTTTATTCAAGGAGAATAAATGGTATACTACCCACAACAGACAAAATTATGGAGAGAACAGTTTCCAATTGTAGTGACATTGAGGATCTTTTTGAGCAAAGGAAGGATGAGGATAAAAATGCTAAAGATATATGTGATTCAGAAATAGGAGATAGGATTAAAACTGAAGTAAAAAATGAATCAAAAGAATGGGTCTCAGAAGTTATTATAAATGTTGCTAACCGACCCAGATCTTATGTGATCAAGTTAGATCATCCCAAGAACATTATAGAGAGGAATGGGGAACATATAATTAAGATAAGAAATAATAATGATTGTGATGTAATAGACCTCCATGATTCTTCAATTTATTATGATGCTGAGGCTTGTCGAACCAATGTTATTAATGATAATGATGAGGTAACATACTTACCAGACTTACCTGATGAGGATCATAGTGATCATAATGACTCCTCCTTCAATTCTGCAGAGGACTCACCAAACTCCTCTGATCTGGAATACCCCATTCATAATAATCCTGTCACAACTAGATCTGGTCGTTTGGTGAGGCCTCCTTATTTATGTAATCATGCATCTTAATTCCAATATAACTATTTACCTATTTTTGTGTTTTGTAAAGAGGAGGGATGTCAGGGTTTTAATATGTTTGTGATTGTGGTTGGAAGCACTGGACAGTTGAAAGGTCACGGAGGTCAACATATCAACATGATGTATGTGAATGTCGATATTTATTGAAGTATTTATTGAGTAGATTGAAACGTTTTCGTCTCATCCTAATCAAACCTACCACGAACCTACCAGACAATGCCCATCTCAACTGAACATCAATATATAAGAATTAATCATCTGTACCAAACACTGAAAGACAGAATGCCGGTACGTTTCGTCCTAGGGCTTGAACCATTATGACTAATTAGCTATCTTACCATCTCTAGAAAACGATTGTATAGTGTCTGCTGACGTAGCAATATATGCATATGTACAGTGAAGACCATTTTTGAGAGGTAAAACAAATCCTGTTATTTTATTTGTACTAGAATCATATTCAATTTTTCCTGTAATACGTGTTGCATCTTCAGACACCCAAACAATTCTCGGTAAATTTCTATCTTCCAAGAAACATTTCAATCCTTCAAAATTGAATTGCCCTTCCTGCATTATGTTGTAACTTTGAGATACATATCGATGTAGGTAATATGTCGATATAGACGGTAGAACATTTGTCAGATTAGCATGTAATGTTTCGTGAAGTAAATGTCCACTTACATAAAAAATAAACAAAGAAAATTGCTTTATAGTTTTGTTGAAAGCATTTCTATTACTTTGATTTGTTGAATTCTGGTCGCAGATTTCTAAAAGACTATTTAAAAACATATTGATAGATAATGGCTCATGTGATGAGCTATTTTCAATTTGGATATCTTTTATACTATCCTCAAAGGTTTGTTCTATATCTGGATTCTCTTCTTAAACGTTAGAGTTACTTTGTAAGAGACGAACATAATTTGTAATCAACTGTTGACCTACTATGAATCTCTCGCGCTTTCGTCTTCTTCGTGCTTCGCGAGTATATTTAGGGGATGTCCACTTTGAATTAGTTATGGTGATATCCGAGCTGATATTTGTGGTTCCTTTAGAAATACTATTTTTACAAATACCCTTTTCATCCAAGACTCCAATTTCAATTGGTTGGACTTCGAAGACATTTTCATCTGATTTTAATTCAATCGATTTTTCAATATTACATTCGTCCATTGTGATGATGTGATTGTTATCCTCATACTCGCCATCCGTGGGTTGCATATCAGAAGTAGTAAGCTGTGATGTGTATTGGTGACATTAATCTTACGGCTTTGTTTTTTGTTCTCTATTAAATAATTTGTTATTTTGAGATTCTTCTGTTTATTTTTTCTAGGTGATTCACCCAGGGAATCATTTTCTGAATGTTTTTTCTTTTCAGAAAATGAACTTGGAAATTCGAATAGATCCATCTGGGAGAATAACTTACAAGATTATTTCCTTTTTTGGATATTTTATGTATCCTATATAATGAACCGCATATACATTTAATTTTACAAGTCAACTGATTTGTTTCATTCAGTGACGTGGAAAATGTGATAGTGCTGAAGTCGAAAGAAGACCATTTTCTTTTTTCCATTTCCGATTCCAGCCATTTCTTCAGAAACTTAGAAACAATCGTAGTTCCTTCTGTAATGTCCTTGGTGATATCTACCAATGGCAAGTCCACTGACAATGATGTGCACGAGGATGTGTCTGACATCAATTTTTTGACACATATACTGTAAGGTTCTTTATTCTGGGGCCCTTACTTTGACACTTGTCGAACAGGCTACTGGGACCTGTGGGGGTTTCTCGAGCGCCAGATTTTTGATAGAGGTGATTTACTTCACCTGCTCCTCCCAACTGAGTCGGAAAGGAGACCCAAGGTAGCAACAGTGAAGAAAGACATCCACTGGATGTCTTCAGTAAACCAGGGGTCAAAGCTATTGAATTGACCTGGGTGCAGGGAGCCAAGAGAGCATAGGCTTTAATTATACACTCTTGGGGATTCCTGGAATACTGGTTGCTCTGAATAGATGTTTGAGTCGTCACTTCTTGTGACTTGAGTACTACAACTCTTATTACCGGTAGTTTTCTGGAATTTGACTTTGTTCTATACCTTTGTTGTCAGGATAGGGAAATCAGAATCACATAAACAGGTCAAGTATAGGTTTATTCAACTTCTTTCGTTCATCAGGTTACAGGCATTAATTAAAGATAACAAAATCTATTATACAAACAAGTTGAGGTTATGATGTTATTACAGTTATTAAATTGACCTTCACACTGAAAATTATGACATTCGAGTACAATAGCCATGCGTGTCTAGTACGTTCGGGGCAAGCAAAGGTGCAAGTGCAGGTGCAAGCAAAGCAGGGACAATGAACCACCGAATACGACCGAAAAAGTTGCAAGCGAGGGTTTATTCAGGAAAGTGAGTTTGGTATCAACAGGAATACAGGGATGAAATAGTTTAGTTAAATCATTAACGCGGAATAGACTGGTGAAAACTACTCCTTCAGGGTGTAGCTCTAACTCTGGCTCATAGCAGTATTCGGAAGCCGTCTGCAGGTTGACTTGCGAATCCTACTTTTCTCAAACAAAAGGAGACGGGCCCTGGATCCACACAGGCGGGCTTCCAATCTCGAAACAATCGGAGTAGGGTGTCCCTAAGCTCGTGGCGAGATCCACCCAAAGGTTGAGCCGCAGAGCAAAACTTAGGAGACACTACTATTTTCGAGTAGGTATATATTAGGAATCCTGTTACAGTTTCAATTGATATTAATTAATGTTAATTGATGACCGGGCAAAGTTCATCAGACTAATTTATATAACGTAATGATCCATCAGATGAATTAATCAATGGATTCGAACGGGTGCATAATCATCAGACATACCTATTAACATACCTATTATAAGAAGAAATGTGCACACAGGGTAATAAAAAAAAATTATTCAATTGGTCAGATAGAGATACATATTGAAAGGGAAATTAAGGAATTCGACAATAAATGCAGACGCTGTATAAGATGGTTTGATAACGAAAAACCGCGAGTTACGTTTCCGCCTGATCAGAGTATGGGTTCATTGTTCCACCAAAAGCGAACGCTCATATTCAGTTCACACGATGTATACTACATATACTCTCAGTACTTCATGGTTCTACGAACCTCGTCAAAAGCAAACGAGACACATCATTCAAACATATTAGACAGGCAACATATGATAGATGACCCCTCTGACTGTTGATTTCGATCAATATACATGTCGACAATGAGAAAATATACAGAGAAACTCGCTGCAAGAACTGCCTACTTCAGGTATGACCAGCAAACATATATTAGACAAATATGTCGAACAACTCTCGACCAAAACTCGTGAAACTATTTTGTGCTTCACCAAAGGAAGAACTCGTGAAATATATCAAACAATAACATTTATCTGTCAACTACTCTACAAGAAAGATTATTTATAGATCTATATGCAAAGTCTAAAAATTCTCTAGATATCATCATACTTAGAGGTGGCAATAAAAATGATATTATAGGTATCTGGTGAGCTCCAAATATACTAGACTGATAATGTTAAACATTTTGCATCAAACAACAAAAAAAAAACATCCTTTCACCGTCCACCTTGGAATATATCGAAAAAATCTTTACTAAAACTCCGTGCTTGGTTCGTGTTGAACAACTCTCTACCAAAACTCGCAATGTTAGGGTTAGAGACACTAAGGGTTAGCAACATGAGGATCATCTTTCAGGTGATTTAATATATCATGAAAGCAAACCCAGGCAGCACTACAAAAAATCTGTCACATAGAAATCTTATAATGAAGGCAAATTTTCATTCGAATCTAGCGATATTCCTTATTAAAATTACCAGTCGCGCGCTCGGATAGATCGTGAAAAGTATACCTGATCAGAACTGTAGAAATCTTGCGTCTTTACGAGGTGTTTTTGTAATAAGTATATACATATATTAAGAACATCAATACATAATAGTCTCATATCAGATATTTTCTAATTCTTTGAATTAACTAGAAATTTCATCCGGAAAATTGAACAAAAACAGGAAAAAATCAAGTTCGCCCCTACAAAACAAATTAAATGTTTGAACTCAGCATCCCCCACACCAAAATTCATGTAGAGGGAACGTCACGATCGTCAAAGCGTAAAACTCCAGGTGTAAAATGGGGCCTCACTCCCAAATATTTGATCCCCTATATTCTTTGGTGTCATTCGATACTATATGTGTCTCGGAGTTTGAAATTTTCACACTTATTTAAGAACCGCCCAGTATATAAAAAATGTGTTAGAGAGGCCTTACCTTTACTGTTTTTCGCCTCAGCAGGTGTGAATGCGATAAAAATCTGAATGATGAATGAAAATACTGAACAAATAAAGAATTAAATACTCGATAGTCAGCGGGAAACCTGATAACAGCTTCCTATCTTCCAAGATCTGAACGACCACGAGGAAAAATGTAATATACAGGACGATTAAGAACCGGAATCAGATGAAATATTTGAGAGACGTATGACAAAACAACAGGAAATGCATCATAAATTCCAATTGATATTCCTCATAAAAGCTATAGGAGCAGCAAACCCATACCTGCCATTGGAAATAAAGAGTACTCCTAGTGACGAACACGCAAATACATTGATATGCGCAGAATTTCAATGTTTGCGAGATATCAATAAATAATAAGGAGCCGTGAATAACATATATTTTTATGTTATCTCCCATAAAGCTAATATTGGGCCTTCTTAATAACACTGACATTAGAGGCGCGAATAGAATACTCTACTCTCTGTACGACCTCGCTACACATGCTGCTAAATAGATGATACTTGACAGATGCCACGTGACACATGAGGCGTTTTGCATAGGAGACAGATCACACACGCCTCAAAATGTGACGGAAACATCACAAAAACAGCACAATTAAAATATCGCTTCGATAACATAATATGATGATGGCGCACCATTCTAACCAAATAAAATATGAACAACATAACCAATTATGAATTGTGGTCTCAGACAAAAATATTCGGAAAGACTAATGTACACGGCGAAAAATTATTTTTTCTCTTGCTATCAGCATTCCCAGGCAGTTCAAGTATCCTCATGATATTCAAAATCGTATCTCGGATATCATTTGAAATATTGCCCAACTTCATCAATATAGAATAATCAAAAAGGTAGCATTCTTTTCAAACCGAAATAAAGATTCCCTATGATAATTATTAATAACAATTATTGTATTCAAACAGTACAGGACACATATAGTTATTTCACGAACACAGCTTCACTAGAACCAGGATTTTTATTCCAGACAAGAAGCAACTCTACAAAATACAGATACAACATGTTTTAGAATACTGTTTCCACATATGGCATTAAGCAGACTCAGATACGTTGATGCTCCTAGATTACGTCCAGAGAGACCTAGGTGGGCGATGCCACACTCACTAAGTCTTGGGAACATCGAAAAATCATAAATGAGTTGACGACCTATCACGATTCACAGATACTTTCACTTCATTAACAACATTGAAACATCACAGGAAAGTCGGCGCCTTTACAGTTTTCTACAGATACTCCAATGGGAAATGACTTTCAGGAATCTCTGCTATCATTCCATCACTATAGCAATACCTGTCAGACGAATACGGCAAGCAAAGACGACACATTCTTTCGTCATCAATTTCCAAATAATATATCGAACAACTCTTTAGCGGAACTCATGAAATGACTAAACTTACCAAAGGAAGTATTTCCAAGATATCCCAATGTTCAATACCTTATTCCTCTCCTTAGCCTACGCGCGATGTTTCACGAACATAATAGACATTTCCATCCGTGACCTGCAAGTGATGAAAAAAATAATCTGACACCTATTATAGTACCAATTATGAATTAACTTCTTGGACATAAATATTCGAACAGGCTATCATGCATTACTGAAAATCAGATATCTCTTGTCAGGTGAAATGTCAACCAATTTCATTGATATAAAATGATCACAAGGTACCTACCATTTTTTTCCACCCGAAATGAAGATACTAATGCGGATTCTGAACAAGAATCGAAATCAGACAGTACACGACACCTAGATCTATCATGAAAGGTGCTAAACAAAAAACTAGGATTTTTATTTCAGGCAACATGCTACTCTACAAAATACAGATACGACCTGTTCCAGAATACGGTTCCACATACGGGTTTTTCCACACTCACTGTTTCTTTAACACCATTGTTACATCACAGAATATTCATCGACCTTTATTCACTTCTTCTACAGATACACGGAAAATAGTTTTCAGAAATTCCTGCTATCATCTCACCGCTAGCAATACCAGTTAGACGCACTTAACAAATTCAGACAACGCATTCTGTTTTCACCAATCATGAATATGTCGAGCAACTCTTCACCAAAACTCATAAAACGACTGAGTTTACCATAGGAATGGTTCCAAGATCTTCAAAAGTTCAAAATTTAATACCTACCTCCTTTTCTAGCATATGCATGATTTTCTTCGAATATAATAGGAATTTGCTTTCGTGTGCTTCAAGAGATAAATAATAATGATAATCTGACGCATATTACAACACCAAACATTCAAACAACGTAATTCAATAATTATGAACTAACTTCTGAGACGAAAATATTCGGAAAGAATCATCTCTCTCTCTTATCAAGTGAATCATTCCCAGTCAGTTTAAATAGCCTATCCTCTTTAAGGTACGCACGATGTTCTTCAAACATTATAAGGATTATTCTTCGTGTGCTCCAAGCGATAAAAATATGAACTTATGACGATGTAGCAGAACATGAAAACATAGATTAATCATGAGGAAACTTGTAATTCAAAAAATATTCTAACAGGCTTTTATAGATTATAGAAAATCGTATCTCAGCTATCGCTCGAAATATCGACCAACTCCATCGATATAAAATAATGATAATGAACCAGATTCTCCACCTGACATATGATAAAAAGATCAGAATCATGAAAAGAAATTGTCAGGAGAAAAATATTCGAATAGGTTGTTATCATATACACTATGGAAAATGGTATCTCGACTATCATTTGAAATATTGCCCAACTTCATCGATATGAAATAATCACAAGTTACCATTCTTTTCAACCGAAATAAGAATACTTCATGCTGATTATGAATAATTATTGAATTCAAACAGTATATATGACACATAGTTCCATCAAGAACGCTGCTCCACAAAAACTAGGATTTTATTTTAGACGGAATGCTGCTCTACAAAATATACTTCAATACAACCTGTTCAATAATACTGTTCCTCATATGAATTCAGCACTCATACATATACATTGATGCTCCTAGATTACATCCAGAGAGACAAGCGCCTGGTGGGCGATGCCACACTCATTAAGTCTTGAGACCATCGAAACATCGCAAATGATTCGGAGACCTTTCCTTATTCTACAGATACTTCCACTCCATCAACAACATTGAAAAATCACAAAAAAGTCGTTTCTCTTCAGATATGTTGAACAGCTCTTTAGCGGAACTCATGAAATGACTAAACTCACCAAAGGAAGTATTTCCAAGATACACCAATATTCAAAACCTTATTCCCCTCCCTAGGCATGCGCGATATTTCACAAACATAAAAGGCATTTCCATTCGTGAGCTGCAAGTGATGAAAAAATAATCTGACACCTATCATAGTACTAATTATGAATTATCTTCTTAGACGTAAATATTCGAACAGGCTATCATGCATTACAGAAAATCATATATCTTTTGTCAGGTGTAATGTCAACCAATTTCATTGATATTAAATGATCAAAAAGTACCATTCCATCTCAACCGAAATGAAGATACTAATGCTGATCCTAAACAAGAATCGAGATCAAACACTATACGACACCTAGATCTATCACAAAAACTAGGATTTTCATTTCAGGCAACATGCTACTCTACAAAATACAGATACGACCTGTTTCAGACTACGGTTCCACGTATCGGTTTTTCCACACTCACTGATTCTTTAACAACATTGATACAGCACAGATAAGTCATCGATCTTTATTCACTTCTTCTACAGATACATGGGAAATAATTTTCAGAAATTCATGCTATTAGCTCACCGCAAGCAATACCAGTTGGACGCACTCAACAAATTCAGACAACGCATCCTGTTTTCACCAATCATGAATATGTCGAGCAACTCTTCACCAAAACTCATAAAACGACTAAGTTTACCATAGGAATGGTTCCAAGATCTTCAAAAGTTCAAAATTCAATACCTACCTTCTTTTTTAGCATATGCATGATTTTCTTCGAATATAATAGGTATTTGCTTTCGTGTGCCTCAAGGGAGGAATAATAATGATAATCTGACGCATATTGCAGCACCAAACATTCAAACAACGTATACCAATAATTATGAATTAACTTCTGAGACGAAAATATTCGGAAAATCATCTCTCTCTCTCTTATCAAGTGCAACACTCCCAGTCAGTTTGAATATCCTATCCTCTTCAAGGTACGAACGATGTTCTTCAAACATTATAAGGATTTTCCTTCGTGTGCTCCAAGTGATAAAAATATAAACTGATGACGATGTAGCAGAACATGAAAACATAGATTAATTATGAGGAAACTTGTAATTCAAAAAATATTCAAACAGGCTTTTATAGATTATAGAAAATCGTATCTCAGCTATCGCGCGAAATATCGACCAACTTCATCGATATAAAATAATGATAATGAACCAGGTTCTCCACCTGACAAATGAGAAATTGATCAGGATCATGAAAAGAAATTGTCAGAGGAAAAATATTCGAATAGTTCGTTATCATATACACTATGGAAAATGGTATCTCGGCTATCATTTGAAATATTGCCCAACTTCATCGATATAGAATAATCACCAGGTACCATTCTTTTCAACCGAAATAGGAATACTTTATGCTGATTATGAATAACTATTGGATTCCAACACTATATGACACATAGTTCCATCAAGAACGCTGCTCCACAAAAATTAGGATTTTTATTTTAGACGAAAAGCTGCCCTACAAAATATATTTGAATTCAACCTATCCAAGAATACTGTTCCTTATATGGGCTCAGCACTCACACATATACGTTGATGCTCCTAGATTACATCCAGAGAGACAAGCCATGCGGCTAGTGGGCGATGCCACACTCACAAAGTCTTGAGAACAGCGAAACAGCGCAAATGAGTCGGATACCTTTCCTTATTCTACAGATGCTTCCACTCCATTAACAACATTGAAAAATCACAAAGAAGTCGTTACTCTTCAGATATATTGAACAACTCTTTAGCGAAACTCATAAAACGACTAAGTTCACCAAAGAAAGTAGTTCCAAGATACATCAATATTCAATACTTCACCTCCTCTTGGCAGCCTCCCTAGGCAAGCGCGATGTTTCACGAACATAATAGGCATTTTCTTCAGTGCGCTTCAAGTGGTGAGAGAATAATAATCTGACACCAATTATAGTGCCGAACATTTGAATAACATATAACAATTATGAATAACCTTCATAGATAAAAATATTCTAACAGGCTATCATGCATTACGGAGAATCATATATCTCTTGTCAGGTGAAATCTCAACCAATTGGAATCAAACAGTATACAACACCCAGATCCATCACGAAAGTTTCTACATAAAAACTTGGATTTTTATTCCAGACAACATGCTACTCTACAAAATACAGATACGACCTGTTTTGAAATGCTGTCTCCTCCACATATGGGGTTCAGCAACCACATATATACGTCAATGCTCCTTGATTCCATCCAGAGAGACAGGTCATCCACCGGGTGAGTGATGCCACACTCACCGATCCATCAATAACATTGTATCATCGCCGGAAATAAGGAGACATTTCTCTCTCCTACAGATATATTGTCACAAGAAATAAATCTCAGAAATCGCTGCTATCATTCCATCACTAACAATAGCAGTCAGACGGATTCGACACGCCCTATAACCTCCATAGCTATATGCACCATTTCCTGCAAACACGCTCGCTTTTCAAAATGTATTCATACTCAGTTCCCTTCATATTTTGCATAGGAGCTAACGATTTATGTTGAACGATTCCAGCTAATTCCTTGATTATTCAATCTTGGTCAACGTTTTGCATTCTCACGATAGATAACTGCAACAGGCGATATGACACAAATTTTCGATATAGGAATTATACAACAACCAATACTCGATATATCTAATCATTTCGCTTCTTCAGCACATGTTGCTTCATGCTGTCTAATCTTGTGAATTTTTTTCATACAATCATGAAAGTTGAAGATTTTTTCTTCATGTTCTTTCCCCAATACACCTATCATTCATCCCCTGTCATTCACCTTGCTACCCCAGCCATTTACCTTGCTATCCCTTCATTCACCCTCGCCACACCGCCATGCACGGAATCGTTACAGAAATGTAATTTTATCGTGACATTTGATTCCATACCATGCCAATGTTCCACCAACATCGAATTTTTGTCGTAAAGATATGATACAACTTTTATAAATCCATATCTCCGACTCACATATTATTACTACTCTTATTGCAAGAAAAGAATAGCGGAAGGGCCTTGAGCGAAATTATTTCTCTGGAGGTGGCTATCAATAATAATATGAAAACGATTCAACACCGCACGAAAGGTATATCAGGAAATATAGTACAGGTCCCAGGGTCTTGATTGACTTCAATTGAAGTTAATTGATGACCGGGCAAAGTTCATCAGTCTCATTCATATTTTTGATAAAAAATTTTTTAAATCCCGTTATTGTTCCGGAAGAACACATAAGGTATATATCAGGAAATATTCTTCCGGAAGAATATTTCCTGATATATACCTTATGTGTTCTTCCGGAACAATAACGGGATTTAAAAAATTTTTTATCAAAAATATGAATGAGACTGATGAACTTTGCCCGGTCATCAATTAACTTCAATTGAAGTCAATCAAGACCCTGGGACCTGTACTATATTTCCTGATATACCTTTCGTGCGGTGTTGAATCGTTTTCATATTATTATTGATAGCCACCTCCAGAGAAATAATTTCGCTCAAGGCCCTTCCGCTATTCTTTTCTTGCAATAAGAGTAGTAATAATATGTGAGTCGGAGGTATGGATTTATAAAAGTTGTATCATATCTTTACGACAAAAATTCGATGTTGGTGGAACATTGGCATGGTATGGAATCAAATGTCACGATAAAATTACATTTCTGTAACGATTCCGTGCATGGCGGTGTGGCGAGGGTGAATGAAGGGGTAGCAAGGTAAATGGCTGGGGTAGCAAGGTGAATGACAGGGGATGAATGATAGGTGTATTGGGGAAAGAACATGAAGAAAAAATCTTCAACTTTCATGATTGTATGAAAAAAATTCACAAGATTAGACAGCATGAAGCAACATGTGCTGAAGAAGCGAAATGATTAGATATATCGAGTATTGGTTGTTGTATAATTCCTATATCGAAAATTTGTGTCATATCGCCTGTTGCAGTTATCTATCGTGAGAATGCAAAACGTTGACCAAGATTGAATAATCAAGGAATTAGCTGGAATCGTTCAACATAAATCGTTAGCTCCTATGCAAAATATGAAGGGAACTGAGTATGAATACATTTTGAAAAGCGAGCGTGTTTGCAGGAAATGGTGCATATAGCTATGGAGGTTATAGGGCGTGTCGAATCCGTCTGACTGCTATTGTTAGTGATGGAATGATAGCAGCGATTTCTGAGATTTATTTCTTGTGACAATATATCTGTAGGAGAGAGAAATGTCTCCTTATTTCCGGCGATGATACAATGTTATTGATGGATCGGTGAGTGTGGCATCACTCACCCGGTGGATGACCTGTCTCTCTGGATGGAATCAAGGAGCATTGACGTATATATGTGGTTGCTGAACCCCATATGTGGAGGAGACAGCATTTCAAAACAGGTCGTATCTGTATTTTGTAGAGTAGCATGTTGTCTGGAATAAAAATCCAAGTTTTTATGTAGAAACTTTCGTGATGGATCTGGGTGTTGTATACTGTTTGATTCCAATTGGTTGAGATTTCACCTGACAAGAGATATATGATTCTCCGTAATGCATGATAGCCTGTTAGAATATTTTTATCTATGAAGGTTATTCATAATTGTTATATGTTATTCAAATGTTCGGCACTATAATTGGTGTCAGATTATTATTCTCTCACCACTTGAAGCGCACTGAAGAAAATGCCTATTATGTTCGTGAAACATCGCGCTTGCCTAGGGAGGCTGCCAAGAGGAGGTGAAGTATTGAATATTGATGTATCTTGGAACTACTTTCTTTGGTGAACTTAGTCGTTTTATGAGTTTCGCTAAAGAGTTGTTCAATATATCTGAAGAGTAACGACTTCTTTGTGATTTTTCAATGTTGTTAATGGAGTGGAAGCATCTGTAGAATAAGGAAAGGTATCCGACTCATTTGCGCTGTTTCGCTGTTCTCAAGACTTTGTGAGTGTGGCATCGCCCACTAGCCGCATGGCTTGTCTCTCTGGATGTAATCTAGGAGCATCAACGTATATGTGTGAGTGCTGAGCCCATATAAGGAACAGTATTCTTGGATAGGTTGAATTCAAATATATTTTGTAGGGCAGCTTTTCGTCTAAAATAAAAATCCTAATTTTTGTGGAGCAGCGTTCTTGATGGAACTATGTGTCATATAGTGTTGGAATCCAATAGTTATTCATAATCAGCATAAAGTATTCCTATTTCGGTTGAAAAGAATGGTACCTGGTGATTATTCTATATCGATGAAGTTGGGCAATATTTCAAATGATAGCCGAGATACCATTTTCCATAGTGTATATGATAACGAACTATTCGAATATTTTTCCTCTGACAATTTCTTTTCATGATCCTGATCAATTTCTCATATGTCAGGTGGAGAACCTGGTTCATTATCATTATTTTATATCGATGAAGTTGGTCGATATTTCGCGCGATAGCTGAGATACGATTTTCTATAATCTATAAAAGCCTGTTTGAATATTTTTTGAATTACAAGTTTCCTCATAATTAATCTATGTTTTCATGTTCTGCTACATCGTCATCAGTTTATATTTTTATCACTTGGAGCACACGAAGGAAAATCCTTATAATGTTTGAAGAACATCGTTCGTACCTTGAAGAGGATAGGATATTCAAACTGACTGGGAGTGTTGCACTTGATAAGAGAGAGAGATGATTTTCCGAATATTTTCGTCTCAGAAGTTAATTCATAATTATTGGTATACGTTGTTTGAATGTTTGGTGCTGCAATATGCGTCAGATTATCATTATTATTCATCCCTTGAGGCACACGAAAGCAAATACCTATTATATTCGAAGAAAATCATGCATATGCTAAAAAAGAAGGTAGGTATTGAATTTTGAACTTTTGAAGATCTTGGAACCATTCCTATGGTAAACTTAGTCGTTTTATGAGTTTTGGTGAAGAGTTGCTCGACATATTCATGATTGGTGAAAACAGGATGCGTTGTCTGAATTTGTTGAGTGCGTCCAACTGGTATTGCTTGCGGTGAGCTAATAGCATGAATTTCTGAAAATTATTTCCCATGTATCTGTAGAAGAAGTGAATAAAGATCGATGACTTATCTGTGCTGTATCAATGTTGTTAAAGAATCAGTGAGTGTGGAAAAACCGATACGTGGAACCGTAGTCTGAAACAGGTCGTATCTGTATTTTGTTGAGTAGCATGTTGCCTGAAATGAAAATCCTAGTTTTTGTGATAGATCTAGGTGTCGTATAGTGTTTGATCTCGATTCTTGTTTAGGATCAGCATTAGTATCTTCATTTCGGTTGAGATGGAATGGTACTTTTTGATCATTTAATATCAATGAAATTGGTTGACATTACACCTGACAAAAGATATATGATTTTCTGTAATGCATGATAGCATGTTCGAATATTTACGTCTAAGAAGATAATTCATAATTAGTACTATGATAGGTGTCAGATTATTTTTTCATCACTTGCAGCTCACGAATGGAAATGCCTTTTATGTTTGTGAAATATCGCGCATGCCTAGGGAGGGGAATAAGGTTTTGAATATTGGTGTATCTTGGAAATACTTCCTTTGGTGAGTTTAGTCATTTCATGAGTTCCGCTAAAGAGCTGTTCAACATATCTGAAGAGAAACGACTTTTTTGTGATTTTTCAATGTTGTTGATGGAGTGGAAGTATCTGTAGAATAAGGAAAGGTCTCCGAATCATTTGCGATGTTTCGATGGTCTCAAGACTTAATGAGTGTGGCATCGCCCACCAGGCGCTTGTCTCTCTGGATGTAATCTAGGAGCATCAATGTATATGTATAAGTGCTGAATTCATATGAGGAACAGTATTCTTGAACAGGTTGTATTGAAGTATATTTTGTAGAGCAGCATTCCGTCTAAAATAAAATCCTAGTTTTTGTGGAGCAGCGTTCTTGATGGAACTATGTGTCATATATACTGTTTGAATTCAATAATTATTCATAATCAGCATGAAGTATTCTTATTTCGGTTGAAAAGAATGGTAACTTGTGATTATTTCATATCGATGAAGTTGGGCAATATTTCAAATGATAGTCGAGATACCATTTTCCATAGTGTATATGATAACAACCTATTCGAATATTTTTCTCCTGACAATTTCTTTTCATGATTCTGATCTTTTTATCATATGTCAGGTGGAGAATCTGGTTCATTATCATTATTTTATATCGATGGAGTTGGTCGATATTTCGAGCGATAGCTGAGATACGATTTTCTATAATCTATAAAAGCCTGTTAGAATATTTTTTGAATTACAAGTTTCCTCATGATTAATCTATGTTTTCATGTTCTGCTACATCGTCATAAGTTCATATTTTTATCGCTTGGAGCACACGAAGAATAATCCTTATAATGTTTGAAGAACATCGTGCGTACCTTAAAGAGGATAGGCTATTTAAACTGACTGGGAATGATTCACTTGATAAGAGAGAGAGATGATTCTTTCCGAATATTTTCGTCTCAGAAGTTAGTTCATAATTATTGAATTACGTTGTTTGAATGTTTGGTGTTGTAATATGCGTCAGATTATCATTATTATTTATCTCTTGAAGCACACGAAAGCAAATTCCTATTATATTCGAAGAAAATCATGCATATGCTAGAAAAGGAGGTAGGTATTAAATTTTGAACTTTTGAAGATCTTGGAACCATTCCTATGGTAAACTCAGTCGTTTTATGAGTTTTGGTGAAGAGTTGCTCGACATATTCATGATTGGTGAAAACAGAATGCGTTGTCTGAATTTGTTAAGTGCGTCTAACTGGTATTGCTAGCGGTGAGATGATAGCAGGAATTTCTGAAAACTATTTTCCGTGTATCTGTAGAAGAAGTGAATAAAGGTCGATGAATATTCTGTGATGTAACAATGGTGTTAAAGAAACAGTGAGTGTGGAAAAACCCGTATGTGGAACCGTATTCTGGAACAGGTCGTATCTGTATTTTGTAGAGTAGCATGTTGCCTGAAATAAAAATCCTAGTTTTTTGTTTAGCACCTTTCATGATAGATCTAGGTGTCGTGTACTGTCTGATTTCGATTCTTGTTCAGAATCCGCATTAGTATCTTCATTTCGGGTGGAAAAAAATGGTAGGTACCTTGTGATCATTTTATATCAATGAAATTGGTTGACATTTCACCTGACAAGAGATATCTGATTTTCAGTAATGCATGATAGCCTGTTCGAATATTTATGTCCAAGAAGTTAATTCATAATTGGTACTATAATAGGTGTCAGATTATTTTTTTCATCACTTGCAGGTCACGGATGGAAATGTCTATTATGTTCGTGAAACATCGCGCGTAGGCTAAGGAGAGGAATAAGGTATTGAACATTGGGATATCTTGGAAATACTTCCTTTGGTAAGTTTAGTCATTTCATGAGTTCCGCTAAAGAGTTGTTCGATATATTATTTGGAAATTGATGACGAAAGAATGTGTCGTCTTTGCTTGCCGTATTCGTCTGACAGGTATTGCTATAGTGATGGAATGATAGCAGAGATTCCTGAAAGTCATTTCCCATTGGAGTATCTGTAGAAAACTGTAAAGGCGCCGACTTTCCTGTGATGTTTCAATGTTGTTAATGAAGTGAAAGTATCTGTGAATCGTGATAGGTCGTCAACTCATTTATGATTTTTCGATGTTCCCAAGACTTAGTGAGTGTGGCATCGCCCACCTAGGTCTCTCTGGACGTAATCTAGGAGCATCAACGTATCTGAGTCTGCTTAATGCCATATGTGGAAACAGTATTCTAAAACATGTTGTATCTGTATTTTGTAGAGTTGCTTCTTGTCTGGAATAAAAATCCTGGTTCTAGTGAAGCTGTGTTCGTGAAATAACTATATGTGTCCTGTACTGTTTGAATACAATAATTGTTATTAATAATTATCATAGGGAATCTTTATTTCGGTTTGAAAAGAATGCTACCTTTTTGATTATTCTATATTGATGAAGTTGGGCAATATTTCAAATGATATCCGAGATACGATTTTGAATATCATGAGGATACTTGAACTGCCTGGGAATGCTGATAGCAAGAGAAAAAATAATTTTTCGCCGTGTACATTAGTCTTTCCGAATATTTTTGTCTGAGACCACAATTCATAATTGGTTATGTTGTTCATATTTTATTTGGTTAGAATGGTGCGCCATCATCATATTATGTTATCGAAGCGATATTTTAATTGTGCTGTTTTTGTGATGTTTCCGTCACATTTTGAGGCGTGTGTGATCTGTCTCCTATGCAAAACGCCTCATGTGTCACGTGGCATCTGTCAAGTATCATCTATTTAGCAGCATGTGTAGCGAGGTCGTACAGAGAGTAGAGTATTCTATTCGCGCCTCTAATGTCAGTGTTATTAAGAAGGCCCAATATTAGCTTTATGGGAGATAACATAAAAATATATGTTATTCACGGCTCCTTATTATTTATTGATATCTCGCAAACATTGAAATTCTGCGCATATCAATGTATTTGCGTGTTCGTCACTAGGAGTACTCTTTATTTCCAATGGCAGGTATGGGTTTGCTGCTCCTATAGCTTTTATGAGGAATATCAATTGGAATTTATGATGCATTTCCTGTTGTTTTGTCATACGTCTCTCAAATATTTCATCTGATTCCGGTTCTTAATCGTCCTGTATATTACATTTTTCCTCGTGGTCGTTCAGATCTTGGAAGATAGGAAGCTGTTATCAGGTTTCCCGCTGACTATCGAGTATTTAATTCTTTATTTGTTCAGTATTTTCATTCATCATTCAGATTTTTATCGCATTCACACCTGCTGAGGCGAAAAACAGTAAAGGTAAGGCCTCTCTAACACATTTTTTATATACTGGGCGGTTCTTAAATAAGTGTGAAAATTTCAAACTCCGAGACACATATAGTATCGAATGACACCAAAGAATATAGGGGATCAAATATTTGGGAGTGAGGCCCCATTTTACACCTGGAGTTTTACGCTTTGACGATCGTGACGTTCCCTCTACATGAATTTTGGTGTGGGGGATGCTGAGTTCAAACATTTAATTTGTTTTGTAGGGGCGAACTTGATTTTTTCCTGTTTTTGTTCAATTTTCCGGATGAAATTTCTAGTTAATTCAAAGAATTAGAAAATATCTGATATGAGACTATTATGTATTGATGTTCTTAATATATGTATATACTTATTACAAAAACACCTCGTAAAGACGCAAGATTTCTACAGTTCTGATCAGGTATACTTTTCACGATCTATCCGAGCGCGCGACTGGTAATTTTAATAAGGAATATCGCTAGATTCGAATGAAAATTTGCCTTCATTATAAGATTTCTATGTGACAGATTTTTTGTAGTGCTGCCTGGGTTTGCTTTCATGATATATTAAATCACCTGAAAGATGATCCTCATGTTGCTAACCCTTAGTGTCTCTAACCCTAACATTGCGAGTTTTGGTAGAGAGTTGTTCAACACGAACCAAGCACGGAGTTTTAGTAAAGATTTTTTCGATATATTCCAAGGTGGACGGTGAAAGGATGTTTTTTTTTTGTTGTTTGATGCAAAATGTTTAACATTATCAGTCTAGTATATTTGGAGCTCACCAGATACCTATAATATCATTTTTATTGCCACCTCTAAGTATGATGATATCTAGAGAATTTTTAGACTTTGCATATAGATCTATAAAGAATCTTTCTTGTAGAGTAGTTGACAGATAAATGTTATTGTTTGATATATTTCACGAGTTCTTCCTTTGGTGAAGCACAAAATAGTTTCACGAGTTTTGGTCGAGAGTTGTTCGACATATTTGTCTAATATATGTTTGCTGGTCATACCTGAAGTAGGCAGTTCTTGCAGCGAGTTTCTCTGTATATTTTCTCATTGTCGACATGTATATTGATCGAAATCAACAGTCAGAGGGGTCATCTATCATATGTTGCCTGTCTAATATGTTTGAATGATGTGTCTCGTTTGCTTTTGACGAGGTTCGTAGAACCATGAAGTACTGAGAGTATATGTAGTATACATCGTGTGAACTGAATATGAGCGTTCGCTTTTGGTGGAACAATGAACCCATACTCTGATCAGGCGGAAACGTAACTCGCGGTTTTTCGTTATCAAACCATCTTATACAGCGTCTGCATTTATTGTCGAATTCCATAATTTCCCTTTCAACATGTTTCTCTATCTGACCAATTGTATAATTTTTTTTTATTACCCTGTATGCACATTTCTTCTTGTAATAGGTATGTTAATAGGTATGTCTGATGATTATGCACCCGTTCGAATCCATTGATTAATTCATCTGATGGATCATTACGTTATATAAATTAGTCTGATGAACTTTGCCCGGTCATCAATTAACATTAATTAATATCAATTGAAACTGTAACAGGATTCCTAATATATACCTACTTTTTCGATACAACAGCTACGTTACTTATTAACTCTGAACGTCTGAATGTGGAGTATTCTTCACCAGACAAGGTTTTAATCTACTCAGGCGATATTTTACTAGATACAAAACTCACTTGGTACAGGGTGATAAACTATAAGCAATACGCAAACCAATTTGAAATAGCTTACTTGGATGAAACAGGAGTACTGCTGGCTGCGAAACACTCGACACTGCTACTGGCGCGACCGCGAAGGTTCGGATATCGGCCCGGGAGACGCAAATCTACACACTCGATGAATTTTTCGGAAAATGATACAGGTGACAGGTGTAAGGTTATGATTTCTTAAATTGTAGCAAAAGGCATGAACCGGAAAACTGAAAAATATGCTGGAATTGAACTGACTGGAAATGTGAAAAGGGACTGGAATATGAACTGGAATGTGAAGCAAACTGGAGTGACTACCCGGAAAAATAACTGGAAAACTATCAGGAATTGTGAACTGGAAAAATAGCGCAAGCACAGGAACACTGGTAAACCGACTGGAAAGTAATACCGGAGAATCGAACTCAAAGAACTAACTGACTGTCGGACTAACTCACGCTGGACTGACTGCGAACTCCCTGCTCGCTCTGATGGACGGAGTATTTATGTCCTGCCTAGACCTTGACGCAACTTGAGCAAGGCCAACAGCTATCCTTGCTTCTGATTGGCTAGCTTCGACTGACCTCGTGAAAATGCCGGTAACAACCGTGAAATCCGAAGTTGTCCTTGGAAAAAGAAAAATGCGGAAATAATATTCCCTTGGCCAAAAGGGCCTAGGCACCTGATCAACTTTCTCTGCGGAAGCTACTGAATCAATTTTTATATCCTACAAGCAGAGATATTCAAGTTATTGCTAGGTAAATATTTGCATCTCCAAGGTCCAGGCCGAACATGTGGAAATTATGAATTTTCAGGAAATCTTACAATCCGGGGCTTTCACAAGTTGCAGGAAGTCCTCTCGCATCTCCAAGACAGGCTTACATTTTACTCTATTTATCAGGATTGCTTTCCAAACATAATAGAGGCTACCAAAGAACTTCCTGTACTTGTATATCAAAGAGTCTATTTCCGGAGCTAGGACAGGGCTATAATGACACGAAAGACATCCCTAGTAGTTGGTATACGAGCTTGATATCTCTCAGAACAGGTATTCCATGAGGAGGTGTGTAACGAACTGCATATTTTCAATATCAGCTAGATGTCGAATAGAAGGTTAGTATCTGAATTATAAGCAATTATGGGGCCCCTGTATCTTGGGTGATAACTGATTTTACTGGAATATTAGCTCGGAATGGAAATCTATACGATAAGACAGGAATTTAGATAGAAACCGTTGCTTAGTAATGAAGTCCTAAAAAAACACTTCATTACACACCCCTCCTTCTTACGGAAAAAAAATTGAAGCTTCAGCTGCAATTTTTTTTTTATACATATACCTATTGCCTCAATTAACTTAGGTATCCTCGTCTGGTAACTGGTTCTGGTGAGCAAGGCGACATGCCTGCTGTGACGTGTTTCTGGTAGCTGGTTCTGGTGAGCAAGACGAGATGCCTGCCGGGAAGTTATTCTGATGAGTGGATCTGGAGAGCAGGGCGAGATGCCTGCTGTGGAGTTATTCTGGTGACTGGATCTGGAGAGCAGGGCGAGATGCCTGCTGTGAAGTTATTCTGCCGGCTAATACCGGTATCCGGGGCGCACTCTCTCACACGAGCAGCGCGAGCACTGGACGCCTCGATCGGCGACGGTTGGGGTGGACGTCTGGGTCCGTCGGTTGACCTGCGTCGGGGCTGGTGGCCTGGTGGTCCGGCTGGTGGTGGTGGGTTGAGCCGGGATGAGCACTGGGAGGTGCTCAGGG
Source organism: Phaedon cochleariae (assembly GCA_918026855.4). Taxonomy (NCBI): domain Eukaryota; kingdom Metazoa; phylum Arthropoda; class Insecta; order Coleoptera; family Chrysomelidae; genus Phaedon; species Phaedon cochleariae. The sequence goes on from OU896717.1 coordinate 12,531,065, forward strand.
TATCTTCTCGGGGGTCTGGGACACTGGCAGTCGCATGACCGCACGCCATCCAGTCCACAGCGCGAGCAGAACCACCTTAACGGTCGAGTACACCCTTCTCGCCGGTGTCCCGGTCTTCCGCAACGCCAACACAGTTGCGGCGCCACCGGAAGATAGGTCAGCTGGAACTCTCCTACGCCTATGGTGGCCTTGAAGTAGGAGTTCGGGACGAATGGCTCCGCGGACCGCGTCGAAGCCGCGGTGGTGTCTGGGCTGGTAGTAGTCAGGCTGGGTTCGCCTGGACGGGGGGTAGTCAGGCTGGGTTCGCCTGGACGGGGGGTAGTCAGGCTGGGTTCGCCTGGACTGGTGGCATCCGCGATGATAATGCCGGAGCTGATGGTAGTCAGGCTGGGTTCGCCTGGACTGCTGGTAGTCATGCTGGATTCGCCTGGACTGCTGGTAGTCATGCTGGATTCGCCTGGACGGGGGGTAGTCAGGCTGGGTTCGCCTGGACTGCTGGTAGTCATGCTGGATTCGCCTGGACGGGGGGTAGTCAGGCTGGGTTCGCCGGGACTGGTGGCATCCGCGACGATGATGCCGGAGTTGATGGTAGTCATGCTGGATTCGCCTGGACGGGGGGTAGTCAGGCTGGGTTCGCCGGGACTGGTGGCATCCGCGACGATGATGCCGGAGTTGATGGTAGTCATGCTGGATTCGCCGAGACTGGTGGCATCCGCGATGATGATGCCGGTGTCGAGAGGGTTCAGGCTGGGTGCGCCAAGCCCGACAACATTTGGCGTCTCGGGGGTCGCTTTCCCATCCGGCGGTGTCGTAGATCGGCAGGGGCGAGGGCAGGGGTGAGGTTCGAATCTCCAGGAAGTCGTTCATGGCTGTGAACAGAACATAACATTAATTTTCCCTTACTCTCAGGACTCTGGTTTTTCGGCTTTACTTTGGGTGGAATGGTTATCCACACCGCTTTCCCAGGCCCCGTGCGTACTCGCACCCTACATCGCCGGTCAGTCCGTCGGCCGGCCGGTCGCAACTCCTGGACGATCGACTCCAGCAGTGGTGACCAATCGGCTCGAGACTGGTGTCGCTCAATCTCCGCTGCTGCCCACCGTCGGGCGGAGAGGGGTAAAGTTCCCGCAGGCGAGCGCGGCAACGGCAGGCGTTCCTCTCTGGGCTCCGGTGTTGGGGAGTGGGAGGCAGGGGGAGTGCGGGTCAGGGCTTGCTGGAGCAGGGAAAATGGAGGCGACTGGTGGGTAAGCCGATGATGGAGTATCGGGTACTCAGTCGCCCTCCAGGATCGAGGACTGGGCGGGGATATTTCCCGAGCACATACGGCGGCTCGGGGTGTAGGCGGGGGCTGAACGGGCGCGTACGCCGGCGGGGTGGGGGAGAAGTTTGGACTGGGTACAGGAGTGATGTTACCGGCGAGGATGCGGGCGAGGTCAGGGGGATTGAAGTACAGCGGAGATTGCACGTGAAATTCGGCCTCTAGTTCTTCCAGCCGGGGAGTCGATAATGCGAATATCGCATCCACCCGCGGGGATCTGGGGGAACCATCTCCTCCTGGAACCGGTCTGGGGGGCGTCGGGAGGGCGTCTAGGAACTCCAGGTCCTCCATTTGGATGTGGTCCGGAGCGGGGGCAGGGATCACTACCACATTCTGAAGGACCCGGATTCTGGGCTCTTCGACATCCTGGAGTGCCGGTAACGTCATACCTACGGACAGAAATCCCATAGCTACGTCTTGGGGTGAAAGGGCTTTAAATCCTTTATGTGAACTCGGTTGCAACGTTTCTTGGTTGCACTTCTCAGATTGTAGACAACTGGTGACAGGACTTGGGTCACAGTGAATGGTCCGGAATATTTCGGGGCCAGTTTGGCGGCGTGACCGCGGATCCCGGAAGAGAGATTGTGGTCTCGCTTCATTACTTTGTCCCCGAGGTGACATCTCCAATCTCGGCGGCGGAGATTGTAGTGATGACTCTGGTTATTGAAAGCTCTGGCCAAGTTCACGCGGACCAACTCATGAACTTCTTTCAATTTGGCCATATGCGCTACCCAGAAGGTCAGAGTATTCTCGCGATTTTCTTCTGGAACAGGGGCATCGGGATCTTTCTCTGGAACCGGGGCTCGGAGCAAGGCCTTCGGAGGCTCTAACTCTCGTCCAAACATGAGGAAAGCAGGAGTGAACCCAGTGGAGTCATGTCGGGCAGTGTTTATTGCAAACTGGAGTTCAGGAAGATGTTGATCCCATTTCCGGTGGTCATTCTCGCAATACTGGGATATCATGGTCTTAACGGTTTTGTTTGTTCTCTCGACTGGGTTAGCTTGCGGTGTATACGGAGGTGTCAGTCTGTGCTTTATGCCGAGTTCCAGCAGGAGATCTTCGAAGACTTTTCCGGTGTACTGGGCACCATTGTCGCTGATGACAGTGCCTGGACGTCCAAATCTCAGGACGATATCCTCATAGAAGGCCTGGGCAACAGCTCGGGAGGTAGCCTTCCGGAGAGGACGGACTTGAACCCATTTTGTGAATCGGTCCTGATAGACAGCCAGGTAGCAATTTCCTTTACTGGATCGGGGTAGCGGACCGACTAGATCGGTGGAAATAGTATCCCAGGGCTTGTTGTTCTGGGAAGGATTCATATTTCCTGGAGGCTGTTGCTGAGATACTTTATATTCCTGACACACTTTACAACTCCGGACGTATCGGGAGATTTCACGGAACATTCCTGGCCAGTAATAGCGATGACTGATCCTGGCGATTGTCTTCGCTATCCCCATGTGACCCGCGGTGACAGCATTATGATTTTCGTCTAATACTTGTTGGCGGAGGGGTTTAGGAACACAGAGCTTCCAGGGATCGCTCATCTCTATCTCACATAGGTTGTGGGCATCCAAAAAATGTCGGAACAGGCGATTTTCCTTGACACAGTAGTCTGGAAACGCCTTCGGGTTTTTCTCTACCTCGGCTTTCTTACTTCGATACCAGGAACATTGTTCTCCGGCTTCCATTTCGGCCTCTGTCACACAACACATAACCCCTATCTCAGATTCATCGGGACTGGATCCAGGTAATGGTTGACGGGATAAAGCGTCAGCAACTTTATTCAGGACTCCACGGCGGTATTTGACTTCGAAATCAAATTGTTGTAGGAACATAGCCCATCGAGCTATGCGACCGGACGGACTCTTGATGGACTGCAGCCATTTCAGGGACAAATGATCAGTCAGGACAGTGAAATGATAACCTTCCAGGTATGGTCTCAATTTCTCTATACTCCAGACGATGGCCAAACATTCTTTCTCGGTGACGGAGTAGTTACGTTCAGGTGCGGTCAACATGCGACTCTCATACGCCACTACTTTTTCCTGACCCTCTATGGTCTGGGTAAGCGCTGCTCCCAAACCACAATCGGAGGCATCAGTCTGTAGAACGAAAGGCTGAGTAAAATCCGGACAAGTCAATGCTGGTGCCTCGGTAAGTCGGGCTTTCAGAAACTCAAAGGCGGTATCCTGAGCTTCTGTCCATTTCCAACGGTTACCTTTCTTCAGCAACTTGGTCAGTAGTGCCACTATCCCGGAAAAGTTAGGAATAAATCTCCTATACCAGGAAGCCATCCCTAGAAACTGTCTGAGTTTTCTTAGGGTGTTTGGGGCGGGCCACTGGACAATAGACTCTATCTTGTCTGGATCCGTCTGGATTCCTTCAGGAGTTACTACATGTCCTAAGTACTTGAGTGAACTCAAGCAAAACCGGCATTTTTCTGGATTTAACTGGAGGTTTGCTTGCCATAAACGGTTGAAAATTTGCTGGAGATTTCTCAGGTGTTCATCGAATGTTTTGCTCAGTACTATGATATCATCTAAGTATGCAAAAGCAAATGGTTCCATCTCTGGTCCAATGATTTGATCCATCAACCTCTGGAATGTTGCTGGAGCGGAATGGAGTCCAAACGGCATGTCTCGGAACTGGAATAATCCTCGTCCAGGAACGGTGAAAGCAGTGACGGGTTTGCTATCATTGGTCAGCGGTATCTGCCAATATCCTTGTCTTAAGTCCAGACTGGAGATGTATTTGGCTTCCCGGAGTTTATCTAATATGGAATTGATAAACGGTAACGGGTAAGCATCCCTTTCGGTAACATCGTTCACTTTCTGGAAATCAATGCAGAACCGATGTTTTCCATCCTTCTTTTTAACAATGACTACCGGCGAACTCCATGGACTGTCAGAAGGTTCGATAATGCCTTCGTCCAGCATTCTATCGACCTCTTCGTTGATCACTTCCTGCATTTTCGGATTTTGAGGGCGGTACCTTTGTTTGATCGGCTCTGTCGTTTTCAGGCGAATGCGATGCTTTACCAAAGGTGTCGGTCCTTTTATCTGTTGGAATGCGGGTAGTTGGTGATCTAGAAACATTTCCAGGGTGTGTCGTTGTTCAGGTGTCAGGTTTGTCTGCTCTGAGCTGGATGGTTCTGGACTGGCGAGAGTTTCTGGAGGGAGTGCATTTGTAGACAGGACAGGATGTACTGGATTTTGGTTTATGTGTACTAGATTGCTGGAGGTATGTGGAGTTGATCTTTTGTCTGGGCTTCTGGATGTTTGTGATTTGTCTGGATTTCTATAGATTCGGGACTTACTGGATGTTGCTCGGGGAATGGTGGCTGGACTTCTGGATGTTTTGGGAATACTGGATGTTCCTGGAATTCGTCGGGAATCTGGAAAACAGGAGGGGTGGGGCCTGGCTGGATTTCTGGATGGTGCTGGAGTTTGAGGTACTGCAGGATTTTTGGGTGCTGGTACTGGTATCGGACTTCCCTGGGAACCAAGAACTGACACGTTCTTCTGATTCCGGTACACAGTGGCATTTGACAGGTCTATACTGAAGCCCTGGGTGCGAAGAACGTCCATGCCCAACACCATATCGGCAGACAAACTCGGAAGAACCAAAAGTTCTATGGATAGGCACTCGGTGCCTATCGTCATCCAGGGTTTATAACTTCCTGTAATCTGGGCAAGGGATCCATCGGCTTGACAGGACTGGGCCACTGTGAGTGGGCGTTTCAGTGCGCCAAAACGTTCGCAGCATTCGGCCACTGCCTTGCTGGCAAACGACCGGGTAGCGCCAGTATCTATCAAGGCTGTGAACTGGGTATCTCCTATGATTACTGGAATGTGAGGACGGTTGTCCTTCTGGGAAGGGGGCTGCTGGGTGTATTCGGTGCTTACTGGCTGGAGCCGGACTGTCCCCGATTCAATCGAGCTCCTCGCTAGTTTTCCGACCGGGTGCAGGTGCAGTCTCTGGACAGGACTCCGTCGCGTCCACAGCGCGAACAAAATGTCTTCGGGGCATTTCGACACTCGTCTCTTCGATGTCCAGGCTGGCCACATCTCCAGCAGATGGCTCCTCTATCATGAGCACCTGGACTGGGCATTATCGCCCTTGCCGGAGTACTTCTGGGAGCAGGGGAGGGTATTCCAGGTGCAGGCCTATTTAAAGGTTGATTGGTCTGGACGGGGGTTATCTGGACTGGATTGGGCTGGGTTGTTCTCATAGCCCGAACTGGTTCAGAGTACGTCGGTCTGTTTTGGTAACTAGGACCTCATGAATACATTCGGCGTATCTCGCCACGTAATCTCTGGAATTCCAGGATCATGGTAATCAGAGACGGAACATCATGGAAATCGGATCTCTTGATATACTGACGATAGTCTGGCAACAAGTTCCTATATAGCCAGGCTACTTCCTGGGTAGATGTCAAATTTCCATGACGTCTGATGAGGGTCTGCATGTCCACGACGTAATCCATGGCCGGTTCGTTGTCCTTTTGTAGCCGGCGGCTGATTTCCATCTCAATATCTTCTTGATATCGAATCGGGAAATAAGAAGTTCTGAAAACTTTCTTGAAGGACTGCCAGGAATTCCAGTACACTTTATTTTAGCGGTACCACAGTAGTACTCTGCCCTGGAATAATGTGGGAAGGGTGTCCAGGAGTTGTTCCGGGTCGGCCTTCTCGGCATCTCCGATTTCTTCCAGTCTTTCCAGGAATGCTACAGGATCGGTAGTACCGTCAAAATGCAAGTTCCACCGATGGGCTTTCAAGACAGGACGATAGGGGGCAATAATATTTGGACCTGGAGAAACAGGTGCTGGAGGGTAAGTAAATCTCTGAGCCCTGGTACCGGGTCCCAAGTTCGATGGCGCAGGGATTTGGGTGTGACAGGATCGCGGCTGCGGTGCTGGCTGCATTGCCGGCTGCTGCGTTCCGACAGTCTGCGGAACGGTGTTCTGTGCAACCGGATTCTGTGTTCGGGTGTTCTGTGGTCCTGGGTGGAAGGACGGGACTGACAGGTGTGGCATTGACATAGGTGGGACAGCTGTCGGTATTGTCAGGTTAGGCAATGTTTTGGGCCCCATTGAGGGGCTTGGCACTGGATCGGGGGGTAACCGGTTATCGGTGTCTCCCTGAACAGTTGGGGACTTCATACCGATCATCTTGGGAAGTTCTTCCCTCAGGAACCATATCAATCGACGACGTAGTTCAAGAACTGTCCCCTCCACGTCAAGGCCATATTGTTTCATCTCATCTACAAGCTCTGGCTTTTTCAACCTGTAGATCCAGCTGACTCGGGGCTCCAGGTTGGTGAAATATTCATCAACTAGTTCTTCCCGATCAGGGTCTGGAGACTGGGGCCTACTATTCCTGGTAGGTTCAGGTGGGGCATCCAGACGACCCATGTCATTCAATGCACTGGGGGAAGGTGAAGGGGCCAGGCTCGGAGAATCAGGCATGATATAGTTTTATCAAGGAGAGAAAAAAAAATCCAACTCAATATTCAATGTAGTTAAACCTAACACTTGAGTTAAAAAAAAAAAAATGTAAACCCAAAAATCAAATTGAAAAAAAAAGTAAACTTAAACTATTTTCCAAGTTTCAGGAACCACAAACCCTGGAACTGGTCTGGTTTTATTTCTATGAAGTCCCTAGTTTATTCGCAGGATAGGTTTTATTACCCGGAACATCAAAAGTAAATACCAGGAGAAAAAAAATCAAAAACAAAACTCTGGAAGTATGACACTAAATCTTCCCACTGGACCACTTATCCAACTATTTGGTATCTACCTGGTAGATATTCAAAAAAAAAATCAAAAATGCAAAAAAAAAATATTATTCTGGACTGGATATTTTACAAGTCCCCTGCAGGGTATGATATTGATTTCAGGAAATTCTAAGTCTCTGTCAGGGTGGAATGAGTCAAGTTTTTCAGGAAAATACCCTTCCTGTCTCTGGTTGGTCAAATTCAATGTAGCCACTAGGTAATTAATAATCTTTTTCTGGAATCTTGCTTCTGAATGAGGCTGGAACTCACTTGATTAGCTGTCAGAACCTAGCTTATGTAAAACCAGAAAAAAAAAAAAAATCTGGAAACTGATCCCTATCTCTCCGGTGTGCACATGTGTCAGAATAAATCAAATTGATGAACTAACTGGTTTCTGGAGTTGTTATCACTTTACTATCTACTCAGGAATAACTGTTAATCGGAAAGACTATACTCCAATGCTGGTAACTTATGTTTTCTCTGTGCTGTTATTCAAAGTTCAGGAATTTATTCCAACAGGTTTTCTGGAGGTCAAATCAAATTTTGAAAAAAAAAATCAAACCGGGATGAGAACAAACTAATTATAATCTGGTACTCAGGCAGGTAATGATAACTATAAGTATAAATCTACAGGATTAAACACCAAAACTGAAATTGTTTAATGTCAGGAGAGCTAAAGTATTACTTTGGGTGCAGGTGAGTCTTGATGTTCAGTTCATATACAATTCCAGGAGCATACTAGCATAATCTATACCTAGTAATTGATAACTATTTACTGCATTAGCTATCAGGACTAGTAGTGTATCAGCCTTTCCGTTTCAGCAATTATAGGTTGTTCAAATATCAATGTAAATTTCAGGATATTCGAGTCTGGGTTTTCAATATCTATTCAGTATCTACACAGGAACATTCAGGACCAATTTCATCAGGCAAGTTATGAATTTTACTGGACTACTACTGATTTATTGGTATATGAAAGCTTTTCCGATTTCACTGACAACAAAGGTTTCTGGACTGGATTGTGATTACGGTTTACAGGTACTCAGGTCTGTTTATTGTGTTCAATTCAATATGCCGAGTCCCTGCTCGGGCGCCATTTGTAAGGTTCTTTATTCTGGGGCCCTTACTTTGACACTTGTCGAACAGGCTACTGGGACCTGTCGGGGTTTCTCGAGCGCCAGATTTTTGATAGAGGTGATTTACTTCACCTGCTCCTCCCAACTGAGTCGGAAAGGAGACCCAAGGTAGCAACAGTGAAGAAAGACATCCACTGGATGTCTTCAGTAAACCAGGGGTCAAAGATATTGAATTGACCTGGGTGCAGGGGGCCAAGAGAGCATAGGCTTTAATTATACACTCTTGGGGATTCCTGGAATACTGGTTGCTCTGAATAGATGTTTGAGTCGCCACTTCTTGTGACTTGAGTACTACAACTCTTATTACCGGTAGTTTTCTGGAATCTGACTTTGTTCTATACCTTTGTTGTCAGGATAGGGAAATCAGAATCACATAAACAGGTCAAGTATAGGTTTATTCAACTTCTTTCGTTCATCAGGTTACAGGCATTAATTAAAGATAACAAAATCTATTATACAAACAAGTTGAGGTTATGATGTTATTACAGTTATTAAATTGACCTTCACACTGAAAATTATGACATTCGAGTACAATAGCCATGCGTGTCTAGTACGTTCGGGGCAAGCAAAGGTGCAAGTGCAGGTGCAAGCAAAGCAGGGACAATGAACCACCGAATACGACCGGAAAAGTTGCAAGCGAGGGTTTATTCAGGAAAGTGAGTTTGGTATCAACAGGAATACAGGGATGAAATAGTTTAATTAAATCATTAACGCTGAATAGACTGGTGAAAAGTACTCCTTCAGGGTGTAGTTCTAACTCTGGCTCATAGCAGTATTCGGAAGCCGTCTGCAGGTTGACTTGCGAATCCTACTTTTCTCAAACAAAAGGAGACGGGCCCTGGATCCACACAGGCGGGCTTTCAATCTCGAAACAATCGGAGTAGGGTGTCCCTAAGCTCGTGGCGAGATCCACCCAAAGGTTGAGCCGCAGAGCAAAACTTAGGAGACACTACTATTTTCGATACAACAGCTACGTTACTTATTAACTCTGAACGTCTGAATGTGGAGTATTCTTCACCAGACAAGGTTTTAATCTACTCAGGCGATATTTTACTAGATACAAAACTCACTTGGTACAGGGTGATAAACTATAAGCAATACGCAAACCAATTTGAAATAGCTTACTTGGATGGAACAGGAGTACTGCTGGCTGCGAAACACTCGACACTGCTACTGGCGCGACCGCGAAGGTTCGGATATCGGCCCGGGAGACGCAAATCTACACACTCGATGGATTTTTCGGAAAATGATACAGGTGACAGGTGTAAGGTTATGATTTCTTAAATTGTAGCAAAAGGCATGAACCGGAAAACTGAAAAATATGCTGGAATTGAACTGACTGGAAATGTGAAAAGGGACTGGAATATGAACTGGAATGTGAAGCAAACTGGAGTAACTACCCGGAAAAATAACTGGAAAACTATCAGGAATTGTGAACTGGAAAAATAGCGCAAGCACAGGAACACTGGTAAACCGACTGGAAAGTAATACCGGAGAATCGAACTCAAAGAACTAACTGACTGTCGGACTAACTCACGCTAGACTGACTGCGAACTCCCTGCTCGCTCTGATGGACCGAGTATTTATGTCCTGCCTAGACCTTGACGCAACTTGAGCAAGGCCAACAGCTATCCTTGCTCCTGATTGGCTAGCTTCGACTGACCTCGTGAAAATGCCGGTAACAACCGTGAAATCCGAAGTTGTCCTTGGAAAAAGAAAAATGCGGAAATAATATTTCCTTGGCCAAAAGGGCCTAGGCACCTGATCAACTTTCTCTGCGGAAGCTACTGAATCAATTTTTATATCCTACAAGCAGAGATATTCAAGTTATTGCTAGGTAAATATTTGCATCTTCAAGGTCCAGGCCGAACATGTGGAAATTATGAATTTTCAGGAAATCTTACAATCCGGGGCTTTCACAAGTTGCAGGAAGTCCTCTCGCATCTCCAAGACAGGCTTACATTTTACTCTATTTATCAGGATTGCTTTCCAAACATAATAGAGGCTACCAAAGAACTTCCCGTACTTGTATATCAAAGAGTCTATTTCCGGAGCTAGGACAGGGCTATAATGACACGAAAGACATCCCTAGTAGTTGGTATACGAGCTTGATATCTCTCAGAACAGGTATTCCATGAGGAGGTGTGTAACGAACTGCATATTTTCAATATCAGCTAGATGTCGAATAGAAGGTTAGTATCTGAATTATAAGCAATTATGGGGCCCCTGTATCTTGGGTGATAACTGATTTTACTGGAATATTAGCTCGGAATGGAAATCTATACGATAAGACAGGAATTTAGATAGAAACCGTTGCTTAGTAATGAAGTCCTAAAAAAACACTTCATTACAATACTGATGTTCTTCGAGCATTCTTGATTAATCATCGTCGACTGATCTTCATATTAACGATTTTTATTTTTGAAATATGTATGTTTGGGAATGCGAAAATGGACTGTATGATTGTATATTAAGTATCATTGATTAGCAAACGAGAGCGTTACAAAATTGTACCTTATGTCGGCTTCCTCTTTGTCATCCTTAGACCGGTATCATCCTGGAGGTGATCACCATCAGTTTTCATAGTAGAGCGCACATAACACAGTATTGTAGACTGTAGAACCAAGAATCCCGGTTATGTCACTTCAAAAGTAGTATGCACTTGTTAGCGCATATGATAACTCGACACTCGAGAGTTTTGCGACTTTTTCACTGGCCAGCGTTCGAATTCATAATAACTTGGTCTGTCTGTGTCCATTCTGCGTGACTTGGGCATAGGACGCAAAAAATGGGATTTTCACCAAAAAACTTGTAACGCTCATTTCGCGAACATCAGAAAGCTACTTTTATTGAAAAGAAGACAGTGTTGCCATCTTTCCCAAACATTATCCCCACCAGAAATGCAACCATGCATTTAATAATAAAAAAAGAAATACTGAATGCTCAATAAATTAAAAGAAAATAATCGAAACACATGGTAAGAAATTATCTGCTAAATGAAATATATATTTAGTGATGAAATGAGAAAAAAAAAAAAGAAATGTGATGTGTTATGCTCCAGGCAGAGCGCATAACTTCACAAGAGGCCTAGAGTAAGTACCCTTGGCAGTCTCTACAACAGCAACTCTTGAAACACCATCAGCCCCTACACTAAGTGATTTAATGCGACCTAATGGCCATTGCATCGGCGTTGTCACTTCCGTTTTGATTAATACCATTGTTCCGATGGCTACCGGACTCAAAGGAGTGGTCCATTTGGTCCTCTGCTGTAACGTGTGCAGATATTCTTTATTATATCGACTCCAAAAATTTTGGTGCATCTGTTGAAGCAACTGCCAACGGCTTAATCTATTAATCGGGCTGGATGACAGATCGGGGGTAGGTAATGCGACGAGCGGTTCGAGGGTTAAAAAATGGCCCGGAGTTAGCACTGCCAAGTCATTAGGGTCAGAACTCAATGGTACGAGCGGACGCGAATTAAGTATACTTTCAATTAATACTAAAACCGTATAGAACTCTTCGTATGACAAAACTTGCTGACCTACTACTCGAACTAAATGTGTTTTAATCGACTTGACCCCAGCCTCCCAGAGGCCTCCAAAATGAGGGGAACTGGGGGCATTGAAATGCCACGTGATATTTTCTTTATTGGAAGCCTGTTCCATCATTTCTTTCAATTGACGATGGGCTCCCACAAAATTGGTGCCACAATCCGAATATAAGTGATCACACCTACCACGTCGCCCAATAAATCTTTGTAAAGCCGCTAGAAAAACATCCGAAGAAAGGCTACTACATAGCTCAATATGTATAGCTTTTGTGGAAAAACACACAAAAATGCACACATACGCCTTAATAGACTTAGTACCACGAACTCGATTCATTGTTATCAGAAATGGACCTGCGAAATCCACACCCGTGTGGGTAAAGGCTTTAACTTGCGAAATCCGAGACACAGGTAAATTTCCCATAGGGGGTTGAAAAGCTTTTGGCTGAGTTCTCCAACACTGCCAACATTTCGACAAAACTGAACGGATTGCACGTTTTGGAGACAATATCCAAAATTGCTGAGACAATAAAAAATGCACAGTCCTATGCCCGGCGTGTAAATAGCGTTTATGACAATATTCTATCAATAAACGAGTCAACCTAGAATTTCTTGGTAACAACAGTGGATGTTTCACATCATAGGGGAGTTGGGCGTACTTTAATCGGCCACCAACTCGAAGAAGACCATTTTCATCAATAAAGGCGTTCAATTTCCGTAGCGGTTTGGAGAAATTATCACCGTTTATCTCACTTCTAAATGACACTGACTGCGTACGTAACACAATAACCTTCAGAGCATCATTCAATTCGGATGATGTAAGCCAACCAACCTTTTTTTCGACAGAATTTCTCAAATTAGAAATAAAACGGAGAATATATGCAACAATGCGTAAAACAATTCCGAAAGATGAACGATTTTCTAACAAATCGTCTAGGAAGTTACCCCCCTCAGTCATTACGAGAAAAACATGTCGCTTAGCTTCTGATGTTTCTGCTTCTTCTGAAGGAGCAAGATCCAATTCAGGCAATTTCAACCAGGAATCACCGCTCACCCGAAGAAAGTCAGGACCTTGAAACCAAAATGCCGCTGTTGTAATTTGGGAAGGAAGCAATCCCCTCGATACAACGTCAGCAGGATTGAGTTCAGATTTAACATAGAACCAGGAGGAAGGAGATAACCGCTCTTGAATCAGCGAGACACGATTGGCCACAAAAGTTTGCCATTTATAGGGGGGAGATCTAATCCAACCCAGGGCAACCTTTGAATCAGACCATGCACATACTCTTTCGAACTTCAATTCCTTACTATAGAGCTTCAGAACATATGACATCAATTTCGCAAGTAGAACTGCGGCGCAGAGCTCTAATTTAGGAATAGTGATAGGTTTGAGTGGCGCTACTTTACTTTTTGCACAGATAAGAAAAGTATGAATTTCTTGATCCGCATCAATAACTCTAATATAGACAACAGCACCAAAACCCTTAGCAGAAGCGTCGCCAAATCCATGAAGTTCATAATGCTCATACGTGTCATTACAAATCAAGCGAGGAATTCGAATTGTAGATAACAAAGGCAATTCTTGCCTGAACTGCGACCAAATTTGACGAATTTCATCATCAGGCGGTTGATCCCATCCCACTCCAGAAATCCATAAACACTGAAGAAGGTGTTTCGTAAGAAACGTTATAGGAGCTAGAAATCCGATGGGATCGTATACTCGCGCGAGATCGGAGAGCATTGTACGTTTGGTAAAATCCCTATTGATAGGTTTAACTGCGAAAGAAAAATAATCTGCGTTAGGATTCCATCTGAGTCCTAAAATTTTCAAAGACATAGTTTCTGTCTCTGCCTCAAATGAAAGTGGGTTATCAGATCGGTGAGATTCAGGTATACTCCCCAAAATCGACACTTCGTTGCTGCACCACTTGCGTAGCTCAAAACCACCCTTTTGAAATAGACCAACAAGTTCCTGCTGAAGCGCCTGTGCTTCCTCTATAGAAGATGCTCCAGTAACTATATCATCGACGAAAGTATCACGTCGAATAGCTGCAGCAGCTCGAGGAAAATCGTGCCCTTCAAGGTCAGCTAATTGAATGAGTGTGCGGAGAGCTAAATAAGGGCTGGACTTTATACCAAAACTAACAGTTCGAAGTCGATAATCTTGGATAGGATCATTCGGATTGAATCGCCATAGAAGCCTCTGATAGTCGCGATGTTCCGGGACTAACAGTATCATGCGATACATTTGCTTCACATCAGCACACAGTACGTACTTGTGTAGCCTAAAATTTAACAAAATCGAACATATATCCTGCTGTAATTTGCTGCCTGTAAGCAGATGATCATTGAGGGACGAATCATTGATTTTTGCACTCGCATTGAAAACAACTCTAAGTTTTGTGGTTGAGCTCTCCGGCTTCAACACACAGTGATGAGGGATATAATATGAATTGATAAGACTCTCGTCATGAGAAACGGATTCCATGTGATTCAGCGACAGATATTCCCTCATAAAATCAGAATAATCCGAATATAATTTCGGATCCTTAAGCAGGCGGCGTTCTAGCGAAAGAAAACGTTGTAAAGCTAAAGATCTAGAACCAGGAAAGGCCGGAAGTACATCCCGAAATGGAAGTGCGACACAAAACCGACCAGAATCATCTCTCGAGCAAAATTGATTGAATATCTGTTCACAAAGAATTTCATCTGGAGACAGAATTTTTTTCCTAGGAATTTCCTCAATTTCCCAGAATTTTTTTAAGGTTTCATCCAGCGCTGTGAATTCCATTGTCGAACAAGAAAATGAAGAAATCAATGAAGTGGTGGAATTCGACACTTTCCCCATGATTATATAACCAAACACAGTGTTTATGGCATCAGGGCTGCCCTTAACTCCAGAAATACGACCATCTAATAACACTTGCGAAAAAATATCAGCGCCTAACAAAACATCGATATTTGCGGGAACATCAAAAAATTCATCAGCTAAATCAATAGTTGCCAAATGTGGCCACTTTTCAGAAGAAATCGGTGACTCTGGTAACGGATCACAAATTTTTGACAAAATGATAGCGTCAACTATGAATGAGATAGTTGAATTTTTCACTGGTCGAAGAGTAATTACAACTCCACCATGAGTTGAAACAGTTTGCATGGATCCTAAACCTTTTATATCCACTGCGGATTGATTGGACCGGAGTGCTAGCCGGTTGACTGCCTTTTGTGTGATGAAAGAGCTCATACTCCCTGAGTCAATGAGACATCTTACTAACTGATATTCACCTCGCCCGTCCAGCACCTCTGCCATGGCCGTAGCCAGCAACACACTCGGTAGAGAGTTAATATGTTGTGAGACATTAACCGAACTACCAAACAGAGCAGTAGTAGTCCCTGATGAGGGAGTAGCCGTATTTTGCGAAACATTGGTGGAAATGGAATTTGACCCTTCGGAATTGGAAGCGTTGTTTTCAAAATGCAAAAGACTGTTATGTTTCTTCTTACAATGGAAACACACAGAAGTTGATTTACAAGCCTGAATCATATGAATGTTGCTCAGACAATTGAAACAAAGACGTTGACTTTTACAAAAAGTGAATCGTTCAGCAACAGGTTTACGTAAAAATTCGGGGCAAGTGCGTAAGACATGATTCTCCTTACATAATACACACCCACCGAGCGAAGGTTTGGCTAAGAATACATTCGTGCGATTAACTGAATTGCTTTGATTATGATTGGCCTTTGAAAAAACTTGTTTATTCTTGGGTACAGGCGTGAATGTCAACGAATCCATTGAAATCCAAATTTTTTCCAGAAATTCAGTTAAATCCTTATATGTTGGTACATTTTTAGATCCATGATCCAATTCAAATTTTTGGAGGGTATTATTATCCATGCGTTTTTGGATCATCATCACTAGAATAAAATCCCAAGAATCAACAGGAAATTTCAAAGTGCGAAGAGCCGATAGGTTCTCTGAAAAAATGTCCAAAACTTTCCTTATAGATGTAGGATTGTCGGATGATAATTTTTGAGCGTTTTCTAACTGAGCCCAATGGGCTTGAGCCCTTAACCTAACATTCGAATATCTATCAACTAAAGTTCTATATGCGGTTGCGTAATTATCAGCGGTAATAGGTAAATTCCGAACTAATGACATTGGAGGACCTTGCAAACTCGAAATTAAATAGTTAAATTTTTCTACTTCACTTAAACCAGAGTTGTCATGATCTAGAGCGTTGAATAAATCATAGTAAGAAGCAAAACTGGTATAATCACCATTGAATTTAGGTAACTCTATTTTTGGCAATCTCACGTTAGAGTTATTATTAGAAAGAAAGCTACTATTACCAGATGTTTCGAGTGAACCTCTACCTTGCGCGGAGTTGTCAAATAAATCATGATAAATACTTTTAATAACAAAATAATCGCTGCGAAACCCTTCTAAAATAGCATCTTCAGCAGTTGCGTCACTGTTTGGATCTGCTAAAAGAGCACTGACAATGACTTTATGATTAGTGTCGAACTCTTCTCTCACGACTTCTAATTCAGCACACCGGACAAAAAATAAACTCCGGACGGACTGCTCTTTTCTCGCTCTCTCAGCTAAATTGATTAAAACTTGAACTTCATTGAGCGCCGTACTTCTACTATACCTTGCCTTTTTTACTCGATCAACCATGTTTGCAAAAAAAAAACAACTAATTTACTATAATAAATTGGCGAATAATGAGCGTAACTTAAATAACTTTTTGAGAAACCAAAATATGCGGAACAATCGAAAATACTATGCGAATATCAATCAAAACAAACAGCTGATAGCGGTGATCGCTGTGCCAAAATCGAATGAAATCAAAGCATCGAGTCGCGCACCTGTTTCTGTCATCCATCCGCGAAAGCCACACCTCCACCTACAATTTCAACGATGTGTTTCTCGCCTTATCTGTTGAATGAAAGCAATATGGCTTCGAATGAAATGTATCAACTAAACTCGAACGACAGTGAATAAATTTAGCGCGATATTAGAATGAAAGGAAAGACTTTGCGAACTTATCATATGATATTAGAAATTTAAAAATATTTGAAGCGAGCTTGTATTAGCTAAAACAAATGCGTATTTTAATCAATGATACCAAATTGAAATATAAAAAACAAAAGATAAAAACAAAAAACCAAAATCTTATCCGGCTCGAAGGACCAAATGTTTGGGAATGCGAAAATGGACTGTATGATTGTATATTAAGTATCATTGATTAGCAAACGAGAGCGTTACAAAATTGTACCTTATGTCGGCTTCCTCTTTGTCATCCTTAGACCGGTATCATCCTGGAGGTGATCACCATCAGTTTTCATAGTAGAGCGCACATAACACAGTATTGTAGACTGTAGAACCAAGAATCCCGGTTATGTCACTTCAAAAGTAGTATGCACTTGTTAGCGCGTATGATAACTCGACACTCGAGAGTTTTGCGACTTTTTCACTGGCCAGCGTTCGAATTCATAATAACTTGGTCTGTCTGTGTCCATTCTGCGTGACTTGGGCATAGGACGCAAAAAATGGGATTTTCACCAAAAAACTTGTAACGCTCATTTCGCGAACATCAGAAAGCTACTTTTATTGAAAAGAAGACAGTGTTGCCATCTTTCCCAAACAATGTAGATATAGTAATCGTAATAATTTCCGATGTCCTATCACGACTTTGAATTTCATAGGATTGTTCACATAATATAATCTTCCATAGATGAGTTCTTCTTTTGGTAAATTATGATGGAGTTCTGTCCTTGCAAAATTTTCAATGTAATCAATATCATCTTCACTGAAGTCTTGCATGATTTTTAGGTTTTTATAGCCGTTAATGAGTAATAAATTTCTGAGAGTGATTGGAATTTCCAAATTTAATTCCCTCTCTGCATCACTGAATATGTCATCTACGAAATCAGCCATTTCAGATAGAAGTTACGGAAACAGGATCTGCAAATCGAAACAAAAAGTGGTAATCGAGTAACGCAAAACTGATTCGGATAAAGGATGTTCCGATGGGTGTCCGGAGATGAAACCGAAAAAACTTATGAGGTTATAGGGATTGCCAATATTATATGGAAAATGACATATAAAAATGTTCGAAACCGCTTCGTTAGGTACTGATATACGAATAATTTGTGAACAAATTTGTAAATTTAGACAAAAAATAAATCCGTCATATTAAATACTGATTTCAGCCGATTTGGTTCAAATTTGGTAAACGAATTGAACTAAAATGCCTCAACAAGACAGTATAACTCGCATCAAGGCCGGAATGAATCTTTATTATGTTAAGTTCTTGTAAGAATAACTGACCTAGTAAAACAATCATCAATAATCTGATAGGAGATTTGAAATCTACTAAAAAATATCTTATAAGAACTTTTTCAAAAAGGAATTGACTGGATCGTTTGTGGATTATATTTGCTCACTAATAAACGCTAAAAAATTAGTATTTTTTCGTAGAATTTTAATCTGAGATCAGATTTTTGATAATTATCATACAGGGTAACTTGACATGATAAAAAGAGAATACTCCGGTTCTGATATTGGTTGCTTCAAAGGGCTACTTGTTAAGGCCTTTTAGTCTTATTCATGTACCAAATTTGACCCAAATCGGCATTTAATATGGAGGATTTGATTTGCTGTCCAAAACTAACAAATCACTCAGTATGTCAGTAACGAAGCGGTTTTGGACATTTGTATACATGACATTTTGCAGTTATTGGCAGTTCCTATATAACCCCACGAGTTTTGTCGTTTTCTCCGGATACCCTGTATATCTACTAAATACCAACCTAATTAACTGAAGGACTAATTAACTCTTCATGATAAAACTTCTACAATAACACCCGAAATAAGAACAACCAGAATAAATAACCGAGTGAATAACGTTTATTCGTCACTTACCTTGTTTATTTCAGAGCACAGATACCAGAACAGCGTATGTGTATTATCGTGATGTCTTTTTCCTAACCTAGCTAACAGTCTACTGAAGGATTTCACGTTTTCTGTTAACACAACTTGGAACACTCAATTCATACTATAATGCCAATAAAGCATCATAATTCCTTGCAACGCCACGCAATTCCTCGTAATGCCACACAATTCCTCGTAATGCCACGCAATTCCTCGCAATGTGTCGTAATGCCTCACAATTCCTCGCAATGCCATGCCATGTCATTTGTTAACGGGATGGTGAACTTTAGCTTGAGCAAGAATCCACTTCTCTAGAAGATTTTCTTCATCGGTTGTGAGAAAAGTGCTTGGTCCCATTCGGCAATCTACAGGTAGCTTCCCTGATGATTTGTATAATAATGTAGTCCTAGGAATAGAATATATGTTCTAGAAGCTGTAGATACAGGCATCCCCTTTGATATATCATCAAGGTCGGCCATCAACTGTTCCTTGGAGTAATTTTTTTTGGCGCCATCTCTGTAAATAATGATGCTCCAGTAATTCACTGTTATTGTGCCAATGAATGACACCCCTGTCAATGACTGGTAATGGGTTGCCGGACATTCTATTTTGAGGATTTCTTAAGAAATATCAATGATATTTAGGCATATAATCTTATTATCCAGAAGAAATTGAGCTAGTGTTGATCACTGGGACACTGTCAATAACTTGTGCTTCTACATTATCTCTGAACTGAAACTTTATGTTCGTTGATGATTCATTCACAAGAATATCTAGTTATACCTACTCCAAAAACTTGAAAAAACATATTTCGGAATTCTTCCCACCGTAGGGGGGACAGGGTGAATAAAATATGTTTTCACTTGTATCTCAACTGAAACTTTCTGTCCGTTGATGGTTCTTCTACAGTAATATTTAATTAATATACTCCAAGAACTCGAAAAAACAAATCGGAATTCGTACCATCGTAGGGGGGACAGGGTGAATTAAATTCATTTAATTCAATACAGTTCCGCCTGTATCTCATCTGATACTCTCTGTTCGTTGATGATTCTTCCACAGTAATATCTAGTTATACTCCAAGATCTTGAAAAACAAATATTTCGGAATTTTTACCACCGTAGGAGGGACAGGGTGAATTGATTTCATTTAATTCAATGCTTTTTCTCCTGTATCTCACCTAGATTTGATTCATTGTTGATGATTTCCCCACTATTTGATTACTAACTGATACTTATAACTACCTATATAATCACGAATTTTCTACTCCTCATTCGATGGAAAAATCGCCGATTTGTCAAACTTCATTTCAACCTAACAGAACCAAAACTCTAATCACATGTTATTTTGAATTCTATTGAGTCATCAATGAGTTACTAGTTTATTACTAATTTTTTACCACATTCGAAGTTAGCAACCCTTCTTTCATCAGAAAAAAATAACGGTTCTGCAAACTAATGTCAACCTAGCAGAACAATAGCTAAAAAATATATTTTTTTGAAAATTGCAAATATACCATAATCTATCATTATTTAATCAGTAACTTATAACTATAATTACGAATTTTCCATTTATCATTCGATGGAAAAGAAATGTCGATTTGTCAACCTTGATCTCAACTATATATTAAAAAAACAGTATTCATTGAAATGATTCGAAATATTCAAACCACATGAAAACCGCACATTATACCATTGAACAATCATTGAACTGGTAAATTCATATCGTATCGACAGCCATAGCTGAAATTGTTTTGATTCATTATTTGGTGTGGTATTTGTAATACAAAGAGATTCAAAAAGAGAGGGAGATATGTACAAGATAATGGCTTTAAAGAAGAAATATTCGTAGAGGAGTCCTACCAATGATTTTTGATGAAGTCAGACTGAAAGATATCCCATAGTAAATTTCAAGACTACCTAAGAATAGATGGGAGATAACTCAGATTTTATCAATCCATACGGTACCCAGTCAACCAAAATATGTGTCTGAAACATTTCTGAATCCGATCATTTTCCATTTGGAACGTTTAATTTTTTGACTCAGACACGTTCCTGAAACATTGCAGAAACCAGAAATGTCCTAGCCCAGCGAACATATAACTAGCGGGAGAAGTCTGGCCTAGTGCAGGCTAATCTGGGAAAGAACAAAGAGAGTGGAATTGGAAGCGTGCCCAAATAGTACCGGCATTCGCCGTTCTATGTATTACGGTGAAGTTATAAAAATTATGAAATAAAAAATGTTCTATCAGCCTGAATCAATATGATCATACCTACATTTTTTATTCAGAGTTTAACGCATATTATGAGAACAGAACCATAACTATATCAGTGTAGAATTCAGGAATTCTGTGAGTGGAGAACGTTCAGATATGACACACTAAAATTCATTGTGATTCATATTTATAATAATATACCAAATATCATTGCTCATTTGTATTATTACGATGTCTTTAAGACGTATTCAGGGCGTGAGAATCAGATATCTTTACATAAGTACATAAGTAACACACTTAACAGGTTAAACCTAGTTGTTTACAAAATACCTGTAAGACGTTCGAACCTAACGGCTTAGTGAATGTATCAGCAAGCTGATCTTTAGTGTTGATCAACTTTACTTCAACAAAACCATTTTTTATTTTATGGAATGCACTTTTATATCAACATTATTTTGATGGACGATTGGTTGTCCTCAAAAACCAAAACACAAACAGAATCTTTTAAAACCTTGAAATCATGAACTAAATAGCGAAGCCAACATGCCTATTCACTTACAGAATGACTTGAAGCTATGTACTCTGCTTCGGTGGAGGACATAGCTACAGTAGATTGTTTGCGGAAGGCCCAGACACCGTACAACCAAAAACTTTGAAAATGTACCCAGTGGTAGATTTTCGATCAACGCGATCACCTGCCCAGTCGGTGTCTGCAGATCCAAAAATGAATTTGTCATTTTTGGACTGCTTGTGAGCTAAAGAAAAATTTATTGTGCCCTGAATATACCGCAACACTCTTTTTAAAGCTTGCCACACTTCATGACTAGCACAGTTCTAGAATCTACTCAAAATGCTAATTGAAACACACAAATCAGGCCTACTACATAGCATAGCGTACATTAAAGAACTGATGACAGCACTACATCTATGTTAGAATTCAACACTTTCAGATTTGTCTTTCTTTATAATGTCAGTATCAAAGTTCATTTCCATGGGAGTTTCAGATGGATTACAGTCTTGTATTTGAAATTTTATCAAAACTATCTTTAAATAGTCAGTTTAATTAATCACAATCACATTAGTCTCTACATTTTTCGAAATAACCATGCCTAAAAAATTCTCAACCAATCCCAAGTCTTTCATTCTCAGTTTTTCATTTAAAAAATGTTTTATATGAAACACTTTGATGGAAATTGGTTATGGAAATAACAAGTCCGTGTATTATACTTTGAAACTGTATATTGTTATCTTCAAATCAAGACCACTCGGAAAGCACGCCGATGTAAGAATCATCATATAGAAAACGTCTCCAGGAAAACTAAGTACATAAGTATATGCTTAGTAAGTAGTCTCTCCTCATCTATACCATACACATTGCTTTCATTTATATATTTTAAATAAACAAATTCAATGTGGCCCTCGTGCGCTGCACTGTCGACATTTCTAGATATTCAACGATAATAATAATAAACATTGGTTTATATTTCATTTTTGTCTACGTACACAGTGGACTGTGTATATCCAACTCGCCCTCTCAAAAATGAATTCATAAACCAAAAAAAAAATAAAATTCAATATACCTTAAATATATGTCGTACACTATTTTTCTAAAAGTAATATAACCTTGCAACACTTTTGAGAGAGACAACGGACATGCTTTCCTCGTGTTTTTCTGGGGTATAATATGGCCCAACATTTGTTGCTCAGGATTAGGGAAACCCAGTAAAACCTAATCAAACCATTCAACTTATTTACTAATAATTTCTTCACGACCCATTCCAGTTCGGAAGTCTTGAAATTCAACTGCTGGCAATGGCTTGGTCAACAAATCAGCTATTTGTCCACCTGTCGAAAGATATTTCAATTTTATTACACCATTTTCAACTTGTTCTCTAGAAAAATGATATTTTATATCAATATGCTTAGACCGTTTGTGATTTGTTGGATTATTAGCAATACTGATACAATCATTATTATCTTCATAAATTATAATCGGCCCTGAAATATTTATATCAATACTCTTTGCTAATGATTTTAGCCAAAGTGCTTATCTGACAGCTTCAAAAAGAGCCATATATTCAGCTTCAGTGGCTGAGGCTGCTACTGATGTCTGTCTTTTTGTACTCCAACATATCACACATCGCTCAAATAATTTAAATAAATAACTAGTTGTACTTCTTCTGTCATTTTCATCATCATCCCCCCAATCGGAATCAACATATCCGCTCAAAATATTTTCATAATCACCTCGAATATAGGTCAACTTCAAGTTCATTGAACCCTTGAGATATCTAAGTACCCTCTTCAGACATTGCCAAAGTTCTTCATTATTTTTGTGCTAAGGTCGGGTCGAGTACACAGCACCACATACATTAAACAACCAATAAGATTTCGGCAAGGGCTATCATATTTCTCTTCGGAATTCAGTGATTTATAGTCTAATTCACTTGGGAGAGGAGTGCTGACAGATTTACAATCATACATATTGAATTTCTGTAGAATTGTTTTTATGTATGCACTCTGATCTAGAGTTATTCTAGTTTCTGTTCTTTCTTATTTGATTCCTAGAAACAGTTTGATAGAATTCAAATCAACCATGCGAAATTTACTCGCTAAATAATTCTTGAAACTACACATTGTTTTATTTTCAGCAGTGGCAATGACTAGGTCATCCACATAAAGTACAACATAAATATTGTCAGATATATCACCCTTATCTAAAATATAAATACAAGGGTCTACTGACGAATTTCTAAAACCTATGTCTTTCAGATCTTTTTCAAACACTTCAAACCAACATATTGCTGCTTGTTCCAAGCCATACAAAGCTTTATGCATTTTGCAAACTTGATTTGGTTCGCTTTTAACCCCTTCAGGAACTTTCATATAAATTTCTTCTTTTAATATTCCATTCAGGAAAGCAGTTTTCACATCCATATGATGAACAAGAAGATTAAATTGATTTGAAAATGCAATTATGAATCTGAAACTTGAAATTCTTGCAACTGGTGCACATGTTTCATTATAATCTTTCAAGTATTCCTGACTGAAACCTCGAGCAACAAGACGAGCTTTATATTTCGATGGATTTCCAAATTCGTCATTTTTTGAAGCAAATACCCGTTTACAATCAACTATATTTGTGTTCACAGGTTTCCATACTAACGACCATGTTTTGTTGATTACAAGAGAATTAATTTCATCTTGAATAGCTTCTTCCCATTTAACTTTATCAGTTCTATTCTGAATTTCCTGAAATGAAGTGGGAATTGTACATACAATAGATTGGGCGCACAAAAGGTAATCATTGGATATATTATCGTCTTCATTATAAGAAATTGTCGTACGACTTTTGATTCTGTCACTCCGCCTGAGTTCAGAAAACGATGGTACTTCACTTCGCCCATTTTTCCCATCATCTAATTTAGTACCTTCATCAGATCTCACCTATATCCTGGTTTTTAATTCATCATTTTTTACCACTGATTTTGACTGGAAGTCAGATGCATCAGTTTCATATCTCAATAATTTATCTGATTTATCACTATCAGCTGATTTTGACTGTAAGTCAGATGCATCAGTTTTATCATCAATATGGGAATTTTGCGACTTCCCTTCAGGCTCAGCCATAGGCTTAGATACTAAGCAATTTGTTTCATCTACAATGACATCTCTTACGACAACAAATTTTTCAGTTTCCACATTCCACACTTTATAACCATTCGGTTCAAAACCAACCAGTATAGCTTTCCAGGATTTTTCATCAAATTTTGATTATCTGGTTTTATTGTGGATATGAACGGTTGAACCAAAAATCTTCAAATATTTTACTTGCGGCTTTTTGCTATGCCACAATTCATATGGTGTTTTGAACTGTTTTAGAGCTTTAGTCGGTGTTATATTCATTAACAGTGTTGCAGTTAAAACTGCCTCACCCCAAAAAATCTTCTCTAATTTTGCCCCATGAATCATTGCACGAACTTTTTCTGTGATAGTTCTTACCATACGCTCTGAGACACCATTTAACTGTGGGGTTCTGGGAACTGTCAAATGATAACTAATTCCTTTCGTTACACAATAGTCCTTCATTTCAGTCGATAAATATTCCCTTTCATTGTCACAATATAGTTTGACAATTTCAAATCAAAATGAGCCTCACTTTTTGCAACAAAATCACGAAAAACGGAAAATACATCTGATTTATATGTAATCAAATATGTAACACAATAGTGAGTATATTGGTCGACAAAAAGAACAAAATAATTTTTGTTATTGATTGTTGAAGGACTAAAAGGACCAGCCACATCTGAATGAACAATAAAAAAGGGTCTTTTTACGTGCGTTTTATCTTTACCCTTCTTGAATGGTAGACGTGCTTATTTACCACTTATACACGCTTCACATAAATCATCATTAGGTGTTATCTGATCGATTTGACCCACATCTTCGATCATTTGTTTATTTTTCAACTCTAAAAATTTAGATTTTCCGATGTGGCCTAAACGTTGATGCCACAATTCATAATTATCAGTTTTTGTGCTACTATGTACTTGAACAATAGAAGTTGGTACATTTGTATTGATCAAGAGATCAATACCAATCAAACTGTGCAAAGACTCACCCATCATAATGGTCTTACCACCTTTGCTTATGGAAACACCCTCTGGAGTGAACACCACTGTCATTCCAGCCTGTTGCATTCTCCGTACGGACAGCAAATTGTACGGAACGTCTGGACAGTAAAAGACATCCTCAAGGATACCTGGAATACCCATGTTGCTGATGACATTAATCGTTCCTCTCTTTGTCGCTGTTATGTAGGTCCCATTTTTAGCTATAGAGATTTTGATTGGAGTTTGCAATTCAACCAATTTGCCAAATATATCGTCTCTGTTTACAAGATGATCGGATGCTCCAGAGTCTAGGAGGAATGTGACTGTATTCTCTTCTTTGTCGAAACATTCGAAATCTCCAGCCATAAATGCAAAACCAGATGCGTTTTCACTTGGTGCTGATCGTTGCTGAGATACCTGGATGGTTTGAATGAATGGTCCTCTATCAGCTGGTTTGTATGTGCGTGTCATTTTGTAATGATAACAATTCAGTTTCAAGTGACCTTCTCGACCACAATGATAACACTTCAAATTTGAAGTTTCCTTAGTGACTTTGAACTGTCTTGGTTCGTAATGTCCTGGACGATGATGTTTGAATCAAAGTTTTGTTGTCTTGTTGAAACATCACTATTTTCAACGTGAAGTATTTTTGCGCTTGTATCGCGGCTTTCAGTGGTTAATTTGACCTCATGATCTAGCAGTCTTGTTTTCACAAAAGGTAAAGTCATATTATCCTCGGATAATGTTTCTAGTGCTGTTATAACTCCATCATAAGATGTAGGGAGAGTCAACGATAAATGAGATACCTTATCAGTCTCTTCTAATTTTGCACCTGCTACCAATAGTTCTGTAACTATATCATCGAAGGTTCTGAAGTGTTGCATTAGAGATGTGTCACCTTGCAATTTGAGTCCCAGCAATTTCTTGCGTAAAGCCTGTTGTGTAGCGATACTCTTGCGTTCATGAATTGCATCCAAACTGCTCAAAACTCCCTTTGCGGTATTGTCTGTTTTTGCGAAACCAAGGAAAGAGTCAGCCAAATACTCCACAAGAACGCTTTTGGCTGTGCGTTCAGCTTTATTCAACACATCAGTCATTGGATCAGGGATTTCCTCATCGATAACTTTAATAACGTCAAGTTCAGTTAACAGAGCCCGTATTCTGAATTTCCACACACCATATCTGTCCCTGTCGAATGAGTGAATGTTTCTCTTCACTTTCAAATTTTCCATAGTCACTTCAATTCACACGAAGTACACAATTACATACTAGTATTATGAGCTGGCACACTGAATTATCTGGGCCCATAACCTGATGGAAATTGGTTATGGAAATAATAAGTCCGTGTATTATATTTTAAAACTGTATATTGTTCTCTTCAAATCAAGACCACTCGGAAAGCACGCCGATGTAAAAATCATCATATAGAAAACGTCTCTAGGAAAACTAAGTACATAAGTATATGCTTAGTAAGCAGTCTCTCCTCATCTATACCATACACATTGCTTCCATTTATATATTTTAAATAAACAAATTCAATGTGGCCCTCGTGCGCTGCACTGTCGACATTTCTAGATATTCAACGATAATAATAATAAACATTGGTTTATATTTCATTTTTGTCTACGTACACAGTGGACTGTGTATATCCAACACACTTCTTTCAAATCAGTTCCAGCCAACAACAAATCATCAACATAAATCAATGTGAAAATTTTATATGAATCAGTAGTTTTGGAATGAATGCAATATTCATATTCAGACCTTATGAATTTTAGAGATGACATAATTTCATGAAACTTATTATTCCAATTCTTGGGTGAATCCTTCAAACCATATAAAATTTTTTGTACCAGGATTATCATCAAATCCTTCAGGTAATGAAATATAAACAACCCCTTTCACATCACCATTAAGTAATGCGCTGCAAACTGGTATTCTTAGAAAATTAAAAAGAGCTTAAAAGATTCTTATCGACGGCAATTTGGCAACAGGTCTATGAATATCATCAAAACTCATAACTGTTTGCTGGAAACCCCTCGCTACCAACCAAGCCTTGAATTTTACATACTCTCCTTGCTCATTTTCCTCCTTTTCGAAAACCCATTTAGACTCTACCACCCTTACACCAATATTCACAGATTTATTGATGTACACCCACGTTTTATTTTGGATTAGCGCACTAATTTCTTCTTTCATAGCTTGCTTCCAGTTTTCTGCTTCATTGCTCTGCATTGCTTTCTTGTAGGTGGTGCATGGGTTCTTCCTCGTTAGAGATAGTTAGTTAGCTGGTATCCAGGCTGGTGTCCACGTCATGCTCATAGTCGTCAAATCTTGTTGGTCTTTTTCTATTTCGTCTTAGATCATATCTTTGGTCTCCGTTTACTCCCAAGTCTGATTCTCGCTCTTCTTCATCTTGGTTTTCATCTTCTATAACTGGTATTATTTCTTCTTCTTCTAGTATGTCTATTACTGGTTCGTTTTCTGTCATGTAGGGTAAATTCTCAGGTATTTTGTCTTTATCATTTGTATCTGAAGTCTCAAGTTTCTTATCTGGTAGGAAAATGACATCTCAGTGATATATTCTACTTTGTTGGTTTGCTCAAATTATATTCTGAAGCCTTTGACAACTTCTCCATATCCAACAAATATTCCAAGTTTTCCCTCAGCATCCCACTTCAAAACGAGTCTCTTTAGGTATATGAACAGATACTTTGGTATCAAAAATGTCAAAATTATCAATATTTGTGGATTTCCTACCATACCAGACCTGATATGTAGATTTGTTTCGAACTGAACTAGTTCCACTTCCATTTATAACATAAGCTGCAACATTGATAGCTTCCGCCCAAAAACTTTCATCCATGTCATGTATCATGGACCGAGCAGCTTCAACTAATACACGCATCTCACGCTCGTCCATTCTGTTGTGGGGTGTAAACCATAGGTCGTTCATGGCGAATGCCACGATTTTATAGGTAATTTTTCAGTTCATTGTTCACGAACTCTAAGCCATCATCTGACCGTTGTAACGTTCATTTTCTACGTTAGGTATATATCCTCACTTAAACACATTGATAAGTAACCTACCTCCATCAACTACCTGGTCATTCACTGGGAAGATACATCATTTGATTTCTTAGCAACTTAGTAATCAGTTGGCCGATTCAATATCCACTGGGGGCAGCGAGACAATGTTTAGCATACCTTTCAGTCCATCTGACTTCTATTGTGATAAACATCTAATGAACGATCGCTACGTCCTGCACTGATTGAATTGTTGGTATAAAAGTGGGGCCGTGGACACTGTATTATTGTTTACGTTGTTTGGAATTTTCGGGTTATATTACTCAAGTAAAGTTAGCTGGAAGCGGTCTCGGAGCTGTTCTTCCTTTAGGTGATCATCGGTTCTCGTGCGTTCTCGCGCGCCCTCGTGCTGTCAGTCAGGGAACAGTACCTCTTGCACGAAGTGTAGAAATTGTGGAGTAGTGTAAGGTGCGGTATGACGCAGAAATGACGCGGATTAAGGTGTGTTCGTGCTTGTGCGGGTTCCGCGAAATTTATGCGAATCGCAAAATATGAAATTCCCAACAGAATTCGACGTTAATACTCAGGCGACCAAAATATACTGGAGATAAGGGTTTTGTTGACATATATAATTTCTTTATTTCTGGTCCCACCACTGATGGAAGTTCATCAAATTGAAGGCACGTTACACGACAGTAATTGAAATATTTATTTGGGTCATTCAGTCGCATTTATCAAATGAGGCTGTACAATCTTTTTATGCATTCAGAAATGCTTCCAACAGTACTTTGCTGATACTGTGTAATTGATTCGTGCAGGCGTGGACATACCTTTATCTGCTGCGTCCTCTCTCCTTGCATTCTGTCCCCAAAGGGATCGTCCCAGGTAATTTTGAATCGATGACCAGTGGATGACTTTGAGTGGGTGTTCGGTCTTTCGCTAGCTCTCTCTCTCTCTCTCTCTGAAAAATGGCTTGATTGCGTTTGACTGGCGTCTTCAGAATTATATTTGATTTTCATAATCATCTTTAATTAGGATTATGTTCTGAGGCCGCCATTTAGTGATTTGGGTAGTGATAATTTGTGTGATTCAACGTGTGTTGAGATTTTTGATCGATGACCCAAATCTTTCTCTTGTGAGGATATATTGTCGCCGCAACATTCCATAACCTCACTGGACATCGTGAAGTAATTGACGAGATGGAGAAGTCCTGATTGCAGGTGGGTTGATTTTTTTTTTGTTATCATGAGAAAGGATTTCTAACACTTCAAGAAGTTTGGGCTGTGTATATTTTGGGGTTAGTAATGGAATTCCGTTTGTATCAACAGCGCCTTAGGGACTGGCTAGATTTCCGATCATCCGTCAAATAGGACTGTCTGGAACTCTTAGAAGCTAGATTGGACACTGTCTAGAGGCTAGGTTGGTCACTTTGGAAAATCTGGAAAAACTCTGGTGCCTGATAGAAAGAAACCCCGATTTTAAGGGTAGGTTGATTTAATTTGAATATAGAAGTTACTATCTATTGTAGGCATCAACTGTTACACTATTGATTAAACTTTATATCTGGAAAATTGTGCCCTACGAAGTGGTCCAGAGAATTAAATCATATAGGTAACTGATTGAAGTAACTAAAATCACAACAGGCTGTCTAATTGATCTGTGAATATGAGTCCCAGATAAATTCCAGCTAAGTTATTTGATCAAACTAATTCATGAGACATTCTATCAGTCAAACTGTTCATCTCAAAGTTAGTTGGTTCCTCTGTTCGTGGTCTCCTCTTGAATTCCAGTGTGATGGAACTTGACAACTCATTCTGTGGCATCATAATGTAAAAATACCTTCCTACCTGGACAGTTTAGTGTATCAGTATATCAGATACTCCTAGAATATTTTGCATGTTGTCAAGCAACCATGGTCTAGTACTTCGAATGCAATGGTACACTATATTATACTAGGAAGTAATATACCTTAAATTCTGTATTCGAATCTGATTCCATAAAAGTGTAGTGAGTTCTACTTTTGAATTAGAGATCAAGTCTGATTTTGGGGGCCAACTAACCTTTGATAATGCAGGTAAAAATCAGGATGTTAGCTATAATTTGACAAGGCTGTAAAGCAAGTGTTATTAGGTGTTGATATACTTTTGGGGCAAATGATCAAAAAGTGTCTTATTGGATGACTGCCTAGTCACTGGGGTGGGTGATGGAATCTTAGTCCAGGGGCAAGGGGCTGTTTCTTGGTTCTCTTTTTTTTTTTACTTTTCCTGGGGGATTTTGAAAATAGGGAATTGTGTCAAGGTACTGACATTTTTCTTCCCCAGGGTTTTAGTTGCGGGTTTGGTTCTGGGACCAAGATTTCCTCGGGTTCGTCAACCCCAAGTACTCGGTGAGGACTATACAGGGTGGCCCAATCGTAGTCTACATAAGGTGTCCCATGTGAAGCCCCCTACCAGGTGGATCACGTGGACTCTATACAGGGTGAACCAGTTAGAGCCTATACAGGGTGGCCCGGTCTAGGGCTATACAGGGTGGTCCTGATTCTGCAGTCGCCGAGGGATTTTTGGTGATGTTGACTTTATGTTGAAGTGTTGTTGAATTTATTTGTGCTCTCCCCCATTCTAATGACCTCTCCCTTATGAATTTGCTCAACCGGGATATTTGATTATTATGTTTATGATATTTGAATGATTTGTACCTGTTCTGCGAAACGATAAGCTACCATTAGGGTTTATGAATATCTGCGCATGCGCCTGAGCTCAAGCGACGCATTTACCCCGCACCCTACTTGAATTGTTCTTTCATCCTGAACGCTTCGTGGAATGGTTCAGTAACTTCAAACTAACTTAGCCATTGTTTGTTTATTATGGTTGAAGGTCATAAGGGTGACCGCATCCCTTCTGTATAGAGTTATTATTTGTGAGTTTCATTGAATGGGGAATTCTTAAGGAACTGTCTTGCATTTATTTTCATTTGTTCGCCCATACAACCTTAGATTTGATAGACTACCACTTGGTAATTTGTGGTAGTCTGTAACGTGCACATTGGGTGTTAGTGGAGGTAATTGAATTACCTGGCGCCCATTTATCGAACCCTCCCATCTCCACTGAAACGCTAGCCGAAGACCTTGGACCCTCGGGTTAATTTCAAGGTTACATTTTTGGCGCCCAACGTGGGGCCTTGTTTTCCTAACTAGTGTCAAAATATTGGTCAAGACAGTTCATTTGTAGTGGTAAAAAAAAAAAAAAAAAAAAAGTTTTTTTTTGTTGCTTTGATTTCTCCAACTTAGAATTTTTTTTTCTTGTCACCTGGTAACTGTATTTGTTTAACTTGGTTGAAAAGAGTTCATCATGTCTCTAGGAATGAAGGTTAATAGATTGAATTCAGAGGAACTCTCTTATGAACTCAAGATAAGAGGGATTGCCCTTGGTACAGTAGATGAGATGCGACACTCTTTGACCATGGCCATGAGACTTGAGAAATCCGGAGATAGTATTAAATACCCCAAATATCCCTTCACCGTAGAGGAGGATGAACTCGCCATCGAGAGTAAATTATTAGAGTTAGACCCACTCATTAAGGCATTTAACGATTTGGCTACTAGTACTCAATTTGCTAAGCTCCAAACTAAACTAACCCATGATTTAAATCGCATTGAGCATCTTGATGAGGATAAGTCTGATAAGCGCCCACACTTCCTGGCAAAAGCTCTAGCTTTCCTTAGTGACTTGCAAAGGAAAGCTGATGATTTTGCCAAAATAGACATTCCACCTCAAGTTAGTATTTTGGGGCAGAGTAATTTTGGCAGTTCTATTCCTCCAGCACGTAGGTCCTCGAGTGCTGCGCCATCTCCTACTCGGGCTAGCACAAGCCAGGTTAAACCGGTGTTGCCCATCAAATGGGACTGTAAGTTCTCAGGAGACAAGAAGGGACTTTCACTTAGCGCATTTTTGGAGCGGATCGAGGAGCTCAGAATTGCTAGGCACGTTACTAAACAAACCTTGCTTGAATCTGGTATAGATCTTTTTAGTGGTAGGGCCTACCAATTCTATCTTGCCTATCGTGATGAAGTAGCTAATTGGGATGAATTTGTGAACTTATTAAGGGAAGAGTACTTATCATCAGATTATAATGAAAAATTGTTTGATGAACTACGTAAGCGCACTCAGGGGGCCGATGAGTCCATTGGCATATATATTGCGGTCATGACAGGCTATTTCAATAGGTTGACATGCCCTCTGACGGAGGCTATAAAACTCAAGATTTTGCTGAAAAATATTGCCCCTTTCTATCAAAACCAATTAGGTCTGGTCGACATCACATCGATTTCTCAGTTACGTGAGTTGTGTAGGCGCCTTGAAGCCAGGAAGGAGTCGGTGGAGAATTTCGTAGCTCCCTCAAGAAGAACTTGCACTCTGGAACCTGATCTAGCATATGTAGACGTTGCCGAGGCTTTTGTTGATAATTCTCGTGATTGTGTTCCTGTCGCTTCCAGTCAAGTAGGTGGGCAGCAGGAGGCTCCGGCAAATGACATAATATGTTTCAGGTGTAACAAGCCAGGACATAGGGCAATTGGTTGTACGGTTCGCAGTGGTATGTTCTGTTATCGTTGCAAGAGGCAGGGGGTCACGGTTAGGAGCTGTCCAGATTGTTCCAGGCAGGGAAACGGCAACCGGCGCTCCTAAGGAATCGAGGTAGGTGTGCCGGAGGTGGTGACTCGATTGAAAAACTTCAAGTTATATTAGATTATGTACTGGATCAGGCGGCCGGGGACGAACGACCTTATTTGAAAGTGGACATACTAGGAAAGCAGATATTAGGGTTGTTGGACTCTGGTGCGTCCCGCACGATACTTGGTGGTAGAGGGATGGATGTAGTGCGTGAGTTGGGGTTGCCTCTAGATCGAAGCAAGACCACGGTTTGTTCGGTGGCCAATGGTAATCGCTGTGCCAGTATAGGTGTGGTTGAGCTCCCTGTCTCGGTGAAAGGGTGTGTAAAGTTGATAGAGGCCATAGTTGTCCCTGAGTTGTCCCATGTATTAATCCTGGGCACTGACTTCTGGAGGACCATGGGAATCGTCCCAAATCTTCGCCAGAACGAATGGCACTTCTCTAAAGACCCCGTCCTGGTTAATGCTGTGGAACATGTGAGTGGGCAAACTCATTTGACGACCATGGAGAAAATGAGATTGCAGGCGGTATTGGACCGCAACATGTCGTTAATGGGTGGAGGTCTCGGTTGTACCACGAAGGCTGAGCATGTAATCCACACTGATAGTCCCCCCATAAAGCAGCGGTATTATCGTGTAAACCCTGTTGTACAAAATCAGATAGACAAGGAACTTCAGGAGATGTTAGAGTTAGGGATAGTAGAGCCATCTAATAGTCCTTGGTCTTCGCCCATCCTACTGGTTAAGAAGAAGGACGACTCATTTAGATTTTGTGTGGACTATAGGAAGCTCAACGCTGTGACAGTTCGAGATAGTTATCCACTACCCCTTGTGTCTGATACACTGGATAAGCTCCGTGATGCTAAGTATCTATCCAGCCTGGATGTGAAATCAGCCTATTGGCAGGTAACTATGGCAGAAACTTCGAAACAATATACGGCCTTCACCGTGCCGAATCGTGGGCTATTTCAGTTCCGACGGATGCCGTTTGGTCTGCATAATGCCCCTGCTACGTGGCAAAGGCTAATAGATACCGTGTTAGGTCATGACCTTGAGCCCTACTTATTTGTATATCTAGATGACGTAGTAATTGTCACCCAAACGTTGGAACAGCACCTGACAGTGTTGGAAGAAGTGTTTCGTAGGTTGAGAGAGGCCAACATCACAGTCAGCATCGATAAGTGTCAATTTTGTCGCCCGGAAATGAAGTATCTAGGTTATGTCGTGGATAGGAATGGCTTACATGTTGACCCAGAAAAGGTGAGCGTAATGCTAGAACTTCCTACTCCGACAAATGTCAGCGAGGTCCGCCGGATTGTTGGAACTTTCTCGTGGTATCGGCGCTTCGTCCCTGATTTTTCTTCCATCATAGCCCCAATTACTGGCCTGCTTCGTAAGGGTTGCAAGTTTAGTTGGACGGATGAATGTGCTAACTCCCTTCGTCGGATTAAGGAGTGTTTGGTGGCAGCACCGATTCTGAGCTGTCCAGATTATGAGAAGCCATTCGAAGTGCAGACGGATGCCTCTGGTTATGGGGTGGGAGCCGTCCTGACTCAGCCGTATCCCGATGGCGATAGGGTTATTTGCTACATCAGCCGTTCACTCACACGGCAGGAACGGAACTTCACGACCACGGAACGCGAGTGCCTGGCTGTACTATGGGCGGTGGAGAAGCTTAGACCGTACCTGGAGGGTGTGGCTTTCACGGTAGTCACCGACCATTATAGTCTCCTCTGGCTTCAAACACTTAAGGACCTGACTGGACGTTTGGCTCGTTGGGCTGTCAGGCTCCAACAATATGACTTTAAGGTTGTTCATAGGAAGGGACGGGACCATATTGTTCCGGATACATTGTCTAGGGCCGTTCCGGTTATCGATGCTGTGGAGGACGGGAATTCCGACACTAAATTTGAGTTCGTAGATGATCGTTGGTATTGTAGAATGTTGGAAAGTGTCAGGAGGAATCCGTTGAAGTTCGCTGGTTGGAGGGAGACAAATGGTCGTCTTTGGAAACATTCGCCCTCTCCATACCCAGAGTTGTCTCCGCCTGTAGATTCTTGGAAATTAGTAGTTCCAAAACGTGAACGTCCAGCAATCGTTACTGCGGCCCATGAACCTCCAACTTCTGGTCATGTTGGAGTCTACAAGACACTGGCGAGGGTGGCTACGCAATATTATTGGCCTAAGATGAGGTTTGACATATCCAAACATGTCCGCCATTGTACTGTCTGCGCGGCTTACAAGGTGTCCAATGATCTTCCTACCGATAAGATGGTTTCGAATCCGAAAGTTGATCGGCCCTGGGAAATGATTTCCACGGACCTGATGGGTCCTTTACCGAGGTCGAAACGTGGTAATTCGTATATATTGGTGGTGACGGACTATCTTAGCAAATTTCCCCTCTTGTTTCCCCTCCGAAAGGCAACGAAGGAGGCGATCATCCGCAAGTTGGAAGATGAAGTATTTTTGATATTTGGTGTCCCTAAGGTGATAATTTGTGACAATGGGCCACAATATCGAAGTAAGGAGTTTGGTAAATTTGCTGAAAGCTATCAGTGTCGAATCAGGTTCAATGCTCATTATCTCCCACGAGCCAATCCAACTGAAAGGGTGAATCGTTCCATCAAGACCATGCTGGCTATGTATGTGTCAGACAACCATCGAAGTTGGGATGAAAGTCTCACTAAAATCGGGTGTGCCCTTCGAACATCGAAACATGAGGTAACCAAACTCACGCCATTCTTCATCAACTTCGGTAGGGACATGAAACTCTCAGGGGGTGACTATGTGTCTAGTAGAGAAGTAGGCATCGAGGACGGTACAACGGAGTGTGTCAGTAGCAAGAATGAGTCTTTTAGGAGGATGTTTCAGGAAGTACGTGAACGCCTTGAGGTAGCTGGGAAAAAGGCGTGCGATAAATATAATCTTAGACGTCGTCACGTTGAGTACTTCCCGAATCAGTTGGTTTGGAAAAAGAACTACGTCCTCTCAGATGCAGCCAAGTATTTCAACCAGAAGTTGGCTCCTAAGTATGTCGGACCCTTCGTGATACACAAACGAATTTCACCTTGGACCTATGAACTGCGGGATGCGGCCGGGAATGTAAAAGGTACCTGGCACACGAAAGACCTCAAGCCTAGTCCGGATGATGAGTAGACCTCGTGAACATGGGCTCTGCAGGAAGGGGCCTGAGAATACTCCTGCCGGGGAATGACCAGCCGGTGGGTAAAAGTCCCACAACTAGCCACACTCAAACCTTTTGGATCTGGTTGCCAATTAGTAGGCGGTGGTTGGTATTGAATCATGTTCCCGCTGGGTCTAGCAGTTCATGGCTTCTGGACAGTGATATTGTTCCTCCCGTTTTCATCTTGTGTCTATCTGTTATGTAGGGTAGCCGTTGTTTCTTGGGTGGTGAGGTGATCGGCAGGCGACCTCAAAATTTTACTTGATTTTCGAAATCTTCCTTTATTGGGATTACATTTTGAGGGCGCCATTTACTAATTTGGGAAATGTTAGTTTCGTGACTTGACGTGTGTTGACATTGTTGTCCCAAATCTATCTCTTCGGAGGATCTGATGTCGTGACGCCACCGCCATCTTTGCACCGACGGTCTATATATCGCTGTGTCGGGGCGGGGGTGGGATGTCTTGGAACTTATAGTTTCGAGATAATCGACATTCAAGTTTTTCGAAACTGTTTCAAGTTGTCGGGTCCTTGTTCTGGCACAGTGATATCGTAGGTACAGTTTGTACTGCCAATAGAGAGTTTGGAGTCCCTCGGGTTGATCCGTAGTTGGTATTCGAGAAGTCTATGATCGTAGTCACCTACTCCGAGCCGTTCGTGCACCGTTTGGGTGTTTAAATTTTTTTTTTTTTGTCATTTGCGCGAGGGTTTTTGTTTGGTAGGGACCTATTCGTAGTGGGAGCGGGCAGGTCGAGTTTCCGGTTTCAGGGTTACGTGCTCGGGGCTTGAGAACGAATCCAGGAGCT
Organism: Phaedon cochleariae; assembly: GCA_918026855.4. Taxonomy (NCBI): domain Eukaryota; kingdom Metazoa; phylum Arthropoda; class Insecta; order Coleoptera; family Chrysomelidae; genus Phaedon; species Phaedon cochleariae. Next base: position 12,568,294 of record OU896717.1, read on the forward strand.
GACCGGTCGACGGAATCGCGAGTTACCTACGGGCGCCCGTCACTATGGCCCGTCAGTACTCCTGAATTCGGTCAAAGGTCCCTGGGCCGAGGGAGCGCGGGATTGTCCGCCGCACTGCGTTGTGGAACAATCCCGAATGTTTTGTTTGATCTCGCACCGGCATCAGCGCCGTTTCAGGGTGGTGGGCCCTCCTGTCCACTAGGGTTGAACTGGCAATCCTTGGGGTTACCCCTAAATCAAAATTTGATTTTACATTTTCGGCTTTCCATTGCGGGTGTCCAGTGCGGCACGGATGGCGGGCTCGGTCGGCCGTGCGCGTGTCGGCGCGTCTGAGGGTTGCTGATGTAACGTCGACCAGAGGCTGGTCCACGACGCGTCTGACATCTTCGCGAGGGCCCCTCTGAGGCTCCCTTGGGAACGCCGACACTCGGGCGATCGTCAGGATCATCCATCTGTGGGGCGACTGGGACCCAAGATGTCTTAGGACATATCTTGTACCAAGAAGGGTACAAGTTTGAGTGGGGATAACGGGGGTGATAGCAGTTCTGAGTTCCCGGTTTGCACATGTGCGCTTGGGGTGTAGAATTCCGTGTATTCGTTATTTGGGCCTTTCGTAGTTACTTGGATTGGCAATTTTTTGTTGTCGTTTATTTGCGCGAGGGTTTTTGTTTGGTAGGGACCTATTCGTAGTGGGGGCGGGCAGGTTGCGTTCCCGGATTCAGGGTTACGTGCTCGGGACTGGCGAACGAATCCAGGAGCTGACCGGTCGACGGAATCGCGAGTTGCCTACGGGCGCCCGTCACTATGGCCCGTCAGTACTCCTGAATTCGGTCAAAGGTCCCTGGGCCGAGGGAGCGCGGGATTGTCCGCCGCACTGCGTTGTGGAACAATCCCGAATGTTTTGTTGGATCTCGCTCCGGCATCAGCGCCGTTTCAGGGTGGTGGGCCCTCCTGTCCACTAGGGTTGTACTGGCAGTCCTTGGGCTTGCCCTAAATCAAAATTTATTTTACATGTTTCGGCTTCCATGGCGGGTGACCAGTGCGGCATGGATGGCGGGCTTGGTCGGCCGTGCGCGTGTCGGCGCATCTGAGGGTTGCTGATGTAAAGTCGACCAGAGGGCTGGTCCACGACGCGTCTGACATCTTCGCGAGGGCCCCTCTGAGGCTCCCTTGGAGCGCCGCCACTCGGGTGTTCGTCCGGATCATCCATCTGTGGGGCGACTGGGGCCCAAGATGTCTCAGGACATATCTTGTACCCAGGGGGTACCTGGTACAAGTTTCAAGGGGTATAGATAGTAGGAATTTTAGTTTGTTTTGAGTCTAGGAAAAAATTTGCGGGCAAATTTCTTGGAGTAGGGGGGGGATTTGTAACGTTCATTTTCTACGTTAGGTATATATCCTCACTTAAACACATTGATAAGTAACCTACCTCCATCAACTACCTGGTCATTCACTGGGAAGATACATCATTTGATTTCTTAGCAACTTAGTAATCAGTTGGCCGATTCAATATCCACTGGGGGCAGCGAGACAATGTTTAGCATACCTTCCAGTCCATCTGACTTCTATTGTGATAAACATCTAATGAACGATCGCTACGTCCTGCACTGATTGAATTGTTGGTATAAAAGTGGGGCCGTGGACACTGTATTATTGTTTACGTTGTTTGGAATTTTCGGGTTATATTACTCAAGTAAAGTTAGCTGGAAGCGGTCTCGGAGCTGTTCTTCCTTTAGGTGATCATCGGTTCTCGTGCGTTCTGGCGCGCCCTCGTGCTGTCAGTCAGGGAACAGTACCTCTTGCACGAAGTGTAGAAATTGTGGAGTAGTGTAAGGTGCGGTATGACGCAGAAATGACGCGGATTAAGGTGTGTTCGTGCTTGTGCGGGTTCCGCGAAATTTATGCGAATCGCAAAATATGAAATTCCCAACAGAATTCGACGTTAATACTCAGGCGACCAAAATATACTGGAGATAAGGGTTTTGTTGACATATATAATTTCTTTATTTCTGGTCCCACCACTGATGGAAGTTCATCAAATTGAAGGCACGTTACACGACAGTAATTGAAATATTTATTTGGGTCATTCAGTCGCATTTATCAAATGAGGCTGTACAATCTTTTTATGCATTCAGAAATGCTTCCAACAGTACTTTGCTGATACTGTGAAATTGATTCGTGCAGGCGTGGACATACCTTTATCTGCTGCGTCCTCTCTCCTTGCATTCTGTCCCCAAAGGGATCGTCCCAAGTAATTTTGAATCGATGACCAGTGGATGACTTTGAGTGGGTGTTCGGTCTTTCGCTAGCTCTCTCTCTCTCTCTCTCTCTGAAAAATGGCTTGATTGCGTTTGACTGGCGTCTTCAGAATTATATTTGATTTTCATAATCATCTTTAATTAGGATTATGTTCTGAGGCCGCCATTTAGTGATTTGGGTAGTGATAATTTGTGTGATTCAACGTGTGTTGAGATTTTTGATCGATGACCCAAATCTTTCTCTTGTGAGGATATATTGTCGCCGCAACATTCCATAACCTCACTGGACATCGTGAAGTAATTGACGAGATGGAGAAGTCCTGATTGCAGGTGGGTTGATTTTTTTTTGTTATCATGAGAAAGGATTTCTAACACTTCAAGAAGTTTGGGCTGTGTATATTTTGGGGTTAGTAATGGAATTCCGTTTGTATCAACAGCGCCTTAGGGACTGGCTAGATTTCCGATCATCCGTCAAATAGGACTGTCTGGAACTCTTAGAAGCTAGATTGGACACTGTCTAGAGGCTAGGTTGGTCACTTTGGAAAACCTGGAAAAACTCTGGTGCCTGATAGAAAGAAACCCCGATTTTAAGGGTAGGTTGATTTAATTTGAATATAGAAGTTACTATCTATTGTAGGCATCAACTGTTACACTATTGATTAAACTTTATATCTGGAAAATTGTGCCCTACGAAGTGGTCCAGAGAATTAAATCATATAGGTAACTGATTGAAGTAACTAAAATCACAACAGGCTGTCTAATTGATCTGTGAATATGAGTCCCAGATAAATTCCAGCTAAGTTAATTGATCAAACTAATTCATGAGACATTCTATCAGTCAAACTGTTCATCTCAAAGTTAGTTGGTTCCTCTGTTTGTGGTCTCCTCTTGAATTCCAGTGTGATGGAACTTGACAACTCATTCTGTGGCATCATAATGTAAAAATACCTTCCTACCTGGACAGTTTAGTGTATCAGTATATCAGATACTCCTAGAATATTTTGCATGTTGTCAAGCAACCATGGTCTAGTACTTCGAATGCAATGGTACACTATATTATACTAGGAAGTAATATACCTTAAATTCTGTATTCGAATCTAATTCCATAAAAGTGTAGTGAGTTCTACTTTTGAATTAGAGATCAAGTCTGATTTTGGGGGCCAACTAACCTTTGATAATGCAGGTAAAAATCAGGATGTTAGCTATAATTTGACAAGGCTGTAAAGCAAGTGTTATTAGGTGTTGATATACTTTTGGGGCAAATGATCAAAAAGTGTCTTATTGGATGACTGCCTAGTCACTGGGGTGGGTGATGGAATCTTAGTCCAGGGGCAAGGGGCTGTTTCTTGGTTCTCTTTTTTTTTTTACTTTTCCTGGGGGATTTTGAAAATAGGGAATTGTGTCAAGGTACTGACATTTTTCTTCCCCAGGGTTTTAGTTGCGGGTTTGGTTCTGGGACCAAGATTTCCTCGGGTTCGTCAACCCCAAGTACTCGGTGAGGACTATACAGGGTGGCCCAATCGTAGTCTACATAAGGTGTCCCATGTGAAGCCCCCTACCAGGTGGATCACGTGGACTCTATACAGGGTGAACCAGTTAGAGCCTATACAGGGTGGCCCGGTCTAGGGCTATACAGGGTGGTCCTGATTCTGCAGTCGCCGAGGGATTTTTGGTGATGTTGACTTTATGTTGAAGTGTTGTTGAATTTATTTGTGCTCTCCCCCATTCTAATGACCTCTCCCTTATGAATTTGCTCAACCGGGATATTTGATTATTATGTTTATGATATTTGAATGATTTGTACCTGTTCTGCGAAACGATAAGCTACCATTAGGGTTTATGAATATCTGCGCATGCGCCTGAGCTCAAGCGACGCATTTACCCCGCACCCTACTTGAATTGTTCTTTCATCCTGAACGCTTCGTGGAATGGTTCAGTAACTTCAAACTAACTTAGCCATTGTTTGTTTATTATGGTTGAAGGTCATAAGGGTGACCGCATCCCTTCTGTATAGAGTTATTATTTGTGAGTTTCATTAAATGGGGAATTCTTAAGGAACTGTCTTGCATTTATTTTCATTTGTTGGCCCATACAACCTTAGATTTGATAGACTACCACTTGGTAATTTGTGGTAGTCTGTAACGTGCACATTGGGTGTTAGTGGAGGTAATTGAATTACCTGGCGCCCATTTATCGAACCCTCCCATCTCCACTGAAACGCTAGCCGAAGACCTTGGACCCTCGGGTTAATTTCAAGGTTACACCGTAGAGTTTTTGAGTGATTACCAGTTTCACGTTCAACGAGGAAGACATATTTAATAATCTGTTCCTTAGCTTCAGATTTTTGCTTTAAAAAACATACATGACGATATAAGGAATAGTCATCTTTTAAGACTAACAAATACCTTGCACGTACGATTGAAGTATTCTCCATTGGACCACAAAGCTCTATATGAACCAATTTCAGAGTTTTGGTAGCTCTGCTGTTACGTTGTTCATGTGGGAACCGATGCTTCCAGAAATGACATTTCAGACACATAAAGTCGAGCATATAGTCTCATGTATCGTGAATAAACGCGATATTATTGTTGTTCAAAAAATGTTTAACATACTGAATGTTTTGATGCGGTGATAAAAGGTTATGCCACACGCTCAGAGTGTTTACATTTTGCACGGCTGCGCAATCCGAAAAGTCCAGTTCAGCTAGTGATCTGTTGCTAAAAGTATGTTCGGTAAACACATCGCTCTGATGTATACTGCAGTGTGAACTCAGTGCACTCCGGCATGTTGCGATATTAGCATTAGCGTCTACTAGGGAGAAACACACACATTTTGTACAGTTTATTTCCACGATTAGAAATTGCACGGATTTGTCCACTTTGACCAACGATATGACACTGATCACTGGCACATATATCATCTGATATCCTTTGTCCAATGTGCAACCAACAGAAAAGAGAATAAATTTCAGTTTTGGCCCGTATAGTACGTTGGAAAGCACGGTCTCGAATTTTTTTCACCATTAAATGCAAACAAGGTGACAGTTCCTATACCAACAACGTCGAGTAAATCACCATTGCCAACTCTCACTTTCCGAATTGTATTCATTGACACTAGGTTTTCGAATAGTTTGATGTCCGAGCACATATGTTCACTGGCCCCTGGGCCCATAACCTGAAGTCTTGAAGACTGTTCAGGGAAGAATTAAGACACTAAATAGTTCTTTTAAGAACTTCTATTCACGTTTTCAAAAATACAGCAAACAGGCACATCAGACGCTCTATTATTCAAACAAACTTACTGATTGACAAGTGCCAATTATGACATTGATGACATAAAGATATGTTATATCTCTACTTTGAGATTTCACTTTTTAAAAAACACTTTTACTTACTTGACAAGTTACTTTATTCAAAAGACAATGGTTACTTGAAATTTCTGATGGCTCTCTGCCATATGACTACTAGACTAATTCTAACTATACTAATCGCCAAGGTTGCCACGCAGGGTCCTTTTATAATATCGGATCTGCAGTGTCAGCGCTGATCCTAGAAATTGTAGGAAGCAGATAGAAATATGATCAATGCTGATTCTGCTTCTCACCATATGAAAATACTGAGAAGCTGTTATCTGGTAACTTGATATATTCTGAGTGTGCTTATTTTACCATATAACAACTCCCCTTTTATTAAAAAAGTTGAGGCTTTGCCTCGACTTTTACTCAAACAGTGGCTTTACTATAATTTGGATTCAATTCGATTTCTTCTTCTTCTACTGGTTCTTGCAGGTGGATGGACGGTCTTCTTCTGGGGATGAATCTTGCCAGGGTTCTTGGTGCGAACCTGTTTCTTGAGGGTGGTGGTGATGGTCCATCGTTGGAAGTGGTAATACCTATTTTAACTGGTCTTTTGCGTCTGCATTTGCAAAAGATATACAGGATGACCAATGAAATGATCAAGGCTATTGTGAGGTACGTGAACCACGAAATGTGTTTGTTCACAAATGGTTCGCTAATCAGCTTGTCTAATATATTGCCGAACACAAATTAAGCCAATATTCAAATCGTCCACATTAATATTGTTGAGTTTCGATGGTTTCAACTCAGGTAGACTGTGTTTTTCTGGAAGATGGCCACAGCATTCGAATGGGATTCGAACGGCATGATATCTGTACGTGATGTTCTTAGTTTCATCAAACAGATATTTGGAATGTATTCTGGTACTTCCTACGAAGGCGTTGCATTCGGGTTGGAGTTTCAATAGCGAATTTCTATTGATTAACTTCGTTGCTGCATCTTTGTTTGTGCATTTGATTGTAACAGGAAGAGGGTCTGACACTGTTATGAGCCACAGGTTTTTGTCAATTTCGAGAACACTATAGTCTTTGGCATAAATCAAGGATGATTGGCAAGTTTTTGGCAATTCACTTAATTGTCTAAATAGTTGGGCTTCACAAATTGAATCACTATCTATTGGGTATGGTAGTACGTCTGAGCATATTGTTGCGAAGTTCTTTATCACTTTGCAATCGTTCAGATTTTGAAGAGAAATATACAATACTGAATCATCGTCTCGCGCAATGTATTTTTGGAATGTCAATAAAACATGATGGAGGCCTGTTCGATTATCTAGTATAGGTGTTGGGTAAAGATGGAAAAGGGTATATATTTCCGGTTCTACCAATGGGATTTTGAGTACAAATACTATTTTATTATCGGTTCGATAAGCCTGTAGTTCTATGATTTCTAAATATTGAGCTACACTAGACAGATAGGTAGGTAGTGGGAGGTTATTTTTATTCAGGGATTGGGAAATTGATTGCAATGAACTAATAAGATCTTTTGACGTTATGATTGAACTGTGAAGTATTTTCAAACGTGCGAATGTGATTGAGTTTATAGTGTCATCAAGTGCAGTTTCCAAAAATAAGTAACTTTCCATAAGTCATCATTTCAGCGAGTGTTGCGTGAAATCGTTCTAAAGAGCCGTTAGATTGAGGGTGATTTACACTGGAATATGTCAATTTTATGTCATAAAGCATGCAAAGGTCTTTCATTAGTTGATTTGTGAATTCTCGTCCATGATCGCAATGAATTCTTAAAGGCGTTCCGTAGTGTTGAAAGTAGAGTCATAGCATATTTACGACTGATTTAGCTGATTTGTTTTCTATAGGGTAAGCTTGTGTAAACTTGGTCAATTCGTCTCTGATTGTGAGTGCATAGTATTTTGTAGGTATTTCGAAAATATCAATGTTTATTCTCTCAAACGGTGATCTAGGTGTTTCAGTTATTACGAACGGTGTACTTAAATTTTTTCTACAAATTTTAACCTTTTTACAGATGTCACACGCTTTAACATAATTTTCTACATCTTTAACTAATCCATGCTAATTGTATTTTTCTTTTACGCGTCTCACTGTTTCATTGATTCCTCTATGTAAGTTATTCTTTCCTGCATGACAGTGGTCTAAAATAATAGGGATTTGATCAGGGTCAGGTGTTTTTGCTATGTTTTGACAAATCTTGAGATTAATATCTTTATCTGAGAATATGAATGAAAAAATTTCTAAAATTGGTAATTCCAGATTAATTTCTGCATAATATGTTTTAGAGAGATCGAGTTGATTTTGATTTTTGTAAATTATGTGAAATAATCGATCGATAACTACTTCCAGATCATAGGGTAGTACTAAGATGAAATATTTTCGATTTTTGACTGTTTTGCTACTGAATACATTTATTATGTCACTGTCAAAGTCTGTGTTTTCTTCAAAAATGTCTTCGTTTATGGTAACATGAAAGTCTTTGAGTTTATTCTGCCATAGAAAAACAATGATGTTCTTGTTTGAATTTTGGAATAGTCAATCAATGATTGGGTTCGGTATAGGTCTTCAAATCTGTCAAATTCTTCTTGGATTGTTTCAACTGAAAATTTGGGGTTTTCGTCTGTCGTTCTTTCGGTTTGTTCGTCTGCGGTTTGTTCAGTTTGTTCGTCTGTGGTTTGTTCAGTTTGTTCGGGTGAATCTGAATCTCCGATTTCGATTATTTCGTCATTATTTGTAGCTAAAATTATAAGATTAATCGACTTACCTGTAGGACGATTAATATTAATTTTCCGAGCTTGTCCGTAGATATAATTACTACCCTGTAGTATCCGTGAATCATATTCTTGGCACGACGTTCAGAGCAAAAAACTGTTTATCTATCACCTGCTTATCGCCTATCGTTGGTCGGCCCCTGGGAGTCATTCCGTTGGCGTGCAAAATCGCTCCTATGGGTACCTGTACTTTGCAGTGGAGGGTGGGTTTGTAATTATATCTACGGACAAGCTCGGAAAATTAATATTAATCGTCCTACAGGTAAGTCGATTAATCTTATAATTTTCCTTCGCTTGTCCTTGATATAATTACTACCCTGTAGATGTTTAGAGTGAAAAGCGATTTTGTAGTGGCGAAAATGTATCTAACAAAATTAATTATACAATCGCTATATTGAATTATTATAACATAATAATATTCATATAAGCCTAGTAGCTATACTTAAGGCTCAAGGTTAACTAGATAATAATTAACAAAAAATAGTTTGTGATAAGGAAGATATTTGAATGCATATTCAGATATCATCATAGAACTTATAATATAATTGTTTGGGGTTGCCCTATTAAGTTCAATACCGATTTATTTTTCCCTGTTCAACACTGTTTTTGCAAATATTTCCCTGGCTTCAATCAAGGGCATATGATAGAAATTGAAAAATGTGTTGGAGGACGGAGTCCATCCAGCCGTATGGCGTATTAAATCAATGTTTACACCTCTTCTGGCAGCCGCTGAAGTTGATGCGCGGCGAGTACTATAGGCGGAAAAAACTGTGGTGTCAATTCCTCCCAAGTTCAATACTATTTTGGTCCAGCGACTTATAGTTTGCGATGTCGCTGGGTGGAAAGGTTTTTTATGAGTTAAAATTAGTTGCTCATACTTTCCGCGATATTGTGATGTTTTTTCAAGGTAAGCCCCAATAGTGTGCGCCACGCACATAATTCAGGTGTTTCCCTAAAAAAGGGGAATATCAAGAGTGGTTGCATTTTATTTGAAGCCGATGTTTTGATTTTTTCTGATATTCGTATTTCTATGTTTTGTTCGTTTTCTAATATGTCTCTTATTTTTATTTTTGATAAAGTTTGTACTCTACTGGCAGATGCAATTGCCATTAGGAACACTAGTTTATAGGTTAATTGTTCTAAATTCAAGGAATTCAATGGGTACCAGGTTTTTATGACTGACAGTACAAAATCAGGATTCCATGTGAAAGGATATTTCGGTTTGGGAGGTTTTATATTTGCTACGCCTTTCAGGAACCTGTTAATGTACTTTGAGTCTTGTTCATTCGGTGAGAATATTAGGTTTGAAGCCGATGTAGGAGTTGATAACAGAATAAGACATACCGTTGTCCAATACCCCTCTTAAAAATTCCAAGAAGTTCCTATATTGTACAAGAATGGGTCGGAATATTGTTTTTGTTTGCAAAAATCCCAGTATTTTTGAAAACGATTGGAGTACTGCTTGAGGGTGCCTTCTGATAGAGAATCGATCATGCATGGTTGATATCGCTGTTGCTGGAATTCCCTTTTTCTGATAAGCGATCCTGATGACAATTTCCCTGCTACCAGGGAAAGGTTCTCGGACTCGGTTTAAAGAGCATCGGTTCGTTTATCAAAAGTTTTTGAAAAATAGGGAACCAGGGTTGTGAGGGCCAGTTTGGAACTATCATTATGCCTAGCGCTTTTTCTTGAATAATTTTTTTTTTCAAGGCCCGCGCAACGCACGAAAAAGGCGGAAAAGCGTTAAAATAATGTGTACTCCAAGGAACAGTGAAGGCATCTATTGAGACGGAATTTGGATCAGGAAACCAAGAAATGTATTTTTTGCATTCGTTATTGATTCGGGATGCGAATAAATCTATTTCTGGTGTCCCGAAATTTCTAGTAATGCTTTTGAAAGCATAATGGTTTAATTGATATTCTGTATCGATTGATAATAATCTGGATTCCTTGTCGGCTCTTACATTTTCTGACGACGTAATGTATCTTGCAAATACTGTTGAGTTATTATTTTCGCACCATTCCCAAATAAGCTTCGTAGCATAATTTAGATGTTGAAATTTCACACTGCCCCTTCGATTTATGCAGGATATAGCGGTTTGATTATCAATTCTTAATAAAATTCGTATGTTACTTTCATTTTTGGTTAAAGATTTCAATGCATAATAATATATGCTGCTTTTATTTCTAGGAAATTTATGTGCATTTGAGATTCTTTTTCATCCCAGAACCCATGGAAGGCTTTTTTTCCACAAAAGGCGCCCCTCCATAGTATTGTTGTAGTTTCGAAAGTCATTAATTCTTTGGAAAATTTTCAAATGAGTATATCCGTATTTTGTTGCCGGACGCTACTAAATATCCTATGAGTTGTGAGAAAGTTCTAACAGTGCATTGTTTTTTTTTTGTTTTTTTTTTTTTGAACTCCTCAATTCTACGTTTTATCATTTGAATTTTTTCTTCAGGTAAGGAAATTTTCCTGCTCAAGGAATCAAAAGAAAAGCCCAGAAAAGTGATACTTTGTTGCGGCTCTAATATGCTTTTTTTGTATTTACTATAAAACCTAAGTTTATTATCAAGTCTGTGCATGGTATTTATGTGTCTTTCGCATTCTGCCTTGGTATCGGCAATAAGTAAAATATCATCCAGGTAAAATACCAACAGGATATTTGATTTTCTTAGAAAACCAACCACTTGTTTGAGTACTTTGGTGAAAAGAAAAGGTGCTACACTAAGACCAAATGGGAGTGAGTTGAACTCAAATAAGTTATTCATGAATTTGAATCTTAGGTATTTTCGATATTTTTTCTGTACTGATAGTAAGAAATAAGCATCTTTGAGGTCAACTTTTGCTTAATAAGAATTATGAGCTTCAACACTGTTCTATGGTCTCCCAATTTGAAATGTGGAACCTCCATGTAATTATTGAGTTTTTTAAGATGTGAAATGAATCTTTTTTCTCTCTCTTCATTAGGTTTTTTTTTTTTTTTTTCAAAAAGTATGATGACAAAAATTGATCTTTTTTTGGAAGGCATTTTGAAATAGCCCCGATTTCTATCAAGTTATTGATAAAATTGAGATAGTCTTCGATCTGACATTTTGTTATGTTAACTTTTGGCTCTGGTATTTGTTTAGGCTTAGCATGCAGAGGAAGCACTATGCCTTCAACCCAGTGTAAAACTGCTCGGTCTCGCGTAATATTTTTCCACGCGTGTGAAAACTTACTTAAGCGACCTGCGTGTTCAGTTACCTTGTTCAAACAGCTTATTTTCAGCGATAAGATTTCTGTTCCTTGTACTGGTCCATTTGTTTCTCCCCATTGGCGACTTCTCTTCCCCCCTTTGTTCTTTGAATTTCCCCTTGTATTGGGGGCGCTGCTAGGTCAAAGAATGCCGGTTCTTTTGTTGGATTCCAGAGGTTCCGGCAGTCAAAGTCATTCTGGTTTTCTTCTTTAGGTGAACGCTTGATTTTTTCTAAGCTTGATCATTCTTGAAGACTTCGTGAAAATCTTTCCCAAACAGATTCTCGTCCATCCTTATGGTTTTGGCCACTTTAGCACAATCAGGATGTAAATGTGGCAAAATTTTGTACTTTCTGTGTACGGAAAGCGCATTGTGTACATTCGCAATTATTTGACACGCCTCCCCCATAATCATTGTGTCGTTAGCCAGTTCTGCGACTGACAGATTCTTATTGATGATGTTAGGAATGGCTGAGAGACCATGGGCTAGTTGCAACTGTAAAGTTGTGACGAATTTATCATGCTTGATAGCTCCGTCTGGAATTTTGAATTTTTTCGTGATTTTAGTTCTCTGTGAACTCGTTAACCCTGGTTGTAGCACTGCACTCCATCGTACTGCTATTTCATCATGAATTGCGGCACCGATTTGTGCATTATCAAGAGGTTTGTTGCCAAAAGAATCGAAGTTTATTTCTGCCTGTTCCACTAAAGGAGTTAAGGTATGTATTTCCTCGTTATTCTGTTCTATATCCGAAGAGGAGTGTACAGAAAAGAAAGAGAAAATAAAAATTATTTTCACGTACTTGATTGTTGTTATGATAACTTATGTAATCTACAATTTTTGTTGTTGGCATGGTAACGCGTGTTACCTGAAAATGGCGAACATATGTTGCCTGAGATTTGTTGCACAACGTGATATTGCACTTTCCTTTGTTATTTCGTGTTAGCGGGATAACGCGTGTTATCCTTTGATTTGGCGAGCGCATGCTGCCCGAGAGTATATTTTGGAAATCGCACATCTATGCAGCGGATAACGCGTGTTATCCTTTGATTTGGCGAGCGCATGCTGCCTGAGAGTATATTTTGGAAATCGCGCGATTCCACTCTCATTTTGTTATGTTATGTTATCAATACCTGATGTTTCGCTAGATGAAGTCGAAGAAGAGTCGCTTGATTCCATAAGATGAAGTTTTTCCTGTATTTTCTTGAGTTTTTTATTGAGCTTTTTCACTTCATATTTCTTATCAGCACTACTAATTTTACGTTTCGGCATTTTGATGCACAATTCAGTTCACTTCACTATTAAATTTTCGACGCGTACCTTGAACACGACAAAACGGAATGACTCCCAGGGGCCGACCAACGATAGGCGATAAGCAGGTGATAGATAAACAGTTTTTTGCTCTGAACGTCGTGCCAAGAATATGATTCACGGATACTACAGGGTAGTAATTATATCAAGGACAAGCGAAGGAAAATTGAGAATTTTGACTGCAAATTCGCACATTCTTGGAAATGATTAATTTTTATTCTTGAAAGAGAATCGGCGTTCTTATTGATTTTTCCGGGTTTATATTCAATTTGATAATCGTACTCTTCAAGTTTTAATCGCCAAGGAGCTAGCCTACTTCCTGGGTCTTTGATTGAAAAGAGCCAAGTAAGTGGTCTATGGTCAGTGATGAGTTTGAATTTTCTACCGAAAAGATACGGGCGAAAATGTTTCACTGCCCACACAATTGCGAGTAATTCTCGTTCGATAGTGGAGTATTTAGTTTCAGCATTGCACAGCGTACGAGATGCGTAGGCGATTGGAAGGTCTTTACCTACGGGTCCTTGTGATAATATAGCGCCAATTGCAAACATGCTAGCATCAGTAGTTAGCAGGAATGGCTCCTCGAAATTTGGGTATATCAAAATGGGACTAGTTATGAGTGCTGTTTTTAATTCGCTGAATGAATTTCTACATTCGGTGTCAAAATTGAATACTATATCTTTCTGGAGTAATTTTGTCAATGGTTTTGATAATTTGGCAAAGTTATGAATGAAGCGTCTATAATAACCAGCTAGGCCTAAAAATGATTTGATTTCTTTTGGGTTCTTTGGTTCTGGGAAATTTTGGATACATTCGATTTTTGAAGGATTTGGTTTGACTCCGTCTTGAGTAATTACATGTCCGAGATATGCGACTTCTTTTCTTAAAAATTCGCATTTGTCTGGCTGAATTTTCAGATTAGCTTTCCTAAGTCTTTTAAACACTTCTGTCAGTCTCGAAATATGTTCATGTATTGTAGGTGAGTATATTATGATGTCGTCCATGTAGACTAAGCATCGTTCGTTTTGTATGCCTAAAAGAATATTGTCCATCACACGTTGAAACGTGGAGGAGGCGTTCTTGAGGCCAAACGGCATCCGAATAAATTCGAAATGACCATTTTCAACAGAGAATGCTGTTTTAGCAATATCATTTTTCTCAATTCCAATTTGGTGGAATCCTGACGCGAGGTCAAGCGTGGTGAAATATTGACACTTACCAAGTTGATCAAGAAGGTCAGAAATATTAGGCAAAGGGTATTTGTCGTCTACTGTGAGCTCATTGAGTTTACGGTAGTCGATAACCACTCTCCATTTTTGTTTGCCGGAGGCATCCATTTTTTTTGGGACTACCCAAACAGGGGATGACCACGGTGAAATAGAGGGTTGTATTATACCTTGTTGTAACATTTTTGAAATCTGCGATTTTACTTCATTTTTATGTATCTGTGGATATCTGTATGATTTTGTGAATACGGGCCTGGAATCTTTGGTATCTATACTGTGTTTTATTTCATTAATGAATGTTAGATCGTCACCTTCGAGGTAAAATATGTCAGAGTATTGTAAACATAAGTCTGTAATCAGTTGATTTTCTTCGTCATTCAAATGATCAGTTCGTAATTGATTTCTGATTTCTTGGATTCTGTCGCACGGGAATGAGTCTGAATTTCTGAAGTTCGAGTTGAGATTAAGAATTGTTTCATTAGTTGGCAAAGGTTCTAGTTCAAAGTCTGAAAAGTCGATCTTTTTTGGTATTGCATTAGCGTTTATTACTGAAGTGAGAAATTCTCCGTTATTGTTGATTCGTACTACGGCATTTGGTAGTCTAATTTTTTCTTTTTCTTGCGCTAACAGTATAGCGTCAGTGTTTGCGAGGTTACATTTTAGTTTGAAAATTTTCTCGGTACGAGGTTCGATTGAAATTTGGTTGTGAATTTTGTAGTCAGGTTCATTATTGTCTGTCACTTTAAATAATGGTACAGTCTTAAAATTAGTTATTAACTGTCGGTTTTTCAGGTCTATAACACAATTGTAGTGTTCTAGGAAATCTGAACCTAATAAACCGTCAAAGTCGATATCTAAATCATGGACGTACACTTTATGGGGGTCATTTTGTTTGAAATTAATGAGAGTTGATTCGTTTATTATGACTTTTTGATCTGTGATACCTTGAACTGTTATATTTTCTGGAAATCTGTGAGGATATTCTTCGCAAGTTTTACGTTTGAATATTGATATGCCTGCTCCGGTATCTATCAGTATTTTGAATGTATTCGTACTGTCATTAATATAATATAGATTCTTGGAATTTACGGACAGTAAAGAACTTACATGAAGTTTTGTTCCGGGAAGTTCAGATCGGGATTGAATTCGTTTATGTTCAATGATTGGATTTGTGTCTCTAATTGGGTCATAGGGTTGGTTGGTTGTGTTTGATGGGTTGTTGGATTGAGACCAGGAGGGTTGTGTTGATTCGGGAGTGAAAGAAAATCCTGATAATCAGAAGTTTCATTCAAGTTAAGCAATTGATCATATTCTTGACCATTATCGGTATAATAGTCATTTGTGTATTGATTTCCATGATATTGATTTTGGAAATCTTCATATGTGTCACTATCAGCAGTATGATAGATTTGATTGGAGCTATCAGCAGTATGATAGTCTTGATTTTGGTAATTAACGACATGTGCTCTTTGTTGATTTGGTCGATTTTGGAAATTTGGATTTTGATGAATAACTGAAGGACGAGGTTGGTTTTGACTGGAGATTTCAAGTTATATTCTTATTCAAAGATCTAAAATTGATTGACACTAACAGTTGAATATTTTTATTATCAATAAAATCATTGACATACCACAACTATGATAACAAATATAACATAATACATAGTGATTCATAATATAATCAGATTAGGTATTCAACACTCCCCCGTAATCTGATACACCCATGTCTTGAACACATTGTAAAAATTTCTGACCATTTATATTCTTCGTTAAAATGTCTGCTATCATTTCTCCAGTTGGCAAATATTTGAGTACAATTCGCTTTTCTTCAATGACTTGCCTTATATAATGGTACCGGATATCAATGTGTTTCGATCGATTATGAAACACAGCATGCATAGACAGTTTCTGTGCACTTTGGTTATCATTATACAAGGTGATCTGCCTTTCTTCTCCCATAAATTCAGACATTAGTCTCTGCAGATGTGTAGCTTCTTTGGCTGCTTCGGATAAAGCCATATACTCCGCTTCAGTACTAGAGAGCGCTATAGTTCTTTGTTTTTTACTTTCCCAAGAAATTGCTGCTCCGGCTAATATGAATACGAATCCTGTATATGATTTTCTATCTCTGGCATCTCCTCCCCAATCTGCATCGACGAATCCTGTTATATCCATATCATCTTTTCTAAATTGAAGACCATGATTGATTGTTCCTTTGATATATCTCAGTATTCTTTTAGCTAATTCCCAATGTGTTTCTGAATACTTAGTATTGAATTGACTCAATATATTGACACAGTGAGAAATATCTGGACGAGAACATACAGCTAAGTACATCAAGGAACCGATCAAACTCTGATATGGCTCATCGCAGTTTCCATTAGTTTCATTATTTTCAGGTTGTGAAATCTTCAAATTAGCTTCCATTGGAGATTTCACAGGTTTGCAGTCTAACATTCCGAATTTTCTTAGAATTTCTTCGGAATACTTTCTCTGATTGATAAAAATCACACCCTCATTTTTATTTCTATGAACTGTCATACCTAAAAATTCTTTGACTTGTCCAAGATCCTTTATCTTGAATTTGCGACTAAGATTCTCCTTCAGAAACTTCTTTTCTTCATTGTAATTGGAGAATATTAGAAAATCATCGACGTAAAGAGCAATTACAGTGATCCAATTTTCATTCAGCTTAAAATATATACAGGACTCAAAGTTTGATCTCTGATAACCCATCCCAAGAAGTACTTGATTGACCTTCAGATTCCAAGCTCTAGCCGATTGCTTGAGACCGTAAATTGCTTTCTTTAAACGACAAACTTTCGATTCTTGTCCATCAGCAATGAAACCATCGGGTTGAGACATATATACCTCTTCTTCTAGTGACCCATTCAGGAAAGCTGTCACTACATCCAGGTGATCTATATCTAAGCCCAAATTAGCGGACAATGCTAATAATAAGCGAATACTGGAGTGCCGTACAACAGGAGAAAAAGTTTCTCCATAATCAACTCCATATTGCTGTGTGAAGCCTTTCGCCACTAGACGTGCTCTATATCGAATACTCTCATCCACAGCTGATTTCTTCTTGAAAACCCATTTGGTAGCAACCAGTTTCTTGTTATCTGGTAGATCCACCAAATCGAAGACATCGTTTTTCAGTAGAGAATCGTACTCTTCTTGCATTGCACTAATCCATTTATGCTTATCGTTTCTAGATAAAGCATCTTGCACCGATATTGGATCGTCACCAGTACATATTGATGAATACAATATGGTATCATGGAAGGTATTCATACTTTTACCCGATTCATCATCAGTACTCAAGGTGTGATACAAATGGAAGTCTGCTAGTACTCTTGGTCGCCGATTTCTGAGTGGATATCTTCTCTCTTCTATTCCTTCTGCTGTGCCTTGTCCTTCATGAGCATCTTCTTCATTATCACTTCTCTCATCTTCTAAAGTACCCTGTACATTGACTGTCTGGATAGCATGACTTGTCGTATCAGCTGTCACTTTATTGTCAGTCAGTGTCAATGGAAAAATGTCAGATCTTCTCGTATCATTCCCAATTCCAAATTCATTTTCAATGAAGATAACATCCTTAGCTCTGATGATTTTCTTAGGGTTCATCATATCCAGAAGACGATAGCCTTTCGTGTCTTCACAATAGCCCACAAAAGTGAGTCTTTTTCCTTTGGAGTCCCATTTGGTTCGGAGCTCCTTGGGGATGTGCATGTAAGCAATACAACCAAAAACTCGTAAGTGGCTGAGATCGACTCTTTCACCTGCCCACAGTTCTTCAGGAACTTGAAACTGGACAGCACTATGTGGAGATCGATTTTTCAGATACACTGCTGTATTGCACGCTTCGGCCCACATTCTTTTATGGCAGTTTGAATCCTTTAGCATAGTTCTGGCGATTTCACAAATCGTTCGGTTTGCTCTCTCCGCTACACCATTTTGTTGGGGTGTATAGGGAACAGTGGTTTGGTTGGTGTCCGAAGACATTTCAGTCGCAATCCAGTTTGGTTTTCAACAAAAACACTAAATTCAATGAAAATGTCTTTGACTTCGTCTTTAGTTTTCAAGAAATATACGAATATTTTCCTGCTGAAGTCATCTATAAAGGTGAGCATGTACCTAGCTCCTCCATAAGAGTTTTCTGACATAGGCCCACAAACATCAGAATGAACTAACTCTAGCTTCTGCTGGACTCTTCTTCTGATTGATTTATTGAAAGGCTGGCGACACTGCTTTCCTTCGATACAGGATACACATGGTTTATCATCTTGATGTTTGAATTCCACACCAGAAGCTAGACCATTTTTGAGCAAATTCATTGATTTTCTGTTCAAATGACCAAGTCTTCTATGCCACATTTCATGAGAATCATCTGCTATTGATGATGCAGCAAAAACTTGATTCTCTGTGACATCTAACTTGAAAATTCCACCAACGTTTGAAGCTGTTATCTGAACCTCACCTTGTATAGCACAATCTTCTTCATGGTAAATTTGACAACCATTACTAGAGAAAACCACAACAAGGCCTTTTCGTATGAGTTTGGACACTGATAGAAGATTTGCAGATAACTGTGGAACGTACAACACATTGTGTATTATTTTGGTGCTTCCATTGATACATATCGGTATTTTACCAACTCCATCACTAGTCATCTTCTCATTGTTCGCTACGGTAATTTGTTGACCACGTGAATTATCATCAAATTCCAAAAACCAGTCTCTTCTCATTGACATGTGTGCAGTTGCTCCCGAGTCAAGATACCAATCCATGCTACTCGTATTTACTCCCAGTGCATTCAATAACGCATTCAGAGTTTGATTCTGCTTCAAACTCTTACTAATTTCCTTGCTGGAAGATTTATTTTTCAACTCTGGGCAATCAGGCTTCTTGTGGCCATGTTTACCACATCCATAGCATTTCCAGTTCGGCTTCTTAGATCTACCGAATGATTTCTTGGCAACCAGCGCTGAATTCATTTGGTTAGGAGACATTCTGGCATCTTCTGTTAATAACTTGGTTTTCACTAATTCACTTGATATTTTCTGATTGGAATTTTCAAGCGCCATGATCATAGGGTTATATTCTGCAGGTAATCCATTTAGGAGGATAACACCAACAAATTCATCTTCTAGAGATGCATTTATATCATTCAGTTTTTGAGTTAAAGACATGACCTCAGAAACGTACTCTTCCATATTTGAAAAATTGGACAGTTTTATTGAGAACAGGTTCCTCAGTAGACTCAACCGTCTTGATAGTCCTTTATCTTCAAAAGCTTTAGCCAAGTTATCCCATGCTACTTTGGCTGACGAGGCATTTCTTACATACGAATAAGCTGACGGCTGTACCATAAGACAAATTTTGGCTTTTGCCCTATCATCCTTCTTTGGATCAGGACCTTGTACTTCCGTTGACACATATTCCCACAGATCTTCATGAATAAGATACATTTGCATCGCAAATTTCCAGTTGTTGTAGTTTGCCATACCTTCAAGTTTCTCAATTGGCAAAAGAGATCCATGTGATGAAGCCATATTGAGTAGCAAAACTTGAATAGCAAATTTCTCCTCCAACTTATGGAAAACTATAGTTGAACTAACAGCAATGTAACTTTATAGCCACTAGAAACGTTCTGTGCCCATAACCTTTTGGAGATTTCAAGTTATATTCTTATTCAAAGATCTAAAATTGATTGACACTAACAGTTGAATATTTTTATTATCAATAAAATCATTGACATACCACAACTATGATAACAAATATAACATAATACATAGTGATTCATAATATAATCAGATTAGGTATTCAACACTTTGATATTAAGGTCTATTGAAATTCTGATCGTTCATTGATGGTCTGTTTTGTTGGAAAGGGTTTGGACGTTGCTGGAAATTTTTTTGTCTCTGGAAATTTGGGTTAGGATTTTGGGTGAAATTTTGACTATTATTTGGTAGCATTCGTTGTTGTCTTAGTCGACATTCACTAGAAATATGTCCAGCGCGACCGCAAGAGCGACAAGTTCTTGTCGTTGTGAGCATTTGAGGTCTCCTAGGCATTTGTTGAGGACGTGAAATGCTTTGAGTTTCTTTCTTTTGGTTTTCAAAGTAAGACAACTGTAGTTCTCGTCTTATTCGAATATGTGCTTCTAACAAGTCTGCTGGATTCGAAGCGCGAATTATTTGACCTAAACGTGGTTCGAGTCCGGTAAGCAATGTATTAAGTGCCATTGTTTCGATTAAATGAGATTGTGCTTGCTTTTGTCCAGCAGTGAGAATAGATTTTTGTACACAAGAATGCATTTTTGCATTCAGCACTTGCAAACGGTTGAAAAATGTCAAAGCACTTTCGCTCGGTAGTTGTTTGATGCGTTGGAGGTCTTGTATCAGCGACGTAAGGTCACGAGAATCTCCAAAGTGCAAATTTAGCAGATGTTTAATTTCATGATAGGTAGTTGGATTTCTTGAACTTATAAGTTGTGCGGCTCTCCCACGCAACTTATTTTTTATGTGAATCACTAGGAATAGTCTCTGATCCACTGCGGCCATGCGATAAGCACAGACACAAGCGTTCAGGAATGTATTGAGGAAAATTTCTCCTTCAAATTCGGGTACGATTGAAAATATTTCTGATAGTCTATACGGTTCTACTTCGACTTCATGATCTTCGTTTTCACCAAGACCGTTTTCTGCCATTTTGTATAGGGAAGTTCAGGGTATAGATAATCGAACAGTTTCAAAATTTCAAAGGTGCAAATAAAAAATACGAGATGATTCGGTATCACTTACAGTATTGTTCTTCTCATCTGTGATTCGTCGTGTTCTCGAAGTCGTCCAGCCAGGGGCTTCACTAGGTGTTCCTTCCGCTGTCTTCTTCAAGTGGTGACTCCTCGGGGTTGTTGGTTCTTCGTTGTTGAAGGATTGGAATCCACCGCTATCAGTTAGACCAATTTCTTGTTCTGATAACGTTTGCCGATCCTACCGACTGCGCCAATTGTTATATCTCTACTTTGAGATTTCACTTTTTAAAAAACACTTTTCTACTTGACAAGTTACTTTATTCAAAAGACAATGGTTACTTGAAAATTCTGATGGCTCTCTGCCATATGACTACTAGACTAATTCTAACTATACTAATCGCCAAGGTTGCCACGCAGGGTCCTTTTATAATATCGGATCTGCAGTGTCAGCGCTGATCCTAGAAATTGTAGGAAGCAGATAGAAATATGATCAATGCTGATTCTGCTTCTCACCATATGAAAATACTGAGAAGCTGTTATCTGGTAACTTGATATATTCTGAGTGTGCTTATTTTACCATATAACAGATATATAGATTGAACAAAGTAAATTCAACCTACTTAACAAAAAAGTAAACTGGACATCCTTTTGATTTAACATTGCTTTTTACAAGAATCTTATATACCTAATAGCATCTCAAGATGAATACATTTGGAATCTCATATTGACGAAGTGTCCGTATAAAATCTATTAGTTTCACTAGTGTCAAGTTGTTTTGGCATGCAAAATGTCAACAAAAAGTCAGCAAATTGCTATAAAATTACTAGGGCTATACTTTTTTACAAATGAATGAACTATTCTGAATGTCATCATTCAACACTGTGACTGCCGGCATACTAATTTATGATTGTTTTATTTTGCGTCGTCGTTTATGACTGTCAGCACCACTATCATTCCCGGCCGTGTCAAGTTTTTTGGGCCGACTTTATAAAGAATTATGTATGCTCATCGGAATCGCAGCGCAAAATTTTATAAGCCTACAAAATTCCGCGGCGCCTGACGTCCAATAATTGAAAATATATCACATGGAAATTGTGTTAAACTTTTCATTCGAAATCTCTTACATTGTTGAAAATTAAGTAACTTATAATGGATGATTTTTGATATGGCACTCTTGACACATTGCAGGTTCTCTATCACACCCATCGCGATATGTTCCGACTTTCCTTACTCTTTTTCGTGCCTCTGCTCTTGAAATTTCTTTTGTTACGTTGGTATAACAAGTTTTACATAGCTTCCGAGTTTTCTCATCAGTTTTTTCCAATAAATGTGCTCCTTTGGGTATCATTAGACTCCTTTTGTTGACATCATTTCCATATAATGAACTCCTGGCTATGTCTTCTCTGAATTTATTGATATTCGATTTCGAATGGGTATGTTCTTTATATATGTTGAATATGGTTGAATGCATTCACTATAGACATGCCTGTCAGCAGATCAAAAAAAACCTTTCGGTACCACTTGATGCCTCGTCGATTACAAGTACTGTATGAAGCCATTTGGTCAGACTTGACACTTTCCTTTATTATAATTGATGATAACTTCAGGCTCCAGTTTTGCTGCTTCGTTTGCTTTGATTTCTTTCGAGGGGCCTCATCAGCTGTTGGTAACAGTGTCTTTTGCCCTTACTTGAAGGCGGAGGAACTATCATCTCAAGTCCGTGTAATGTGGATAGCATAAGGACGTCCCTAGCATCTTTCCATTTGGAGACAACAATCCCATCGATAGTCTCTCGTCCAATGTATTTATGTTTTTTCAATTTCTTGTTCGTGACATCTTTCGAGAGGTGTTTTCTTGATCGCCTAATTGAACCTACTAAATGTGTTTTTTTGGTTAGAAGAATCTCAGCTACAGGACAACTAGTATAAAAGTTGTCCGTGTAGAGCAGTGGTTCTTAACCTTCTAGTGATGAGGCACCATTTGACATTTTCTTTGTTTCGCCATGGACCACTCACTGTTTGGAGGTGAATAAGAAAATTGAATGAAGAATGATGGATGGTTGTTCGATACATGAATAAAACATGCAAACTGTTCAAAGCCAACAATATATTTTTTTTTGCGGAAACTCAACATTACAGAGACAGTTCATATTTTAATGCGATTTTTGTGACTGCATTCTCTTAACTAACTCCTGAATCCTTGGTTCAGTGCCACTCAAAGCCAAACGCATGTCGTCACTAGCATCCAACCGATTTCGGTGTTTGTTTTTAATTATTTGAAGCGCCGAGAACCCCTGCTCGCATAGATATGTTGATGAAAACGAAGTTAGATATCGAATAGCAATATTCCGAATATTCTCAAAAGAAATTGCCTTTTGGCTCCAAAAATCTTCAAGATCAATTCCTGCTTCGAATGTATCTTTCAAGTTAGTATCATGTTGCATTTCAATAACTTTTTCTTGAATTCCATCAGGCACCTCAGAAATATTGACTATGAACGGATTGCGGATCAGTTTCCGAATACCTTTGTCCTCACAATCAGGAAAATAGCGATCGAATTCACTTTCCAAGTTCACCAAATGGTGTGTGATGTTCTCTCCTATTTCTCCTTTGATCTCAGCACTCTGTTCGTCAATACTCTGATTCAGCTTATCAAACGGAAAAAAATTATCTTTTTCGACTTTTTTAATCCATAGCTCGATTTTAGCGACAAATGCAGCGATTTTATCTTCATATGCAAATATACTGCTAGTGCCTTGCAATTTCGAATTTCCTGACCCTTGAAGTTGAAGATTTAATTTATTCAGTTGTGCGAAAAAATCAACCAAATAAGGAAATCGTATTTGAAATTGCAAATCGCAGAACTTATCAAGCAACTCTGTGTTCCTGTCAGTTAAGAATGTTTGTACTTCCTCTCTTAGTTCGTACAACCTCGACAGCATGTTTCCTTTGGAAAGCCAACGCACTTCCGTGTGAAAAAGCAGAGTTTCGTGTTCAGAGTTCATATCAGAGCACAATTTTTTGAAGAGGTGAGTGTTAAGTGCACTGTTTTTAATGAAGTTAACTACTTTTATAGCTGTTGTCATCGTAATAGTCAAGCATTCCGGGAGAGTTTTGGCAGCCAATGCTTGACGATGAATTACGCAGTGCGTCGTAATTGCAGATGGATTTTCAGTTTTTATCAGTGCTGCGAGGCCAGAGCGGGAACCAAGCATAGCAGGAGCACCATCCGTACAGAACCCCGCAAGCTTTTGCCACATGAGCCCATGTTTTTCGAAATATTGACTTATCTTAATCATAACATCTGCACCTTTCGACGTCGTTTCCAGTTCTTGAGAGAAAAGTAACTCCTCTTCAAACTTCTTATTATTCTCATTCAAAAATCGAATGAATACAAGTAATTGACAACATTGTGAAACGTCGGTAGATTCATCACATTGTAGCGCAAAATAAGGACTACATTTTATCTTGTCAGTAACTTGTTCTTCAATATCATTCAACATTTTTTGAATACGCGACTTCACAGTGACGTTTGAAAGTGGTATTTCACGAATTTTCTTTTGAGCTTCCTGCCCTAAGAGCTCTTGTGCAGCTTTAAGCATACAAGGCTTTATCAGAGATTCACCGATTGTATGTGCTTTTTTGGATTTTGCAATCAATTTTGAAATTTCAAATGATGCAGATAAAGTTTTTTAAGATGTTGCAAAACTCGTTCCACTAGGTCCGAGTTTCATTTTTTTAAGATTAATCAGTTTGCCTTCGACGAATTCTCGCGGACGGTCGCAGTGATTCGGATGTACGGTTTTCAAATGACGTTCCAAGTTTGCCGGCTTCAAAGCATCATTGGAAAGAACAGTTGTGGATATTACGCATTGAGGCCTAATCTCCCCATTTCTTTCTATTGAAGTAAATCCCAGTTTAATATAGTCGCCATCATATTTCCGTTTCGGTGGCATTTTTCTAAAAAAAATAATTACATTATATCCACGTACTCACTAACCTGAAAGTATCACAGAAAAAACCTGAATGAAATATACTATAACAGGGGTATAAAGTATGTAAAATCGCATTTTTAAAGAAACGTAGCAGATTTAACAATATGACAATTCACACGTTCGAATAGGTATATTAAATTCGATATAGTTAGTATTCACAGATCACAGTATAGGTACCTGAGTTAGAATTAACGTGTGACAGATATAAAACACTGTAGAGGGTTCTGCCTTCATCCAATAATCCCTCAGTCAATGCCAGTACGACAGTTTCGTCAATTCCAAGACCTGCAGGGCGCTGTTCTTCAGTCCGTTCATCATATATTTGGCATTCCCATGTGAACATAGGAGTGGGTGATATTTTTTGTCGGTTACTCGACCGAAAAGATACATATAATAATGAAAATGATGCAAAGCCCTAATTTCGAGTAACAATGGAAAATGAAAAAAGTCCACCGCCCCGTGTGGGAGTCGAACTCACAACCTCTGGGTTACTTGCCCAACGCTCTGCCAATTGAGCCAACGAGTCGTCCGTTGGTCAATCGGCAGGTAGGTCGAGTTCTCATCATACACCAAGCGGCAGAATCCTTCCAATTCCCGAAGTCACTCGAAATCATGCACTATACGAAGCATCGCTGGCAGGATGGTACTATACAGTCTCTATATTTCTCCGTTCGTCCTCTGGCATTGTCTTTCCTTGTATACGGAAATGTCCGCAAGCAGAGCGTTGGGCATGTAACCCAGTTCGACTCTCACACGGGGCTGTGGAGTTTTTTCATTTTCCATTGTCACTCGAAATCAGGGCTTTCCATCATTTTCATTATTATATGTATCTTTTCGGTCGAGTAACCGACAAAAATTATCACCCACTCCTATGTATAGATTGCTTGCGTACATTTCCGTATACAAGGAAAGACAATGCCAGAGGACGAACGGGAAAATATGGAGACTGTATAGTTCCATCCTGCCAGCGATGCTTCGTATAGTGCATGATTTCGAGTGACTTCGGGAATTGGAACGATCTGCCGCTTGGTGGGTGATGAGAACTCGACCTCCCTGCCGATTGACCGACGGACGACCCGTTAGCTTAATTGGCAGAGCGATGGGCATGTAACCCAGAGGTTGTGAGTTCGACTCTCTCATTATTATTTCCATGTAAAGCCGCTTGAACTGCATAACCTGGAAAGTTTGACTCCATATTTGTGGCTCTTAGATGGTATATACTGACGAACTTTTAACCTGCCTCTCTATGGTATCATGCTTTCGTCTATGCCCATTTCTTCTCCCACGGTATGAGTCTGCCGAAAAGAATCATTCCATATATCAAGAACAGGTTCGATTTTGTGAAGCTTATCATCATTCGTTTCGTGTTCCTTATCGCTGAAGTGAATCATCCTCAATAGCATTTTAAAACGATCCCTTGATAATACTTGAAATACTTGATTTTTGTATAGCACGTACATCGGTTGACCAATACGATGCAATAGCCGGACGACAATTCAAACCCATCCAAATATAAAAGCCAACAAATTTACGTATTTCCTATTCATTTGTAGGGTACCACTGATTTAGTCTTCATTTGCGAGTAACATTTCTGTGGTCGGTACTCGAAAGGTCGTAAGTAGAGTTTTGACGTTCTATGGAAAACGAGGAACAATTTTCGAATCATGCTCTGATATCGAGGAATATCTTTTCTAGAATTCTTGATTTTCATTCTGTGGTAATTTCACATTCCAGAACATTGTATAGTTGAAATTTTTGCAGAGTGTTTGTATTTTGTAGTAATATTAAAACTTACAGCCTTTTCACTTATTCACCCGCTCAGAATAACATAAGTATATTTATGACTAGAGTGTTCCTTCTTAGTAACACTGAAAAGGCATCAACTCGACATATATTTTCCGATGAGTACCGCAACATTCACTCAAAAGGACATAAGTGGACTTTTGTCTCCAAGGCCTATTTTTACTAGACTATGAAAACAGCGTAAATATATTTATGCCTTTAGGTATTTGGAACAATGAACACTTTTTGATAATATGAACCAGTGAAATTCCCATCTAATAACATGATTTATATATTTCATGTAACAAAACGAATTCAGGAAATCTGGTGAACTTGAGAGATAATGCGATCATATTATGAAACTGGTATCATTCTTTCTAATTCTCTTCATCTGAAAATCACCTATCTATATCTGGATCAGTATCTTCATTCAAATCTGCAGTTATTTGAAGATTCATGTAATAACTTTGCACCTCCTATCTAGCATTTTTGATATCTTTATCAAGTTGACCTTCTTCTTCTTCGAAATAGGTCGAGGGCCTTTATGTAATGGTTTCAGTTTGAAGTTCTGTAAGATAATCAGTTTCTGACTTTTTCGAAAAAAACTTATTTCCTTGAATTCGTCATATTCATCATTGAGACTGAGCTTATATTTGACTGCAATAGATCTGTCATTACGTAGACAGCAAACGGAGCGCCATTTGAATCCTTTGTTCTTGCTATTTTGAAGGGGACCTTTTTGAGATGTTTATTCAGATAATGAAATACAATTTTCCTAATCCATAACAAAAACCTCGAATTTTCGTTTCTTACTGGCTGTCCTGACTAGCTGATACCAATCTCTTGGTACATGAATATCAAAGGAACATTCCTTTTTTGCTCTCTCTATAACAGCATGATCAACATCGCATTCCATGTGGGTGTGACCTGGAACCAGGAACTTATGGTCGATGATTTCCAGGGAAGGATGTTGGTGTATAACATACTGAAACATGGAGGACACGATGTTGTTTTTATTCTGTCCACCACAAGTATCAGAATAAAAAACAATGTGTGTGACACCACTTGGAATGTCCATTATGAAACGTTCCAGACAAGAATCTACCTCATTTGCACCTCTCTCAGCAGTACATTCTTGCCACATAAAATGACTAGACTCTCCTAAAATACAATTATGTATTGTCAGGTTATAAGTCGCCAACTGTGTCAGGTAGAACATCTTATTGGTTGATAAATGAGGTGTTCGTAAAACTTGCTGCAGATCGAAAGTATATGTGATGTAGGAAGCATCCTGCCCAAGTAACATTTCAAATGCCTAATAGCTTCGACAAGACTTAAAAGAGGTTATGTGAGCGCAAATGATAGGTCCAATTTGTTCTACCGTTTCATGAATACCCTGGAAAAAGCAAATTGGCCTTCATGACCTTATAATCCTATTGAAAGGTTTCAAGATACTTTGATAGAACTATCGCATAAAACAATTTGGCATTCGGGTCACTTCGGTTTAAGGGAGCTCTGTGAGAGTCATTGAAATTCTTTATCAAGACTATTTAGTCTTGACAACCCTCTTGAAACACTTAAGTTTCATTAGTGTCTCGAATTTGACCGAGAGGTTTTGAACTGATCCTATGAAAATACCTCATAAAGCTATCACAAAACCAAATTCACGCTAGGCCAATTAGGATTTGACTGAGGCAATAATAAAACCTAATGGCATTATTCTATCTATGTGGAAGTAATTATTAAAACCTATTAGCCACAATGAATTCATCCAAGTCAATCATAAAATCTATAGGATTCATCAATTTTTATTTAGAACTGTGATAAAACCGAATCCCATGATATAAATGTTCGTATTTTTTTGCCTACGACTCATCACGTTGAAATGAACTCGCAAGAAAATAAATGGTGTAAAATTGAGAGAAATGGCAACTTCAAGCGAAAAAATTAAGAAAATTACTTGAGAATCAAAAACCAAGTCGTGAATGCCACAGTAAACCGGAATTCTCAAGCCCAATCAATTCCCAACACTGCGACTTTCTATACATCTCAACTGAAACCACCAAATAATAGCAAGAATTCATTAGGGCCTGATGTGCATGGAGTACCATCAACGAGTCGGAACGTACTGGAAAATACCGCTGATACATCTGAATGGGAGCTAGGAAGCGAGGAAAATGACAACAGTTTTGCCCAAATTATGTCAGATGGCGAGTTTTGCAAGAAATTGAGAGGATGGAGCATTCAACATAATATCAGGCAAACTGCTTTGAAAGATTTGATGTCCATCGTTAACAAGAGAATACCAGATTTGTTACCCAAAGATCCAAGAACACTACTTCAAACTCCAATCAGCATTACAATACAAGAAGTTGGTAAAGGCCAATACTGGCATCAGGGGCTGAAGAAATGCTTGGATGGAATTGTTTCCGAGTTGGAAGACATGAATATGATATCATTCAAAGTGAATTTAGATGGATTGCCAACATACAAGAGCTCCAAAGATGAATTCTGGCCAATTTTATTCAACATAAAAGAGAAACCAGATGTATTACCAATGGCTATTGGTATATATTGTGGAAAATGTAAACCCTCAGACTTGGATGCCTTTCTAAATCCATTCATTGAAGAAATGAATGATCTGATCGAAAATGGTTACATTGTTGGCACAAAACAAAATAAAAGTTAGGTTGGAATGTTTTATATGTGACTCGCCTTCTCGAGCTTTCAATTCAACTCTTGTTCTAGCTCATACATATATTACCCACCTTATTGAATTTCGAATTATTTTTTCAGGAGTTGCTAACTTCAACAGCCAAAATGGATGTCAAGAATGACAAATAACTGGCGAATATTCTTATGTCTCAAGGACAAATTATTATCCACGCAGAAAGTACCCAAATAGAAACGATGTCGAGTTTAGATCCAGGGTATATGGACTCCATCATAAAATTGACTCACCTCTGCTAAAACTTCCAATTGACATGGTTCAAGATTTTCCTGTAGCTGATCCTCTCCATTTGGTAGATTTAGGCATAATGAAAAGATGTTTGATTGGATGGAGAGATGGAAACTTCGGAATTTATAAAACAAAATGGTCAGCAAAAGATACTGAACATATATCAGAATACTTACTGAGATGCAAGATGCCTTATGAAATTCATCGTGCTATCAGAGGTCTTGACTGTCTTGCATACTGGAAAGGTTTCGAATTTAGGAATTTTTTGCACTATATAGCTATCGTAATCCTGAAATATTATTTGCCTATTGATGCATATCAACATTTTCTTTTATTCTTCTGTGCCATCACTATCTGTTCTTCTGATCACTATAGAAACTATTTTAGAACAATTTGTGGAATTTTATGGAGACATTTATGGCGCTGACTACATCACAAGCAACGTTCATAATCTAATTCATTTAGTTGATGATGTCAACAGATTTGGTATATTGCCTAAAATCAGTGCATATCCATTTGAAAGCAAACTATTCCAAATAAAAAATCTCTTGAGGACAGGACATAAGCCATCACAACAAGCAGCAAGACGGCTGCAAGAACTCAATTTAGTAAGAAAAAATTGTATACAGCCAAATCAAGGAACACAGTTATGCTTCAGTAATGAAATAATTGAAGTTCCTGTATGTTATTCAAACTTTTTCAGTGAAACTGACAATGTTAAATTTTACGACAATGTTAAAAACAAAGGTTATTTGTTGAGAGCTGATACACAAAATCGGTGGTTCCTCACAAATGGAGGAGAAATTATATCTTTCAAGTATAGTATGTTACAGCATGATAGATTGAATATTCTGGGACGAGCATTGAAGTACACCTATGACTATTTTGAAACTCCATTGAAATCGTCTTTTCTCAATATTTATGCATCTAATGATGAAGAAGATGAACCGAAACTCATTGAATTATGTGAAATCAAGTGTAAAATGGTGATAGTTTCTGAGCCAAATGATGATTGTTTTGTATTCATCCCTTTGCTACAAACCCTTTCATTTTAATTGATGTAAACCTCAAACAAATTTAAAAAAAATCTCCTTCAATAAAAGTTATAATGGAAAATAAACTGTTTTATTCACTCTCCCATTTGAACATTATTATGATGAGAACTATAAATAAATAAGCAATGAGTTTAATATTTGATTCTTTTTTGTACAAGTAGGAACACAAAACAATAAATATACAATTAATATTAAAATGGAAACTTATAAAGGTATATCAATGAACAAAATTCAATCCGATCTATCTCATCTCAACATCTACAATTATCCAAGAAATTCAATATCAAATTCAATAACTATCAGCGCCAGACGAGGTTTCAGTATCACTCAAATGTTGTTTATTCTCATCAACGAGCACCATGGTAGGTGATTCATTTTCTTTATTTTCATTTTGGATCTGATGCTTGAGCTTATAATTAAGATTTTTAGGTCTACATTTATGCTTTGATTCCTTCGTTCCTTTTGCCAACTGTCTTTGTTGACTATTTTTCAAAATTCTTTTGAAAAAGGCATCACATTCCTTTTCACCAAGAGAAGAGTCAGCTTTCAATATCAATTTGAGAAAACATGAACGGAAGTTCTCAAAAAATTTGAATGGTATTTTAGAGAGGCCGACTTGTTGACTAGACCGACAATTTCCTGTCCAAGAAACAGTTGTCAAAAATTTTCTGTCAAAAAAATAATCAATTAATTTGTAACAAAAGTCTAATCCATTCTGTTTGCCACTGCATCCACATATGAAAGACATATTTGTTATAATTCTTTTCATATGGGTTGCATCTCTCAATTTGTTTCCAAACTCTTGGAGTTCCTCAAGTGATTCAATGGGTTTGTTCAAAACTGAATTTTGACTCTCATTCTGGCACTGATTTGCCATATCACCTTTCATTTCTATTCTTCCAATCATTCTTTCAAGTGTATCTACTTGGGTTTTCAGTTGACCAATAGCAATTATATTTTTTTCTTGGTTAGCCAAAATTGAATTGAAAATGAAAGTCATATCATTATTATTGATGCAACTGTCTAAGGAAATCAGATTATCATCATCTATATTTTCTACTTGTGTAGGTGCCTAGAATAAATAAAATAATGGGTAGGTATTTCAAATGCTATTTCAGATGTACTTATATACACTATCCAATGGCATATCATAGTCATTCTGAAAGATAAAAATCTGAAATATCCAGGATTTGTTATAAACACAAGAACATACCTTTTATATTATTATTATGACAAGTGAGAAAATCACTTCCAATTCAACCTGGTTTTCAATTCAATACTTGGAAAAAGCTCTTCAATAGTAACTTATCATGAGTGAACACAGATTTTGAGCTATTGAACTAGTTATCGAAATCAATGCTACAAAAAATTTCATAGCCCTTTGCAAATCATTTGAGTTGAAATCTCAATTGACGTTTTCTGTTTAGGAAGGCGGTAATGTTTGGTAGAATTTAGTAGAATTTAGAAATTGAAAAGAATATACAATATACCAATTGAAATATTATATATATACTACTGAGGTGATAGCATGTGTATTAAATTGCTCCTCGTTAATCGACTGTTTCAAAGGTTACTGTGAATAAAAAAAATTGTGATTTTCTTCCCGGACCCTAAGACCTGGACTGTGATAATGAACTTGTGAAAAAACTGTGAAAAGACCAACTTAAAACTGAAAAAAAACGTGAAATCCAATATTATGTGGTGATAAAACGAACTGTAAGTAAGGCACATTATCGTTTATTCCTAACCCAGTTGAAGCTAGTTAGTGGGGATATCGATCAGCGGAACACAACAATCGAGTTCAATTTGAATTCAGTATCACCTCTTTCTCGGCGAAGTGATTGTCAGTCGTCGTTCGTCTTATCAAAGATCGAGCGAATCCAAAGACGTAACTAATAATTATTATGTCCAGAGATTCAGCAAAGCCATCACCTGTAACCAATGAAGATATATTCAACACACTCCAGGGTATAATAAAACAAAATCAGGATTTGAAGGATGAAATCCATACACTCAAAAATGAAATAAAGGAAGAACTGAATAATTTGAAACAGAAAAATGAGGAACTAGAAAATGAAAATAAGTCATTAAAAAATTGTTACTTTTCTATATACTTCCACGGAAAAATGTTCCTCAGAAATCTTTACTATCATTCCATCACTAGCAATATCAGTCAGACGAACTCGACAGGTCCAGTCAGTACATCCTTTTGTTGTCAACCTTGAAATATGTTAAACAACACTATACCAAAACTCGTTCGTCTATAGAAAGGCAAATCCTTGGAATCAAGAACTCATAACCTTCACATATATTCTCCTTGAGTACGCACGATGTTCTTCGAACATCATAGGAATGTCATTTCGTGCGCTCCCAAAATATAAAAAAATATTTTCGTTGTTTGTGGTGCTTCAATTTACAGATTACTGCAGCACCACCTATATTATTTGTTGATTTTCAAATACATCAGAATAAATTGAAAAGAGACACTTTTTTTTGGTAGTTAAAATGATGTGATTCAAAGTGAAAACATAATTTTCAATAATGAAAGACACATGCGCCAAGTATGTTTGATTCGAAATTTCCAACACACTTCTTGATTAAGTTGAAATTATTTCCCAACCACAGTATTTCTGATGAAAAACGTTCATGATTTCTTAAGTCAACGCTCGAATAGTTTCAGTGGAATAATATTGATACGATAATCGTGAAAAACTATTATCATTGAAGTTTGAGATATTTTTCAACACCTTCGATTCTTACATTGAGGAATGCATTTTTGTACGAATAAAAAGTTTTTGAATACTGTCTGTAGGTCAATCGAGGAGGTGGTATATTCATTATTCCAAATTTTTTGGGATTTTCTCTCCTCGTTTCTATAAAATAAAAATATGAATATTATTTCAATATACGTGTAGTAAGGACAAATCAGATGATTTGCTCCAAAATGTCACTGCGTTTAAAGAATTTTCCTATCAGAGAGCCTAAAAGAAAAATTCACTAGCTTGTCAGTGACAATTTGTATTGAAAAAATTTTTGGAGAAGGGAAATAAAGGTATATAGAAAAAATATCAAATTTCCACTTATCTTTGGACGTTTCGGGACCGGTTCTGCTCCCGTTTTCAACATGTGGTTCCCTTCGTTGCAGACTTTGAAAGCATTCTGAAACCCATCGAGCATAATGAACCTAATAATGATAAATCATTCACTGTTAAAACATTCCAATGTTCCAATGTTCCACACTCATTCTGTTTCCACATCAAATGTAGCTTCGATGATTCATTATCGAAATTGATTCATTACCGTGGTATTGATGCTGCAGATGTATTTGTTACTAGAATAGAAGAACAAGTTCACCAACTCTATAACAAGTATTTGAAATATCCTAGAGAAATGTTACCTCCGACAGACACACAGGAACATAATTCCAATACCAGTACAACATGCCATATTTGTGATAAACCAATTGGGGTGGGTGAGGTCAAAGTTCGAGATTACTGCCATCTAACAGGGGTGTATAGAGGAGGCGCACATTCTAGGTGCAATTTGAATTACAAAATTCCCAAATTCATCCCCGTGTCCTTCCACAACCTCACGCATTATGACTGTCATCTTTTTATAAAGGAATTGGCTTTGAATAAAGAAAAAATTGATGTGTTGCCACAAAACAAAGAAAAATACATTTCTTCTCCTAAACATATTCTAGTTGAGAAGGGTGAGGGTGAGGCAAATGATGTATACATGAAATTACGATTTCTTGATTCATTTCGATTCTTACCCGGATCTCTTGATAAATTGAGTCAAACATTGCAGTCAAACCAGTGTACTGAAATCAGGAAATATTTTCCTAATCAGGAAGAATTTGATGAATTCAGGCAGAAGGGTATTTTTCCCTACTCATACGTGAGTTCAATCGAGAAATTGAATGAAACAAATTTACCGCATGAAAATATTTTTTTCGATATTCTGCGTAATGAGGGAGTAAGTTCAGAAAATTACAAAAAAGCAGAAAATGTGTGGAAAATATTCAAATATAAAACTTTGGGTGACTACTCTGATGTTTACCTCAAATCTGATGTATTATTACTCGCGGATATATTTGAAAATTTCCGTGAATTTTGTATACGAATATATAAGTTGGATCCAGCACAATACTATACAGCACCATCATTGAGTTGCGATGCTATGTTGCGCAATACAGGTACTCAACTTGAACTAATTACCGATATAAACATGCTACATTTTTTTAGAAAGGGTATTAGGGGTGGTGTTAGCCAGTGTTCTACTAGGAAAGCTCCAGCTAATAACAAATTCATACAAAACTACGATAAATTCAAACCAGATTCATATCTTTTGTACTTGGATGCAACTAATCTGTATGGATGTACTATGAGTCAATCTTTGCCCAAAGGTGATTTCAGATGGCTAACTGAAGAAGAAATTCCAAATTTTGATTGTTCGGTGTTGGAAGACGATTCTGAAAAAGGATACGTATTAGAAGTAGACATACAATATCCAGAAAAACGACATGATTTTCATAATGATTTTCCATTTTGTCCAGAAAATATTACTCCACCAAATGGGAAACACCCGAAACTGATTTTGAACCTTTATGATAAGAGTTAATATATCATACACTACAGGAATCTCAAACAGTGTTTGAAACACGGTTTAATATTGAAGAAGACTCATAGAATTTTGGAATTTTCCCAAGAAAAATGGTTAAAATCATATATTGACCTAAATACCAAACTTCGTAATACTGCCAGAAATGCGTTTGAGAAAGATCTCATCGAATATCTCACAAATTCAATTTTTGGTAAGACCATGGAAAATGTCGATAAGCGTGTGAATATAAAGCTCTTATCACATTGGGAAAATAGACGTGGTGCACAATCTCTTATAAGTAAACCTCATTTCAAGTCGTGTTCAGTATTTTCCGAGAACTTGGCAGCCATTCAAATGAACCAACTGAAAGTTTGCTATAATAAACCTCTATATGTGGGTTTTTGCATTCTTGATATATCAAAAACTGTAATGTATGATTTTTATTATGATTTCATCAAAGCAAACTATGGTGAAAACGCTTCACTATGCTACACCGATACAGATTCGTTGATATTACACATAAATACTGAGAATGTATATGATGATATTAAAAAAAAAATTATATTGGTTCGATACATCAAATTATCCAGACAACAATATTCATGGTATTCCACAAACCAACTCAGTAGTTGGGAAATTCAAGGATGAGTATAGTGGATCTCCCATAAAGAGTTTCTACGGCACCGGGGCCGAGGCTAATTGTGTCAAGCTGAGTAATAGTGAAACAAAAAAAGCTAAGGGTATATCTAAAAATGTAATGAAGAATCAACTAGATTTTACAAACTTCAAACAAATTGTTGAAGAAGGTGGTGTGGTATATAGAAAAATGTATGTTTTTCGATCCTATTTACATGTGATGTACACTGAATTGAAAAATAAAGTTGCATGGTCATCTCATGATGATAAAAAATATGTTTTACCTGGTATTGCTAAAACGTTAGCTTGGGGGCACAAATCTATCAATGAATCACGCAACATTAATGTACAAAGCGATAGGGATTTAGATTTGTTAATCGAATTAGCCGAAGACTTATGTAGTGACGTAGAAATTGATGACTTTTATATTCGAAATTTTGATTTGAGTAACACTTGACAATATTTTTATTTCACTTATGCAACTATTACTCTAACATACAATATGCACTATGTTCATTCGAAATTCTGTTCCATTTATTATAAAAATGTTTGTATTACTTTGACTTTATTTCAAGATTTGTATTGAACTCATGAAACTGAAACTATTATTTCAATTAACGACGAAATCATTTTGTTTTGTTTATTCTTTGTTGAACTGGTTTGGTGAAACCTGTTTGTAGAAATTTGTGGAAGGGTGGACCTGTTTGATGTATGTTTCATTGAGGGAGGGATAGGAGTTTGATTATAAAATCCAGACATCATACTAGTCATCTCATTCTGTACCACATACAAATATCAAAATGTGGATGGCATATGTGACTGAAGTTGAAATAAGTGATTTGAAAAGTGATGTTGAAAATCTGCATCAGACTTTCAGTAATTTACGCTTTGATGCTGAACACGAGGCGGTGTACGGTATGGCAAACAATGACTGAGAAATCAAAGAGATCCTGATTTGCCTGATATTGTAGTTGCTAACAAATCAAGAATTACTGTGGAATGTGCTGGTGATGTTGAAATTAGAACCATCACAGATAAAGAGCACAAAATACTGTTGAATGGAGTGCATTATGTTCCAGGATTGACAACAAATCTTTTATCTGTCTGTCAATTGATAGGTAATGGAAATAGTCCATGAGAATGGATGTGAAATTTTCAATTCAGAGAATGTTTTGGTGGCAACTGCTAGTCTTGAAAACAATGTTTACAAACTGGATGTTTGTGAACATCAAAAGGTATGTTTTCAAACAATGAGCAGTGGTGTTTGGCATCAACGTTCAGGCCACATTAACAATAGCTACCTATATAATACAGCAAAGCTGGTAGATGGTCTTATATATAAGGGTGACGGTAGAATTGGAAGCTGCGAGGTGTGTTGTAAAGGCAAGCAAGCCCGTTTGCCTTTTCCCAAGGAAGGTAGTAGAGCACAGCAACTACTGGAGGTAATACACTCTGTCCTCTGCGGGCCCATGGAAACTACATCAATAGGTGGTGCTAAGTGTTTCCTTACATTCATAGACGACTACAGCAGAATGTGTTCGGTTTTTTTCACCAAGACTAAGGATGAAGTATTTGATAAATTTAAAGTTTGGTAGAAAACCAGCAAAATGTCAAAATCAAAGTGTTGAGAAGTGACAATGGAGGTGAATTCTGTAACAGTGTTTTTGACAGGTTCTTGAAAAATGCTGGCATCATTCATCAAACATCGAATAGCCACACTCCTCAGCAAAATGGAATAGCTGAGCGCTTCAATCGCACTATAGTGGAGAAAGCGAAGTATCTTTTGTTTGATAATGGCCTGAGCAAATCTTTATGGGCTGAAGCTTGTAACACAGCATGTTATCTGAAAAATCGATCAGAATAGACAAGAGCCACCAAATAGACAGGCGTAACCAAACAGACAGGAGCAACCAAACAGACAGGAGCAACCGAACAGACAGGAGCAACCGAACAGATAGGAGCAACCGAACAGACAGGAGCGAGCAGATCGACTGTCCAGTATCAGAGTTCAGAATGGAATGACGCTCCGAACGTTCTGACCGCCTCATATAGTTTTATTGATTATACAATCCGTCGTTATTATTATGGGTTGAAATGCAAATTGTGGAAGCATCAGTGCTGCAAAGAAAAAAATTGATGCTGAAGGAAATTTGTTCCAACTAATCATCTTCCCAAACAAGATTCTCGAGTACAGTCCCGCTCTGTTTCCACAGCAAGATCATCTCACGAGCCAATTGGCATCAGAGCCATATATGATTGAGAAGCAAGGAGGTGAGTCTTGTTGGTGATTTAATTGCGTCTTGTTCTTTTAGATTTCGCATTTTAGTATTAAAAATTGTGTCTGTTTACTATTCTAATTCAGTACGACATGCTTGCTCAAATGAGGTTTTGCTATTTGTCATTCATAGGGTAATTCAATAATTGAGACATTTTCGAGTTTGAAATGCTTGAGTATGAGTCACCGAGGAACATTTTTATTATTCACAGTTAAAAATCAAGTTACCCCAGCAAGAAACTCTAATAGCATAAGGGACAATCGAGTTGTCACCAGTAATTATATAGTCGACTTTGCTGATCATAACCCACGTGTGATTATTTGATATGGAACCTTGCAGCCACTAGCGAGTGCATCTGTAAATTGGCATTAGAAGAAGTTTTTGTAGTAGATATATGACTTTGCTACCGCTAGTGAGTGTATCTAATAATAAGAATAGGACTATTTTATAATCATTGGTAGAAAACATTGCTGATCTTGGTAAGTAATCATATAGAAAGTTGCATGACTTTTTTGCTGTAGTTATTCAGTCATTTCCCAGGATTCTTTTCGTAGAGGAAGGTGAAATTTTGACTGAAATTCGATTTCACTCCTCATAATTTCCACCCTGATGTTTGGTGTAAGAATAACAATTGATTGATTCCTAAAGAAACTTTCGGACTAATGATTTTCGAAATTCAATAGATCAATTGATTCACCCTTATGAAAACCTGAGTTTTTTTAGTGATTCAAAAAATAGGGGCTGCCTGATAGCAACAGCAGTATACCTTCCTGTAACAGAAAATTCACTTTCAGCAGAGCCCTTATTGCTATCATAGGATTACCATGTGCTGCTTCTAATGTGTAATGGTATTAGGATTTCTTGTAATGGTAGGAAGAAATATCAGCAGAAACTTGAATAGCACAATCTTTCTCAGTTTATGAATCATTGAGATTCACTACAATGAGTAGGTACAATATTATGGTCCAGAAATTTGTCAGGAAATTTACTGATAAAATCAGAAGAAATAGCAACTACGATGGATAATAAATTCAATAATCTCACAAAAACGAATGATATTGTTAAATTTCAACACTTATTAGGTACTCATTGGAGACTGAATTGAAATGATGGTATCTCGTCACAATGAGGGCTGATGTATTTTTCTTACGGATAACTAATATATCACCCCTAATTCTGCAGATTTGTTGATGAACAGGCACTAGCCTTCAGAGGACTCCAGTAAAATTTGGGGAATTTTGACATCGACCTCAACTCCATTTGTAGTGGCAACTGACGAATCGAAAAAATGTTAGCCTTCTCTACTGACAACATTTGGAAATGTAGTAGTGCACAAGCGCCATCCTTCAATATACTATTCAACGAACGGTACATTGAATATTTGTCTCACTACGCTTCGTTTCTCCTGAAAGTTTCATCACTCCATTCACCGTGAGTCACCCTGAAGATTGAATAATCAGTCCTATTGAGTGTATTATAATGATTTCAAACATCGCTCAGGAATCCGAATCAAGCTATCCTTTACCTGTTCTCGAGGGCTGAAAATACCATGAGGGCCTCCAGGAGAAAACTGACTCCACCAATCCCTCCTACCCTTGGAGACTTGGGTACCTTCCTAGATGGGTATTCAGGAAAAAGATACATTCATGCTATTCACTTATTTCAAGAGTATCGATTACGGAAAATGAAACAGCTTTTTTCTTCTTCTGTGAACAACTCCTCCATTCTGCAGTGGCAGGATTGGATGAAATTCACTTAGATGGAACCTTCAAAGTGGTGCCAAATAACTCAAGAATGAGGCATCTCCTAACGCTTCATGGAATAATACAGAACACGGTGAGCTGAAAAAATTTTTAGCTATCAGAGTTGAGGTTTTACAAATTTCAGAAAGAAATTAAAATTTTCGATAGTTGTAAAAACGTCGAGTTCTTTCCTTATCATGTTACATATTAATTCCAAACAGAAAACAGAATACTCTGAAACAGTTTTCGTGTATGATAGGTGTATTTGGGAAATAAATTCTCACACAAGTTGTCTCTTTATCGCATTCCATGGTGCTCATATATGTATTGATGACAAGCAAATCTTATGGGGCATATACTGATGAATTCAATTTCATGAAGAACATTGTCCCTCACTTCAGCCATGAATAATTATTTTTAATTATGAACTGGCCCTACAAAGATCGTTGTCAGATGCATGGCCTGACTCGGATGTACGAGGATGCTTTTTCCACTTCTGTCAGGTTCGGTTAGGTGGGGTTCAGTGCAAGTTTGGCAGATACCCGACCTGGGGGGGTAACAACATTTTCACTTCTCCGATTTGTTCCGTTTTCTCGGACCTTTCCTACTGTAGTCATTGCGTTGAATCCGAAAACACTGTACATCAACATCTTTCCTATGTAGAGTTAATAGAAGTAAGTTTGTTTCATTCCAGGGTTATTCATCTGTCTAACTTGCACTAGCCCTATACATTTCAGCCATTGGTTAGGAACTGCATCACAAATATCGTTACCAGTATAAAAATAGCCTGATTCGGCTGCACGAGGCAGGTTTTAGTTCGGTTGATATTCGAAATGCAAGTTCAACAAGTGCTCGAATCAATTTTTGGGCTGTAATCGTGGCCAACGATGGTTATTTTGATGTAATCTTTTTTAGGATTATCACTCATGATCACTTGAAAATTAACGACGTATTTTCAAATCATCGAAGGTATTGGGGACCAATGCTAGCATTTCATTATTTCTACAGATATTCATCATTTTGAGATAAAAGGTTGAAAAAAATTAAAAAAAAAGTCATATAATGTTTCATAATGGCAAAAATTGATATAGGTATATCTCAAGTGGTTCTTTTTGAGAATCTCTCGTTGGTTTGTGTGAGATTTGCTCATAGTGATCCTAGGATTTTAAGTCCAGAGTAGTCATAGCTGGCCACGATTACAGCAGAGCCCCCAAATCAAGTCTCCATCTGTTTAATGTGTATTTCGAATTACTTAATGATGAAGTTTCTCAAAATCTATAAAAGATTTAGATTCTATGTAGGACTCGAGAGTCCTGAACGTGGACACACTTTCACAGTGTGTTTCAGCTGAAACTTGTCAAGCTCTTCCATCTCTGAAGTCATAAAACATTGAAAATCACTCAGTACAATCGATTTTCATTCCCTCTTATCCTTCGTCTTATCCTCAGCACCTCCCCCTACTTCAGAATGTTCAATAGGACTATATAATGACTTCTACAAGGTAATCAAAACAAAATCAATTTTCTCATTCACATAAAAAAAGTAGAATTCGCTAGTTTTTATAAAATAATTTGGTCTGATTCAAAATTATATGGCAGAACGTCATATAATACTGCTTAAATTCGAGCATGACACCTGTATATTTGAAAATATCAGACAATAATTGTTTTGATGAGTTTTCAATTCTCACTCGATGAAACTGTAGATTATTAGTTAGTTCTCGTATTTCACAAAAACCCGAATAGCACATTGACTCAAAAATCATCAGAATATATGTAGTTTGTCTGTTTATTGAAGAGACTGATTTCTACTATCCACCATTTGTGACCATGTGAAATTTCCAAGGAAATATCTCATGAATCATTCACTCTTGTGTTCCATTCAATATTCACATGAAATACACTGAACCCTCATTCCTATTGAAATGAACATCTTCGATATACAAGGTGTATCATAATATGTTGAACACACTTCCGGAGATGATATGGCGTCTAAATAAAATGAAAAAAGATTCCATAAACATAGGTCGTAAAAGACTTAGTTTGCGAGATACAGGGTGTTGAAGTTGATAATGAAAAATAATGTTCATTGAATTGTTAGCTAACTGCTCAACAAAAATGCTTGATATTCAGGTGAATAAGCTCAGGAGTATTAGGTTTCAAACATAAAATCCTTCATAACTAGCTTAATATCTGCATACGTACTCCTAATACTTAGGAAAGTAATGTCCTAATACTCCCCACCCCTCCGCTGCGTGCGTTCCTAAATACACTCCTGCCCCCCTCCTGTCCGCCCGCGCTTCGTGAATAGAGTAAAAATCGTACAAAGCGCACGCAGTCGGCTTCGTTTTAGTTAGTATCAACCCATTTACGCCCACAGATACCATATGGTATCGCAAATCATCTTGCCCTTCTCCGAGACAACGCAATGATTATTGAAATAGCGGAATTTTGCTGTCATTGTTTTCGGATACATCTCCGCATTGGTAAACCAGTGAATTATATCGAGTGATTTCATTTTGAAAAGAACAAGGAACATTCGATAGTGGTAAGTAATTCTTGACTATTTTTGTTCCATTGAAGGTAACATGTAATACAGTAATCCATTACTTATGAATGATACAATATATGAGATGAAAAATTTGTATACAGGGTGTACTATAATAATCGTAAAGTCACGGACCAAATGGTACCCGTGGGCGTTTGATGATAATGAACATTCTAGGAAGGGTTTTCCACTTTCGCGAGCTTCAGATATGCAAAATGATGATGAAGATTCCCTCCAACCATTTGATGAGATATTTCTGGATCCACCGGATCCCAATGCCGACACAGACGAAATTAATGCTGACGGAGACGAAGGAGACATGATTTATAACCTCATTGGTTCTCCAGCCACACATCCATTTTGACCATTTATGATTTTTGCTATTGTGGGTCGTCAATTGAGAGCTCCTGCGGAAATGAAATTGTTCAATAATGGTAGAATTGTATAAAACACTCAGAATAATTAGCCCGGAACTGTAAGTGAACATTTTTGTCTTCAGGATGTGAAAATATACGCGTTAAATTATCTTCAAGAAGTTTTTGAAGATAGTGTGGAATAGCCCTGAACTTCGACAACAACAAAAAAATATTTTATGTGATCGTCTAAATGGAAAAATTAGATCCAAAGTGGATTTTTGACATAAAACCGATGGTTCAAAAATTTCCTGAGGCCGATTTTTCGACATGTCGCCAGTTGAGCTGTTTCAACTTTTTTTTGAAGATGAGATTTTTTAGTACCTTGAATGAATAAACATAATGCTCAATGGATTCATAATTGGAACATATTCAGGTAGAACAATGTGCCAGAAGTGTGACATTGGTCTTTGTACCAACTGCTTGCCTCTCATCACACCAAATAAAGTATTTGTTTCGTATGATAGCATATAATTAAGGTATGTATATTTTTCTGATTCCGCAATGGAAATGCTTTCAGAAGCCCACGGATACCATATGGTATCCGTTTTTTTTTTCAACATGACGTGATATTTTTCGTTTCTATAGCTAGTTCGAAGTAACAAACAATGAGTGAGTGTTTATTGTGTAATTTTTCACTTGGAACTGGCATAAAGGCAAGCATAGCCAGGGGAGATGGCCATAGAAATGCTTTTAAACGAACGAACCCGCTTACTGTCCACGAACAGTGTAGAAGAAACTATACTCGGCCATCATCTATCAAAAGCAGCAAAATTACTACAGATAGTAATGTGTCACATACAGTATTGACGCGGGCTACTGTACCTACTTTCGACTTCAAATGATCGTGCGTTATCTGTGGAAACGGAGCTGATACTTGAAAATGAAGAAAGCGTCCTCAAAAATACAGACGTACAGTATGTGAGATTGGCACTTTGAATTTAATAAAAAAATTCAACTCTGTTACTAAAAACCGTGGCGATGCTTTGAGCAAGGCAGTCAGAGAAAGAATATCAGAAATTATTGATTAAGTGGCGGCAGAAAGCCGTTACCACAAAGACTGTTATGTACATTTTTACCAAATCCCAAGTGACAGTAGTATGCCTCCGTTGAATGAAAAAGAACGAGCATATCGAAAGCTTTGTACTGAAATCGAAAACGGCGATGAATGTCAGTATTTATTATCCAATAACGTTCAACGGATCTCTCTAATTCTCGACGGAGATGATGGATATACTACTCAATATCTAAAACAGAAACGTACCCAACATTTTGCATGTGATGCTCATGTATCATACATTCAACCGAAATTCGAAAAATCTTGCGTTACAGTATTTGACGATTAGCGAGGAGATGTAAGTACAGAAATTGAAGAACAAAAGCGTCGATCCGCAGGTAAATCATGTGCAGACTTGAAATTCGAATCCCACTTATCGATTGTGTCTGGGACGGATGAATTTCTTTGAAATTCAGAAAACAAAGCACAAATTATAGACTCACTAATACAAAAATTACAGGAAAACCAAATGGTCGTACACCAAGCTGAAACAGACGCAGACACTCTGATCTCAGAAACAGCGATTGGTTTGTGTTCCGATAATCCTTCAGTTACTGTAGTCGCGACAGATACTGATATTTTTGTAGTATTGATAGCAAGATCAGATGAAAGTGATGCTTCAGAACTGAAGATGCCAAAACCTGGAAGTCATAAAAGGGGGAGTAAATACGAAAAAATATAGGCTGTTTGAAAGATGTCTTACTATTTGCACACGCTATGTCAGTCTGTGATACGACATCAGCGTTCTACAGAAAAGGCAAAGTGAAAAGCTTCCGATGCTAAGAAGACACGGAGTTGCGGACAATCGTTTCTGTGTTTAACGACCCTCGAGCTGAG
The DNA here is from genome assembly GCA_918026855.4 of Phaedon cochleariae. Lineage (NCBI taxonomy): Eukaryota > Metazoa > Arthropoda > Insecta > Coleoptera > Chrysomelidae > Phaedon > Phaedon cochleariae. The sequence continues at coordinate 12,613,088 of OU896717.1, forward strand.
CATAACGACATTGCGAAAGTTAGGGAAGCATGTGTTTTGCATATATATAATGAATCTGACTACAAGATGGATTTAGATGGGCTGAAGTACTTTTTGTTTGAACAGACATTTGCCATGCAAACTATAAAGAATGATTTCCAGCTCTCATCTTTGTCACCTACTGAAGATGCAACTCGACAACACTCGTATCGTGTATATTCATAAGTGCAGCGATGGTTGGGAAACTGCCTCCCACCGTGCGAATGGGGTTGGATAAAGCGTGGCCCAACACTTGTTCCAATCACTACAGAACTTCCCCCTGCACCTGATAATTTACTGAATCTCATCAGCTGTGGTTGTAAAGAATTATGTGAACATTAGTGCGAGTGTGGAAAAGCAGGTTTGATGTGTTCGGCAATGTGTCGCCATTGTGTTGACCAAACGTGTGAAAATTCATTGGACATAATACATGATGATGATTCAAATAATCAAGAAAAATGTTTTATCCTATCTTATAACTATTTTCAGATGTATTTTATACTTTTTTTTACTATTTGAAGTTCCATCAGGTAGATACTATTGTAAAGAAATGTGCAAATTAATTTTCATTTATTTTGACACCATGTATATCTTATGACGCAAGCCGCGGAAGCTTCGACAGTTTCCACTAGTTGTCAATTATTGAATACAGCGTCAGTATACCAAATTTCAGCTAGTTTTGAAGGATTTTTTGTATTTGGTCAATTTTGATCTAATAATCCTGCATCTACTTTCAAATTTTCGAAGAGAATTTCGAAAAGTTCAATCGCCACCCATGTTTTTTCTGAAAAATCACACATCAGAACTCCTTAGCGGTGCCACCAGGAGTCAGATTGACTAAATAATGCAACCGATCCACTCTCAGGTACTTAGTGATTTACCTAAATATCAAGAATTTTAGTTGAGCAGTTATGAAACAATTCAGTGAACATTTTCAACCCCAACAACATGTATATCGCAAACGAAATCTTCTTCGACCCATGTTTATAGAATTTTTCTCCATTTCTTTCTAACGCCCTATCACCTCTTTTTTATCGCTTGGTGCGCACGAAAGGGAATCCCTATATAATTGAAGTGTGGCTCACATAATACTCCGGGAGATAATACTGCGGTTGGAAATGAGAAACAAATTCCGTATCAACATGTGCCCGTAAATGCTTCTTAAGGGTGCTACAGCCCTTTGAAGTTTTAGGTCTGAAAATGCAGTTTCCTCTTCTTTTCTCTGGTTACCATTGATCCCAGTGTTCAAGTGACCTTACTCCAATTATCGAGCATGCTGATTGGTGTCGTCCATTTGTGCGTACCTAGCAGGCCTAATTTCCTGCCTCATTTGATTTACTATCAACGTGTTTATCGTCGTTATAACCGCTCACAAGTGTATTCTCTCCAGGGATTTTGAATAAGAACATTTTGCTAGAAAACCAGCTCAGCTTGAATCTTCATATTTCTGCCAAAATACCTGATTTTATATGGTCTATGAGATTTGAATGAAAAAAATTCAGTCTACTCGAATATCGAGCACCTAGAATCATGAAAATTTTTACTCAAGGGTTATTTGATCAACCAAACCGTTTCGTGATATATAAATCATGATTTAATATGCAGAGAAGTGCGAAAGTCGTAACCGAAGCTATAAATATATTGGAAGTGAAAAAAAAATCAATTATGAGCTTTTATCAAAACGGTCTAGAAAGAATGAAATTAAATGTTCTGATAATTTTCAACACAACTTATAATCAACTTATAACCTCATTATACCCAATATATATGATCATAAAAGCTTGTCGCGATGTTCAATATTTGAATGAATTGAAATTTTAAAAATTCAAACTCAGCAGATTCTACAAAATCAAATTAGTACTAGTTCATTAACACAAGGAGATCGCTCGACAAGCTCTTATGATCATAAACATTGTGTATAATGAGGTTATAAGTTGATAGTTAGAATTATGAAGAAACATTTCATTTAATTCTTTTCAGAGCGTTTGAATGCAAACTTCTTTTAATTTTTTTTGCACTTTTACTATATTTTTCAATTTTGAAATATAGCTGGCTAGGTTTCTCAGTCTGTTCATTTCATTCAACGCATCAATGTTGCCAGGTCGTTTGCCGGTTGATTTTGTACAGTCCATTTCTGCAATAAAGAGTACTTCTATTGATTTCACACATTATTTTCCGAGTTGCTCTCAACTAGCTATTTTATTTGACACCCGAATTGTAGAAAAGAAATGAGAATAACTATTTCGCCATCTTGGATAGTACGCCATATTGGATTCATAATGGGGTCACATTATTTTAAGAGTTACTCTCTACAAGCCATTCCATTTGATACTAATATTGTAGAAGACAACCATATAATACGTTCAGTTCAGAATGATGATGAATTGTCAAGCGGAACTTGTTTATTTCGAACCATATGTTGAATGTCATTCATGGTTCCCTTTGGATGGATTCAATAAGCTAGTTGAAATATTTCTAAAAGCCACCCAAACGATGGAATTACATCACATGATTGGCCAGATACAATTAGGCAGTGGGTTTTCGCTTCCTTCATGTCACGTGATACACCAACTATACAAAAGTAATGTTTGTCACAATTTTGTGGAAGTTCGATTTTGAGTTTTGTTCTGTTCGGTTGATATTCAATTATCACTATTTCTCAACTAGTCTTCGGATGCAGCAAATATCAAGTCAGTTTTATGTCATTTAGTTAGGTCCAGATACTATTCCCATTCACTTTCATTCATTCATTATCTATCTGATAATAAACATACTTATTTCAGTTAGGTAACCGAATAGTTCGATTTATGGACCTTCTGATTATCAATTTTTCATATTTATTTGGGATTGAGAGTAGAGTTAACGTAATTCATTGTTTCAAATAATAACTAAAGAGTATGCAAGGTCAGATATTCAACTAGTGCGATGCATATACAGGGTGTTTCATTGGGAAAGGTAAATAATTCAACTGTGGATAGGGGTCACTGAGGTGATTTAAAAAATCCCATGGTTGATGGGTCTTCGACTTCTTATAACCGAGATACAGGATGTTTCATCAATTTGGTCCATATTTTCATTGTCTCATAACTTTCCAACCAACCTGTATATATTTTCAAAAATTGGTACACTTGCTCAATCTACCCTGTGGAATTGATTGAGGCAACAACAAAAGATAAAATCCAGGTCCGGCTTCACTTGAAATTGACAAATTCTTTCTGCCAGAAAACAACACCCTATACATTCGAATTTCTCATTTTTTTGCCATATCTGAAAAGAACATCAAAATTTCTATTCAACGATGTGCTTTTTATTCGTGCACAGACGATTTTAACTATTCATATTAGATTGAGGAATTAATGATCAAGATAGGTGATAGGGATAGGTGCTTATCAGAGACCACATCGTTCACATATCGTTCCAAAAGTCGCATACTCATCAGGATTATATTGCATGACCTTTCCAAGTGTGAGATTGTATTCGTAACGTTCAGACCAATTTTTACCTGAATTATTCATAATTTATTTTGTTATCAGTACAGTGTTTAATGCTGCTTTTCAATGACAAAAACAGAGCAGCTGTGAGTTTTTTTCACATTTTATCGTTTTCGCACCTGCAGCCCATCAGATTACTTGTTTTATAACAACGGCCACTTTTTCCAACGGATACAATGGAGACTGTTTGTCTCTCCTGCAATGCTGAATCATCCGACATCGACGCTCAGATCAGTGCCAGCGTAGCTTCCACAAGACGTGTGCTCGCTCGGCTCCTGGCCGAATCGATGATGTACCGCTTTCATCAGACTCTTGGACCTGTGCATTCTGCGCGCATAACCCGCGCTCATCCGATTCAGCTGCTCTAGGTAACATGCAATTCAATGCACTCATGAACCAACTATCAACTATCGATAGTACAATATCCGACATGAAGATTGACTTAGCTGCTTGCCGATAATAATAATAATGCACACTTACCTCCAACGGAGAAATTATTGAATATAGTGAGTTACAGTAGGATCAATGGTATACAACTGATATTAGGATGTGATGCAAATGCTCATAACACGATGTGGGGCAGCACAAATGTGAATGCGCGTGGCGAAGCCCTACTCGAATATCTAGCGACTACCAATTTAGAGATTCTGTATAGGGGAACGGAACCAACATTCGTCAATCGCATTCGACAGGAAGTGATCGACGTCAGGTTGGCGCCGAGGTGAAGAAGGCTCCACTACGCCGAAACCCTAGAGCAACCAATTGAGAGACCTTTCTAGAAGTTATCTCGAGGAACGCAGGGGAATATGTGGAGATCCGCTCAAAGGAACAACTTGATCAGGAGTTAGACACACTTGGCAATATATTGACCAAGGCGTTTGGAGAAGCATGTCCCTTGAGAGCGGCACCAACTCGCCGCGTACGGTGGTGGAACCAAGCTTTAAAGGAACCGAGGAAAGCGACTAGAAAAGCGCATAACAAAGCGACTAAGACAGGAGATGAAGGGACGTGGGATGACTATAAATCCGCGAGAAGGGAGTTTAAAAAGGAGTTGAGAAGGAGTAGGAGGAACAGGTGGAGAATCTGTTGTGGAGGAATTAACTCCTCAAGGAAATCAGCCTGACTCATGAGTATCCTGGGCGACGAGGTAGAAGGTACCGCAACAACCTTGAAGAGGGCAGATGGCACTTGGACAACATTTTCCGAAGATTCGCTCAGACATCTGATGGAGGTACACTTCCCGGGAGGAGCCGGTGATGACCTGCCGGCTCCGAAAGTACAGCTGGTCCCTCAGGAGGACTGGCAGCTGGCGGAGAGGGTCGTTACTGATGGCGCCATAGCCTGGGCAGTAAATGAGTTCAAACCATTTAAGGCAGCAGGGCCTGACGGAATTTTTCCAGCAATGCTTCAGAGGGGCCTGAAACTAATCACTCCGGTATTGGGAGGGAATTTCCGGGCTAGTCTGGCGCTGGGATATGTTTCGACAGCCTGGAAATCAGCAAGAGTAGTCTTCATCTCAAACATGGAAGAAAAGGACAACACAGTAGCAAAGTCTTTCAGACCCATTAGTCTAACATCCTTCCTGCTCAAAGCGCTGGAGAGGATGATGGACAGGTTCCTGCTAGAGGGGCCCCTGATGACAAGCCCCTTCCACAGGAACCAACATGCATACAGAGAGGGGAGGTCGACTGAAACGGCCCTCCATGCTGTAGTGCGAAGGATCGAAACGACATTGGAATTCAAAGAGGTAACGCTGGGGGTGTTCTTCGACATGGAGGGGGCATTCGACAAGGCAAGGACAGACACTATACAGGCAGCACTACAGGCCAGAGGAACTCCTCTTGCAATGGTCAGCCGGCTAGTGTCGTCACTGACTAATAGAAAGGTAGAAGTAGTTCAGGAAGACCATAGACTGAGTACGGTGGTTGGTGGAGGCTGTCCCCAGGGAAGTTGCCTTTCTCCCCACCTATGGTGCTTGGTCATGGATGAACTCTTGTGCAGGCTCACTCAAGGAGGTTTTGAAGCGCCGGCATACGCAGACGATGGATTGGTCCTGGTGAGCGGACGATTCCTAGGGGTTGTCTGTGAGCGTACACAGGTAGCCTGCAGGATAATCGAAAGATGTAGGGTTGAAGCAGGGCTCTTTGTCAATCCGACCAAAACAGTGATGCTCCTATTCACCAACCAAAGGAAAAAGGACGGGCTAAAACCACCCATTTTGTTTATCCAAGAGTTGGAGTTAGTCCAACAGGTCAAATACCTAGGTGTCGTCTTGGACTCAAGACTCTCATGGAGGTTACACGTAGATAGGATCGTGCAAAAGTCGGTGGCAATTCTTTTTGCAACTAAGGAGGTTCGTTGGGAGAACTTGGGGTATTAACCCCGAGATTATGCGCTGGTTATACACAGCGGTCTTAAGACCAAAGATTCAGTATGGATCAGCTGTGTGGTGGCCAGGTGCAGAAACCAGCACAATTAGTCGGAAGCTTAGTAAAGTTCAGAGGATGGCTTGCCTGGCGATTACAGGAGCAATTAGGACGACGCCAACTGCAACGCTGGAGGTACTGTTGGGGCTGCCGCCGCTTCCAATCTGGATTAAGAGGGAGGCAATGGCGGCCTATCTGAGGATGCGGGACTCTGGGAGTTGGGCTAACGGAGGAGTAGTGACAGGTCACGCGGAAATCGCGATAAGGGTGGAGCAGGAGATCCCTATCTCTACCCTAAGAGTAAAGAACGCTCAGAATAAGCTGAGATGGAATAGAAGGTCACCCTCACTTTTCCAAGCAGGAAACAATCGAAAGAGGACAGAGTGGAATTCCGCCCAGGGAATCTAGTATGTTAGCGGAGAGGCAAGAGGTGAAAAAGGGACAAGGGCAGAAGATGTACATCTGCTCGGATAGTCAGGCGGCTCTTCAGGGCTATCTGCCATCCTAAACCAAGCTCAGCTTTGGTGCAGGAATGTGGCGATGCTCTTGAGAAACTAGCTGAACAGAAGGAAGTCGAACTAGTATGGGTTCCGGGTCACAGGAGGGTGCCCGGGAACGAGATGGCCGACGAGCTTGTTAGAATCGGATCCGCGACACCGTTCTGGGGACCGGAGCCTGCACTGGGCATAACAAGAAGCCAAACTTCGTCTGCCCTTGACAAATAGGCGGACGAGACACTAGAAGAATATTGGAGGCGTATAGGCGGCTGCAGGCAATCGAGTGACCTGGTGGCCGGTCCAAGCAAGCCAAAGACGGCTTGGTTAATGGGCTGGAATCGCCAAGTCCTGCGCCTTCTTATAGGGGTACTGACAGGGCACAACAGGTTACGCAGACACCTATCACTCATAGGTGAGATAGTCCCACTTGCCGTGAATGCGGAGAAGATGAGGAGACATAACTTCACTTCCTCGGAGAATGTGAGGCGTATGAAAGAATGAGATTCGGAATCTTTGGAGTAGATAAACTACAACAGGAAGATTTGGTCGAATTAGAGTGAACGGACATCCTGACCTCCATCAGAAGGACGGGAAGGTTCAAAAAGGACAACTAAAAGAGGGATGTGTAGTTAAGTGGAGAGCAGGGGTTGGCAAAAAGGACTCATGGAGGCCTAGTTGCCTGGCTACGGCCTCCACACAATACAACTACTACTACTACTACTACTAGCTGCTTCCCGCCAAGAAGTTTTTGCACTGCGTGTAGAGAACTCTGAACTTCTTGATGAAGTCACTTATTTGGAACAGAGACATTACATTAAGCCATCAATATCTGAGGAAGAAGTTATTGCCGAAAGTCTACAACGACTCAAACTTGAAGAAAACGTAATTTTTGAGTGATTTATTTTTCATAAAGCTCAATAAATGATTCAAAAAATCATACCCGAAGGTTTTGACACACATTGTGGAATAGTTATAGGTCTGAAGTTGTCTAGTTATTCGATTTATCACTTCTTTGAATCGGCAGAACCCCTCCCAGTTTCAAACTTGATGGAAAGCAACCTGCTAAGAATATTCACCTAGATCTAGTTCCTTATAATGTTCAGGAGTTCTTTCAGGCCACTCTTCGATGAATTAATTGAATAGACATTCATTTTCATTAGGATAAAGGGAATAAAACCTGTTCATCGCTATCGAAATGACTCATATCATCCTCTAATAGTGTTTTTTCTGGAGGATTTGAATCATCAATTTGATTACCTGTATTACCTGATAATTTGAATATTTTATATTGTTTATGTGTCCATGTAAGGAGGCTGAATGAGCATGTTATTTCCCTGAGGACGCTACTAGATGAACACACCATGAATTTGAAAAAAACATGCCTCCTCATCAAACAGCAGAGCCCATCACATCATTTTGACAAGATTCCCCAAAATGCTTTAACAAGTACAAGGAATTGAAAAAAATGGTGAGAATCTAATAGTTCCAGATAATGCGAAATAGCATGGTTTATTTTACTTGATTCTTTGGGATTTTCTCTCCTCATTTCTATAAAATGAAAGTATTCGTATTATTTCAATATATTTGCACAGGGACGAATCAGATGATTTGCCCCAAAATGTCACTGCGTATATCAAATTTTTCTATCAGGGAGTCTAAAAGGAAAATCCAGTAGCTTGTCAGTGACAATTTGTTTAGAAAAATGTTTGAAGGACAGAAATGTAGATATAATGAAAAAAAAAAAACGAATTTTCACTTATCTTTGGATGTTTAGGAACCGATTCTGCTCCCGTTCTCAACATGTAAATGCAAAATATGTTTCTTTGAAAGTTGTGCTGCTGATAGTTTCTCTTTCCAGTGCAGCTACTTTTATGAAAAATAGGTGCATTTGCGAACGGCAGCTCTTCGTCAGTAGGCACTATGGGGTCGAGTTATCAAAATGAGTTAAAATAGCAAAATTTCAGTTATCTAGCAATCATAAGGTTAAACAAAAAAGATGGGGCGCCACTGCAACTTTTAATTCAAAAGAAAAGTTACCTGGAAAGTTGAGAGTAGGTACTCGGACGGTATGGGACACCCCCTCCACTTTTTCTCTCTCCCCCTCCACCTCTCACCGCCTGCCTGTCGACCAAGCAGGAGCCTCTATTTGAAATAAGTCCCGAGCCCTCGCGATTTGGCGGGAAATTCAAACGATGTTCGTGTAATGGTTCATGTAAATATGAGAATGCTGGCGTTATCATATGGATCCTCGATTTATGTCGTTGGCGCGAAATTCGAACCCTCCATTAAAGAAAGGATCGTACAAAATGTAGACGTATCTGTTTGGCTATAAGCTACGGTGCAGCCATCTGTTGTGAAACAATCATTACCTACAGTACCAACATGATGTGCGCGTTCTATGACACAGAACTAACCATTGGCCGTACTATAGTGCTGCTATCTGTTGTGAAATATCCATCACCCACAGTACCAACAGAGTGTTCGCGTTCTGTGGCATAATTTCAATGGCCGTACTATAGGTGCTGCCATCTGTTGTGAAAAAATCATTACCTAAAGTATCAACACAGTGTTCTGTGATATAATTTCAACGACTAAGCATTGGCCGTACTATAGGTGCTGTTGTGAATCAATCATCACCTATAGTACCAACGTAGTGTGTGCGTTCTGTGACACAGAACTACGCATTTGCTGTACTATAGAGATATCATGACAAAAAAAGGGGGGGGGGGGGGTCGTGTAGTGGGTACTCTACCTTTTCACTAACATTTCTGAAACACACCTATGAACAAAATAACAACATGAGAAATCACCCAGCGTTGTGCTATGCTGAAAACGGCAAGTTTCCATACAAGATTCAAGATTCTTTGTAGGATGGGGTATTGAAACTCAATAAGGATATCTGTATTTATTATAGTTACAAAGAAAACAGTTGTCGTTCTCGAAATTACCCTATAGTAATATTTATTATCTTGTATAACTATGACGGCCGATGATGACAGCTTCAAACGTTTCAGACGGCTTCAAAGTGCTTCAAAGCGTTTCAGATCGCTTCAGATCACGCCTTCAGATGTCTTCAGATGTCTTCAGATGTCTTCAGAGGTCTTCAGATCACGCCTTCAGAGGTATTCAGAAGCCTTCAGAGGTATTCAGAGGTCTTCAGATGTATTCAGATGTCTTCAGATGTATTCAAAAGTCTTCAGCCGGCTATAAATAGGACTTGGTAGCAGTCAGACTAGTTCAACAGCAACCGACAAAGGAGCACCACCACCTCGCGCCAATGGAGCCTGAGGAAAGAGAAGAGCAGTCAGCAGAGCAAACAGTATATAAATATCATTGTACAGATTATGATAATGCTTATGGGCCAAAATATGCCGATGGTGAATGGATACTTGGAAATAAGAAACTACGTTTTGTCGATAAAGATATAGTTGTAGATGATGTCAATTTTAAAAGTACTTTGGGTCTTTTGGAATCGATATTTTCCAAAAATCCTAAAATCTATACGCCTATGGATCACCATGCATATAAACAGATAGTGGAAAGCACCAATGTTCATCGCGACGCCCTAGGCCGTTTGAGGGGACTTGCTAACAAGGCTAAATTCGATAAAATTATCAGACCCCTCTTCAAAAATAAGACCAGACCTAAACGAAGTGTCAGGGTGAGAGAAGAGCCTGATGTCACATCACAACATAGATCGAGAAGGGAGAAGCAGGCTGAAACGATCTACGATATTCTAGATAATTGGGAGGACCCAAATATCTTGGTTGACAGACTAAGATATCTGATTGGAGCAAACGAACACGATGATAATGAAGAAATCTCATTGATTATTAACGAACTCAAGAATGCCAATGTAATATCATAATATTTGAATAAACGATATAAAAAGCTTTCGTCTTTCATTACATTTATACGGTTATGGGGTCCTCTTGAGCTGAACCTGTCGACTTGTCGCTGAGGCCATCAAGTCGAATCGACGAGAAGTCTGCAGAGAAGTTCATTTCTCGTAGTTTAGGGCTGTGCTTCATCAGTCCTCATCTACGGCTGCACCATCAGAAGGCTGAGCTGATGAGTGGGCAACTGGGTAGCGCGACGTCTCCTTATGGCATGATCTGAAACTGCGGTAGGCTGTGAGACACAAGGTCTCAGTGTGCGTACAACAACAATATTTTTAAAAAGTTCAAGTGAAAAATCCATCACAGGTAATATGTCTTCTGATCAGGATTCGCCTCTCTTTTCATAGACCTCCACAGAAACCCAATGTTTCAATATCGGTTGAATTACGAGGTTCACCTGAACATTTTGAGAATATTTCGAAGAAGTAACAATATATATGACAAAAAATAATATTGTAGAGTATAAGTAAATGTATTGAATAAAAATATAACATAAGGGGCAGAATCTTCTAATATCGCAGGGGATGATAGCAAGCACAGATTCACCTCGGTGAATGCAGTACCCTGTATCTGATGGACCAAAGAATTACGATTATAAAGTCTGGTCAACTAGTGAGCAACAGTTCCAAATTACTTGTAAGGTTAAAGGCCTATCTCTCAATTACGCAGCCTCCCAAGTGATTAATTTCGATTCGATCAAAAATATGATCTTGAACCCTGGTCCTCCGTGCAACATCTTGAGCAAGCAGAATCCCCGATTCGAGAAACAGAATAGTATATCGATAAATGTTTATGTTTTAAGCAAAACGAAGAAGAAGCTAGCCATTCAATTTGTTTATTAGGAGTACACCAGTGTAAGGATCACCCCTGATTCGAGAAACAGAATAGTATATCGATAAATGTTTATGTTTTAAGCAAAATAAAGAAGAAGATAGTCACCCCGAAGGTAAATCTCTCAAAAATAAGGTAGAGAAGCATGTCAATCTCCTACTCATTCAGGGTTAATACTTTGATGAGAAAGATGCTTGTGAAAGGCTTTCAGCCCCCATCAACTATCAGTATGTGTGGATCAAAGATCTCTCCAAGCTTCTTTCGAAACAGCTGAGCAAAGAAAATGGGCGAAAATACATCTATGGCCACTGTTTACACTATTTTTATTCTGAAGATGAGTTCAATAAATATATGAAGAATTGTGTGAGAATAAATGAGACATTCGCGCTAGTACAGAAGGCAAAGAGAGAAAAAGAACCACTCCAGCCTATGCATAACTGTAAAGAGAAATATATTATTCACCACCGAGCGCAGAAACAGACTTCACCACACGGTTTAGTATTGAAGAAGATACATAAAGTGATGAAATTCAAACAATCGGCGTGGTTGAAAGCACACATAGATCTTAACAGCGCTTTGAATACTGAGCTAAGAACAAGAGAGACAAGCATGCTGTATTTTGATCAAGAGGATGTCGATAATGGCGTGATTCCTGCACCCAACAAGTATCACTATTGTTGGATAAACGATCTGTCTAGATTTCTTTCTACTCAGCTGAGTAAAGAGGATGGGCGTAAATACTTTTGCGACTGCTGCCTCCACTATTTCCACACTGAAGAGAAGCTCCATAAATATATGAAGAATTGTGTGAGAATAAATGGGACAGCGATAAAGATGCCTGACCCAGGCAAAAATATATTAAAATTCAAAAACCACAAGAACAAAGAAAAAGCCCCATTCATGGTCTATGCATAACTGTAAAGAGAAATATATTATTCACTACCGAATGCAGAAACAGTGTTCACCACACGGTTTAGTATTGAAGAAGATGCATAAAGTGCTGAAGTTCAAACAATCTACATGGTTAAAGTCATACATAGATCTTAATACAGAACTTCGTAAAAACGCTAAAAATGAGTTTGAAAAAAACCTTTTTAAGCTTATGAACAACACCGTCTTTGGGAAGACCATGGAGAACATGCGAAAGAGGATCAACAAAGCTCAAACTGGAAAGTGGATGATGTATTTCCCAAAACCATCCTAGATTCAAAACGGCAAGACTGTTGGCATCTATACCAACAAGGAAAGTATCAGCAGAATTGATTTTAAAAAACTTCCGAGATTTAAAACAAGGCTCAATCAGGAAAATGGATGATGTTCTTTGAAAAACCCATTAGATGAAAAAAAAATGAGAAGACTCGCGCCTATTTCCACGAAGTATCAAACAATCGGAAACAGGACAGGCGTCATGATGATCGCCCTACACTGATGAGAACCAAAAAGCTCGAAACCGATGTGCGAACTGTTAGAGGTATTTTAGTAAAAATTAAGGGGTCTCGGAGCTGTAGACAAGATATTATGAGGGGACGATGTCTGATAGTTGTGAAACTTTACCTTTATGTAAATATGAGGCAATATATTCAGGCTATGTCTGAATATGTCGCTTCAATATAGGTTTTGCAACATCAAACGATAACGAACATCGCGTGAAAGAAGGACTTTGCGAATGTCTGAACCCAATAAGTTCACTCCCAACCTAGATCATCCTACATAGAGTTACCCCCAAAGATCATGAGGAAACAGACCTCAGCATCATCGTCAAAAAGTCTTGGGATTGATGATGAGGGATAAATCTACATGGGTTAATATTAAGTGTAAAAATAACGAGGATATTTTTCAATAACATAGGTCCGAAGGAGTTGTGCTAGATCGAGCAAACTCTTGCAGCTGAAGACAATGTTGATAATCTGTATGAAGCCTCTCGAGGGCGAGACTGATGATGTATTGTACACACACCTGCAGGCTGCTTCCTCAGTACTCGATGCTGGTCCGCGTGAAGACTTCTCCTATTTCTTGAATATTGCCGTCGCTCTGGAAATTTCAAGTGAAATTAATTTATGCCAGCATATTTGATTGAGATAATATTAATAGAGTCTTTTATTATTTTTTCAACATTTATCATCACATCATCTTGAAGAAAACATTCAATTTAAACCGTACGAAAGTTCTGTTTATCACGGTTGATTTTGTAAGGCTGAAAACCACAAATATAATGAGGCAAACCGGAAACGGTTGGAAAAAAGCAAGATATCTTTAACTGAAATAACTTGGGAATATTATTTTATCGTTCAGATACGACATTATATAAAAGCAGCCCCAGACCTTCTGTACAATTCAGATTTGAAAAATCATGTGAGTAGTACACATCTCTCTCGGTTTTTAAAATTATATACTGATATTTTGTTATAGGAGTCGCGAATATGTGAGGAGGGTCGTTTGGCCCAACATCGTGGTAAGCATGAGCCTAGAAGGCTCATTCTGCTACCCGATGAGGCCGTCACCCCGGCTACGGTTAGGGTGACCATTAACCGGCGGACAGGGGCTAGATCTGTCTCGGTGTAGGTGAAGCAAAAATCAAATTGAAGTAATTTTAATAATAATAAATAATTTCAGGGTGAAAGATGCGAGATATGTTTATGTGTAAGTATACAATATATCCACTTTTCGATAATTTTCAATTTATTTTTAGCTATATAATAATAACAGACCCCAACACCATGGAGGAGGTGTTAAGCAACTACCCGTAAGTATACTACATGAACAATATAGACATATTTTACCCCTCCTTTTTTTTAGTATACATCTGATATCCGAGTAGAGAGGAAAAGTGGATTAGGCCTCCTGGGGATACCACTATAAAAAAAACGCGCCAACAGACTTACCTCAAGGGTGGTGAAGGAAACAGTCTGAATACGCTTGGATACAGCATGGAAGAAGCCTCTCTACTCTTCGTGCAACACAGGGCGTTGTGGTTAGGGGCGATGACACGTTCGCCTGTGAAAAAAAGGAACGTAAATTCGTGGAAGAAAAATACAAAAACCCAACATTCTTCCTCTCCCACATACACACATGCTATCAATTTCATACATAAACTGATGACTCATCCCGACTTCATGTTTTTAGCAAGAGCACCCCAATTTCCTAATTATCGTCTGTACATAGGGTATAAGGAGTTTTTGGGGAAAATAGATTTGAACGATATGAATACTCCTGCACAGTCGGAAGTACTTAATGAATATCTTCCGCCATCATTGAAAAACTCGCAGGTTTCTCATGTCTTTCAAAATTCTAAAGGTTGTTTAGTTACACTCGTAAATAAAACATATTACGCTGTAGACTTTCCAAATTTACAAATTCGACACAAAATAATATTTTCTCTGCCCACCAATGCACAGATAAACGCTGTGTTTCAAACTAACAGTGGTCAGTCTTATTTACTATACAATAACGATTCCTACATTGAGTTCGATGAAATTGGAAAAACAATCAGTCGTGGGCCTCTCAATTATGCTTTTCCAGGGATCCCATCGGGAATAATATCGGTGTTTCGATATACTGACGCAAACATATACTTTTTTCACCAAAAACACATATTACAAGTACAGCGAGTATACAAGGAAGGTTTTGGACGCTGGAGAATTTAACTGGACTGTTTTTGGAATACCCTGCACTAAGACAGAATTATTATCCCAATTGAAGAGGTTATTAACAAAAATTGTATCTATTTATGAATAAATTATTATTTCTTGAAGGTTTTTATTTAATGGTATGGAAAACTGGTAATATCAGAATGATGAAAAAAAGTTACAGATTGTATTCTGTATTCTGAGGTAAAACGATAACAAATAGTTGTGTGTGTGTATTCTCTGGCAGAAAATATTGCGTTCTATTTAGCAGCTGCGGTTTGAAATTGCGGTTTTCAAAACGATAACAAACGATAGCGAGCTCGGCGAAAAGTGTGCTTGTTTTCACAATTTGTGTATTTCAAGACCGATATAGGAAATTCAGAAAATAACATGAGTACTTATGGAAAATACGTAAAAATTCTACAGAGGATGGGGCCTTTGAAAACAGACATTATTTAATGAAAATCGCTATCATTCTTGCGGTTTCGCGGGGGACTATAAATATTGGGGACGCTCCAGCAATCGTTCTCTTTATCTGTTTGTATTGCTGACGATTAGAGCTAGGTGAGTATTGTAGGCGAGTTTGTTTTGATCTTGCCATTTGTTTCGTGGGCGTTTATTTAATTACATCTCGCTCACAACCCCTTTTAATTTCGTCTATATATACCAGTCTCGTGGGGTGTTTAGCTTATAGTTTGTTCAAGCGTTCTTTGTTACGGTTGTGCGTTTGAAATCTTTGATTTTTTTGATTTTTTGAACATATTTGTGTTTTGAGGTGAATATGGAGAAATTTCTAATCGTGAAGGACATTGTCAAGAAAGCTCGTCGTTTCGGTGTTTAAGCCGCACGAGTTTGACTGATAGATGGACGATATCCTATCAAAAATATCGTCCATCGAAACGTCAGAGGCTTTTTTGAATGCCATCCAACCCTGACCCCTCGCGAAATCTTTCGAGCAGAAGGTGAAACCAACGTAATCGGATGATTCCAACCCATCGGTTCCTTTCTGCACAATCTGAGTGATTGCATCCTTCACCCAACTCACAGGTTCGACGTCCGAAGGTATAGGTTTGATATTAAACTCTAAAGTACGCCCCTGCACACCGAAACGACGAGCTTTCTTGACAATGTCCTTCACGATTAGAAATTTCTCCATATTCACCTCAAAACACAAATATGTTCAAAAAATCAAAAAAATCAAAGATTTCAAACGCACAACCGTAACAAAGAACGCTTGAACAAACGATAAGCTAAACACCCCACGAGACTGGTATATATAGACGAAATTAAAAGGGGTTGTGAGCGAGATGTAATTAAATAAACGCCCACGAAACAAATGGCAAGATCAAAACAAACTCGCCTACAATACTCACCTAGCTCTAATCGTCAGCAATACAAACAGATAAAGAGAACGATTGCTGGAGCGTCCCCAATATTTATAGTCCCCCGCGAAACCGCAAGAATGATAGCGATTTTCATTAAATAATGTCTGTTTTCAAAGGCCCCATCCTCTGTAGAATTTTTACGTATTTTCCATAAGTACTCATGTTATTTTCTGAATTTCCTATATCGGTCTTGAAATACACAAATTGTGAAAACAAGCACACTTTTCGCCGAGCTCGCTATCGTTTGTTATCGTTTTGAAAACCGCAATTTCAAACCGCAGCTGCTAAATAGAACGCAATATTTTCTGCCAGAGAATACACACACACAACTATTTGTTATCGTTTTACCTCAGAATACAGAATACAATCTGTAACTTTTTTTCATCATTCTGATATTACCAGTTTTCCATACCATTAAATAAAAACCTTCAAGAAATAATAATTTATTCATAAATAGATACAATTTTTGTTAATAACCTCTTCAATTGGGATAATAATTCTGTCTTAGTGCAGGGTATTCCAAAAACAGTCCAGTTAAATTCTCCAGCGTCCAAAACCTTCCTTGTATACTCGCTGTACTTGTAATATGTGTTTTAGGTGAAAAAAGTATATGTTTGCGTCAGTATATCGAAACACCGATATTATTCCCGATGGGATCCCTGGAAAAGCATAATTGAGAGGCCCACGACTGATTGTATTTCCAATTTCATCGAACTCAATGTAGGAATCGTTATTGTATAGTAAATAAGACTGACCACTGTTAGTTTGAAACACAGCGTTTATCTGTGCATTGGTGGGCAGAGAAAATATTATTTTGTGTCGAATTTGTAAATTTGGAAAGTCTACAGCGTAATATGTTTTATTTACGAGTGTAACTAAACAACCTTTAGAATTTTGAAAGACATGAGAAACCTGCGAGTTTTTCAATGATGGCGGAAGATATTCGTTAAGTACTTCCGACTGTGCAGGAGTATTCATATCGTTCAAATCTATTTTCCCCAAAAACTCCTTATACCCTATGTACAGACGATAATTAGGAAATTGGGGTGCTCTTGCTAAAAACATGAAGTCGGGATGAGTCATCAGTTTATGTATGGAATTGATAGCATGTGTGTATGTGGGAGAGGAAGAATGTTGGGTTTTTGTATTTTTCTTCCACGAATTTACGTTCCTTTTTTTCACAGGCGAACGTGTCATCGCCCCTAACCACAACGCCCTGTGTTGCACGAAGAGTAGAGAGGCTTCTTCCATGCTGTATCCAAGCGTATTCAGACTGTTTCCTTCACCACCCTTGAGGTAAGTCTGTTGGCGCGTTTTTTTTATAGTGGTATCCCCAGGAGGCCTAATCCACTTTTCTTCTCTACTCGGATATCAGATGTATACTAAAAAAAAGGAGGGGTAAAATATGTCTATATTGTTCATGTAGTATACTTACGGGTAGTTGCTTAACACCTCCTCCATGGTGTTGGGGTCTGTTATTATTATATAGCTAAAAATAAATTGTAAATTATCGAAAAGTGGATATATTGTATACTTACACATAAACATATCTCGCATCTTTCACCCTGAAATTATTTATTATTATTAAAATTACTTCAATTTGATTTTTGCTTCACCTACACCGAGACAGATCTAGCCCCTGTCCGCCGGTTAATGGTCACCCTAACCGTAGCCGGGGTGACGGCCTCATCGGGTAGCAGAATGAGCCTTCTAGGCTCATGCTTACCACGATGTTGGGCCAAACGACCCTCCTCACATATTCGCGACTCCTATAACAAAATATCAGTATATAATTTTAAAAACCGAGAGAGATGTGTACTACTCACATGATTTTTCAAATCTGAATTGTACAGAAGGTCTGGGGCTGCTTTTATATAATGTCGTATCTGAACGATAAAATAATATTCCCAAGTTATTTCAGTTAAAGATATCTTGCTTTTTTCCAACCGTTTCCGGTTTGCCTCATTATATTTGTGGTTTTCAGCCTTACAAAATCAACCGTGATAAACAGAACTTTCGTACGGTTTAAATTGAATGTTTTCTTCAAGATGATGTGATGATAAATGTTGAAAAAATAATAAAAGACTCTATTAATATTATCTCAATCAAATATGCTGGCATAAATTAATTTCACTTGAAATTTCCAGAGCGACGGCAATATTCAAGAAATAGGAGAAGTCTTCACGCGGACCAGCATCGAGTACTGAGGAAGCAGCCTGCAGGTGTGTGTACAATACATCATCAGTCTCGCCCTCGAGAGGCTTCATACAGATTATCAACATTGTCTTCAGCTGCAAGAGTTTGCTCGATCTAGCACAACTCCTTCGGACCTATGTTATTGAAAAATATCCTCGTTATTTTTACACTTAATATTAACCCATGTAGATTTATCCCTCATCATCAATCCCAAGACTTTTTGACGATGATGCTGAGGTCTGTTTCCTCATGATCTTTGGGGGTAACTCTATGTAGGATGATCTAGGTTGGGAGTGAACTTATTGGGTTCAGACATTCGCAAAGTCCTTCTTTCACGCGATGTTCGTTATCGTTTGATGTTGCAAAACCTATATTGAAGCGACATATTCAGACATAGCCTGAATATATTGCCTCATATTTACATAAAGGTAAAGTTTCACAACTATCAGACATCGTCCCCTCATAATATCTTGTCTACAGCTCCGAGACCCCTTAATTTTTACTAAAATACCTCTAACAGTTCGCACATCGGTTTCGAGCTTTTTGGTTCTCATCAGTGTAGGGCGATCATCATGACGCCTGTCCTGTTTCCGATTGTTTGATACTTCGTGGAAATAGGCGCGAGTCTTCTCATTTTTTTTTCATCTAATGGGTTTTTCAAAGAACATCATCCATTTTCCTGATTGAGCCTTGTTTTAAATCTCGGAAGTTTTTTAAAATCAATTCTGCTGATACTTTCCTTGTTGGTATAGATGCCAACAGTCTTGCCGTTTTGAATCTAGGATGGTTTTGGGAAATACATCATCCACTTTCCAGTTTGAGCTTTGTTGATCCTCTTTCGCATGTTCTCCATGGTCTTCCCAAAGACGGTGTTGTTCATAAGCTTAAAAAGGTTTTTTTCAAACTCATTTTTAGCGTTTTTACGAAGTTCTGTATTAAGATCTATGTATGACTTTAACCATGTAGATTGTTTGAACTTCAGCACTTTATGCATCTTCTTCAATACTAAACCGTGTGGTGAACACTGTTTCTGCATTCGGTAGTGAATAATATATTTCTCTTTACAGTTATGCATAGACCATGAATGGGGCTTTTTCTTTGTTCTTGTGGTTTTTGAATTTTAATATATTTTTGCCTGGGTCAGGCATCTTTATCGCTGTCCCATTTATTCTCACACAATTCTTCATATATTTATGGAGCTTCTCTTCAGTGTGGAAATAGTGGAGGCAGCAGTCGCAAAAGTATTTACGCCCATCCTCTTTACTCAGCTGAGTAGAAAGAAATCTAGACAGATCGTTTATCCAACAATAGTGATACTTGTTGGGTGCAGGAATCACGCCATTATCGACATCCTCTTGATCAAAATACAGCATGCTTGTCTCTCTTGTTCTTAGCTCAGTATTCAAAGCGCTGTTAAGATCTATGTGTGCTTTCAACCACGCCGATTGTTTGAATTTCATCACTTTATGTATCTTCTTCAATACTAAACCGTGTGGTGAAGTCTGTTTCTGCGCTCGGTGGTGAATAATATATTTCTCTTTACAGTTATGCATAGGCTGGAGTGGTTCTTTTTCTCTCTTTGCCTTCTGTACTAGCGCGAATGTCTCATTTATTCTCACACAATTCTTCATATATTTATTGAACTCATCTTCAGAATAAAAATAGTGTAAACAGTGGCCATAGATGTATTTTCGCCCATTTTCTTTGCTCAGCTGTTTCGAAAGAAGCTTGGAGAGATCTTTGATCCACACATACTGATAGTTGATGGGGGCTGAAAGCCTTTCACAAGCATCTTTCTCATCAAAGTATTAACCCTGAATGAGTAGGAGATTGACATGCTTCTCTACCTTATTTTTGAGAGATTTACCTTCGGGGTGACTATCTTCTTCTTTATTTTGCTTAAAACATAAACATTTATCGATATACTATTCTGTTTCTCGAATCAGGGGTGATCCTTACACTGGTGTACTCCTAATAAACAAATTGAATGGCTAGCTTCTTCTTCGTTTTGCTTAAAACATAAACATTTATCGATATACTATTCTGTTTCTCGAATCGGGGATTCTGCTTGCTCAAGATGTTGCACGGAGGACCAGGGTTCAAGATCATATTTTTGATCGAATCGAAATTAATCACTTGGGAGGCTGCGTAATTGAGAGATAGGCCTTTAACCTTACAAGTAATTTGGAACTGTTGCTCACTAGTTGACCAGACTTTATAATCGTAATTCTTTGGTCCATCAGATACAGGGTACTGCATTCACCGAGGTGAATCTGTGCTTGCTATCATCCCCTGCGATATTAGAAGATTCTGCCCCTTATGTTATATTTTTATTCAATACATTTACTTATACTCTACAATATTATTTTTTGTCATATATATTGTTACTTCTTCGAAATATTCTCAAAATGTTCAGGTGAACCTCGTAATTCAACCGATATTGAAACATTGGGTTTCTGTGGAGGTCTATGAAAAGAGAGGCGAATCCTGATCAGAAGACATATTACCTGTGATGGATTTTTCACTTGAACTTTTTAAAAATATTGTTGTTGTACGCACACTGAGACCTTGTGTCTCACAGCCTACCGCAGTTTCAGATCATGCCATAAGGAGACGTCGCGCTACCCAGTTGCCCACTCATCAGCTCAGCCTTCTGATGGTGCAGCCGTAGATGAGGACTGATGAAGCACAGCCCTAAACTACGAGAAATGAACTTCTCTGCAGACTTCTCGTCGATTCGACTTGATGGCCTCAGCGACAAGTCGACAGGTTCAGCTCAAGAGGACCCCATAACCGTATAAATGTAATGAAAGACGAAAGCTTTTTATATCGTTTATTCAAATATTATGATATTACATTGGCATTCTTGAGTTCGTTAATAATCAATGAGATTTCTTCATTATCATCGTGTTCGTTTGCTCCAATCAGATATCTTAGTCTGTCAACCAAGATATTTGGGTCCTCCCAATTATCTAGAATATCGTAGATCGTTTCAGCCTGCTTCTCCCTTCTCGATCTATGTTGTGATGTGACATCAGGCTCTTCTCTCACCCTGACACTTCGTTTAGGTCTGGTCTTATTTTTGAAGAGGGGTCTGATAATTTTATCGAATTTAGCCTTGTTAGCAAGTCCCCTCAAACGGCCTAGGGCGTCGCGATGAACATTGGTGCTTTCCACTATCTGTTTATATGCATGGTGATCCATAGGCGTATAGATTTTAGGATTTTTGGAAAATATCGATTCCAAAAGACCCAAAGTACTTTTAAAATTGACATCATCTACAACTATATCTTTATCGACAAAACGTAGTTTCTTATTTCCAAGTATCCATTCACCATCGGCATATTTTGGCCCATAAGCATTATCATAATCTGTACAATGATATTTATATACTGTTTGCTCTGCTGACTGCTCTTCTCTTTCCTCAGGCTCCATTGGCGCGAGGTGGTGGTGCTCCTTTGTCGGTTGCTGTTGAACTAGTCTGACTGCTACCAAGTCCTATTTATAGCCGGCTGAAGACTTTTGAATACATCTGAAGACATCTGAATACATCTGAAGACCTCTGAATACCTCTGAAGACTTCTGAATACCTCTGAAGGCGTGATCTGAAGACCTCTGAAGACATCTGAAGACATCTGAAGACATCTGAAGGCGTGATCTGAAGCGATCTGAAACGCTTTGAAGCACTTTGAAGCCGTCTGAAACGTTTGAAGCTGTCATCATCGGCCGTCATAGTTATACAAGATAATAAATATTACTATAGGGTAATTTCGAGAACGACAACTGTTTTCTTTGTAACTATAATAAATACAGATATCCTTATTGAGTTTCAATACCCCATCCTACAAAGAATCTTGAATCTTGTATGGAAACTTGCCGTTTTCAGCATAGCACAACGCTGGGTGATTTCTCATGTTGTTATTTTGTTCATAGGTGTGTTTCAGAAATGTTAGTGAAAAGGTAGAGTACCCACTACACGACCCCCCCCTTTTTTTGTCATGATATCTCTATAGTACAGCAAATGCGTAGTTCTGTGTCACAGAACGCACACACTACGTTGGTACTATAGGTGATGATTGATTCACAACAGCACCTATAGTACGGCCAATGCTTAGTCGTTGAAATTATATCACAGAACACTGTGTTGATACTTTAGGTAATGATTTTTTCACAACAGATGGCAGCACCTATAGTACGGCCATTGAAATTATGCCACAGAACGCGAACACTCTGTTGGTACTGTGGGTGATGGATATTTCACAACAGATAGCAGCACTATAGTACGGCCAATGGTTAGTTCTGTGTCATAGAACGCGCACATCATGTTGGTACTGTAGGTAATGATTGTTTCACAACAGATGGCTGCACCGTAGCTTATAGCCAAACAGATACGTCTACATTTTGTACGATCCTTTCTTTAATGGAGGGTTCGAATTTCGCGCCAACGACATAAATCGAGGATCCATATGATAACGCCAGCATTCTCATATTTACATGAACCATTACACGAACATCGTTTGAATTTCCCGCCAAATCGCGAGGGCTAGGGACTTATTTCAAATAGAGGCTCCTGCTTGGTCGACAGGCAGGCGGTGAGAGGTGGAGGGGGAGAGAGAAAAAGTGGAGGGGGTGTCCCATACCGTCCGAGTACCTACTGTTGAGCAACCAGATAATGAATAATATTAGTTGTTATCCCAGACTGAAAGACCTAAATTTACCTTATAAAGATGTTGTGAGTTGGAGTGTCATATCAATAAACAAATAAAACAGTCATATACAATACCCAAAACATTTAATTTTGATGATAGGACTCATATATCATATCACATGGTTTTGACAAATATGCATAAATCAAAAGAATATTAGATAACTTATTTCCTGTTAAGAAATTACACTGTTGCCTGCTATTTTGTGGATGAAAATATATATAAATCAACTTTATATTGTACTTGAAAACTCGAGAGCTCCTGTAAGTCATAGCAGATTTAAAAAATATTGAAAATGGAAGAATTCTACCAGCGCATAGTATACTATGTGGAGGGGAAGTATGTACCTTTCATGTGTGATTTCATCAATTTTTGACCTAGCTATGATTTAAAAATTGTCCATTATACACACTAGCAATAGGCATTATGAGTGAATAAAAATGAAAAATAAAAATATATTTTTATGTCAAAAACCTGTATGGTGTGTCCTACACCAGTTATCCTTGATAAAAATGGCTTCAGTGCCACCAAATGAAGCTTCTGAGGGGAAGATTGGCGGAGAGCGGGGTGCTGACTTCACATCCCTGGATGTCAGATGACATTGACAGAGTTGTCGTATTTCCACCTTGAAAATCCATCATATCAGGAACAAGTAGGGGACAATATCCAGATTCCAGACTACCATACAGCCACCAAAGGCCTTGTAGAATTAACAGATCCTGGTCGAGCAATGACTCCTGGGAAGAATAGTGCTCCTGGTAGGATAACTCCCGTTGTAGAACTCCCGGTAAAAAAACTCCCGGTAGAAAACTCCCAGTGAAAAAACCCTTAAATAATTCATGAAATGAGGTTCTGAATTTCTGGACTGCAGAGAGAAAAAACGTAATAATGCGAGACTCACCTTCTATGAAGGGTTAGGGATTGAAATGACGATGAAGGTAGGCACGTGGCTGCCTGGGTGATGAACCATGAAGATCCTGCCTCTTAAACCAAAACCAGAAGAAATCTGTAGAGTCCAGCAGTACTTGTAGATCAGCAGCAAATCCAGGATATCCTGATGTGATCCAGAATGCCAGGCGGTACAGGACTTCAGAAGCCGGTTCACACCACAAAAATGGCACTTGACCACCACGAAGAATTTTCTGAAGTGAGCTCTTGTCTCACGACCAGAAAGGAAATCCCTTCTCCAAATTTCCAGAAACTTCGAGAACAACTTAACAGTTTCCGCTTCTCAAATTGGCGGAAAATTTGAATATCCAAAATAAAAGACGTTATCGCTACTCCCTCCAGAGACTTGATTCTTCCTAGATGTCTATCTGAACCAATCAGAATTGATGACCAAAATGACGTCACACCTTCTACACGAATACTCGGCTGAATTCAAGGATTATAAACTCTACTCTCCTTGGGCTGAGTTGGCTCGGCGATGAATCAATCCGAATCGGCGTTTGGCGCATGACAAGTTTGACACTGTTGACATGGTGTCATGACCGACAGCTAATTGACGTAAAGCGAAATAACAGATCAACAAATTCAAAACATCAACCTGAATTTATCAAATGCATCAATCAAGAAAATAATGCCAAACGAAGTTAATTGATTCACAATGATCGATTCCTAGTGAAACCATCCGTCTCAGCATTCCTGGAAAATCCAATACCTATCGTCCTACTGTGATGAAGTTTCAAGTGGAAATAGTAGTGTGAAAAGTGAGTATGACAAGTCTCTGAAATGGTATTTCATATTACCTACCTAATATTATTCATCTCTTTCAGATAAGTTTCTGTAAAAACCATCCGAATCATCCTTCTACTTGGATCACAACAAAGCAGATATAGCAAGAGATATCAATGTATTTATAGAAATTGTATTTTTATTTTATGTACAGTGTGAAATCTCAGGTGTGTATCCACATATCAGGTTTGAGAATAATTAAATAATATGAAGCAGATTGAGTTCAATTTATGTTATTGAAAAATGTTAACCATGTTATTGTGACAAAATATCCTGTAAGATGTGCTCAGCAGTACAAAATAGTATAGAATCAGACAAAATATACAGTAGTGATTATATACATGCTACACCAGTGTAATACTGATGTTGGCATATGAATGAGTGACTTCAGTCTACAAATGAGTTACAGGATGTGTTCATGAATTGATCTTGAATCTAGCATTTTCATGTTCAGCTTTCAGTAGTGAATACCATGTTCTATCTATATCAACAGAACAGTATAGAAGAATACTAGCGGATTCCTTGTTTTCTCTTTTTTGTTTGTTATCTTCCTTTCCTATGATTATGTTATCCATCTTCAGTAAGGATATGTTCAGTTAGCTTCGATATATCGATATGTCTTTTCTTGATATCGAAGCTAACTGAACATATCCTTACCGAAGATGGATAACATATATTATGGCAGAGTGGAATAATATCAAAATCATAGGAAAGGAAGATAACGAACAAGAAAGAAAAATCAAGGAATCCGCTTGTATTCTTCTGAACGGAGACAATAGCATTGCTTCCTGTTCAGTTAATATAGTTAGAACATGGTATTCACTACTGAAAGCTGAACATGAACATGGTAGATTCAAGATCAATTAATGAAAACATCCTGAAACTCATTTGTAGACTAAATTCACTCATCCATATGCCAACATCAGTATGACACTGAAAAGTGTCAAAGTATTAGCAGCACAACTTTCAGACAAACATATTTTGCATTTACATGTTGAGAACGGGAGCGGAATCGGTCCCGAAACGTCCAAAGATTAGTAAAAATCCAAAAATTTTTTCAAAAAATTGTCGCTGACAAGCTACTGAATTTTTCTTATATAAATATATTGAAATAATACGAATACTTTCATGTTATAGAAACGAGAAGAGAAAATCTCAACAACAAGTAAAATGAATGTACCACCTCCTCGATTAACCTACAGACAGTATTTAGCAGTTGGTTTGTTTCATGAGCTTTCTGATAAATCCTCATTACATAAATATCTTTGCAGGAAACTCTGTTCTACATTGGGGGAGGGGACTCCCAACGAGATGATTAAGAGGGGCGGACTAATGAGGATCTTCTCGAATAAATGAGCAAAAAAATTTTCATGGTATGGGAGGAGGGAAAATTATCCTCTCAGAAACTTGGAAATAAAATCAATTTTGAGAGGTGAGTCAACATTGCATATTTCACAGCTAATATGAATACTTGGTTGGTTTCCAAACTAACCAGCTAATTAACAAAATGGCCAAGGTGTGGTTAGTATAGGAAAGAATTTGCTTTTTCTAACACACAATATATTATACTATTTGTAGTGGCATTTCAACATAATCATGTGGCAACACTGTAGTTCATATTACTGTCAACTGTCCCATGTTATTTTTGTTGTACTTGTCATGTCAGTCCTATCAGGTATTACTAGTCAGTGATATAAAACTTCCCGCCAATATTGTAGAGAAGCAGTCCCAGTCAGCTCAGTTTATCAGAAAACGATTATCTCTTGTTCTAGTAGTGCTGTTTGAGATGTTTCTCCAATTCAGGTGAATTTGACTTTAATAAAAGTAAGCATCAGTTCAAGTACTAGTTTTATCATAAAAAATATAAAGTAGGATTGTGAAGTTACTTGTCAACCCTACATTGGTGACCCCGACTACAAAAAATGCCAAATCAGCAGCAGGAGCAGTAACAACAAGCCTTGCAAGCTCAACAAGCGTTGCAGGCACAATAAGCTTTACAAGCAGAAAAGGCTCAGCAAGCTCAGCACTCTCAGCAGACACAGCAAGATCAGCCAACGGCTATCAGTAGTGTCGCCCTATCTGGTGCTCGAGTTAGCGTTCGTGCAACTCCATTCTGGCCATAAAAGCCAGCACTGTGGTTTTCCCAACTATAGGAAGCCAATTTCATTTGACTGCCACCACTTGTGATGAAACTCAATCTGCTTATCTTATAGCACAGTTAGAAACCAGATATGCTTCCGAAGTGAAGGATATTATTATCAATCCACCGCTACTTAATAAGTATAATACCCTGAAGCAGGAGATCATTAACCCTTTGTGTGCCAGTGGTTCCACTAAGGGACCACGTCGAATATAATTATTTCTCAAGCGGACAAGTGAGCGACCGCTGAAACCACACTTTATTTGTGTTATAAAGGAGTGGAGGGTAAGGACTAACTTTAGCATTGTCGACTCGATAACAACAGTCGCCTGGAGAATATTCAATAGGTCATCGCTGATGCGAAGTTATCAAGTGTGTTTATGTTATTAGTTCTGATGAAGTTTATATTCGACTATATGGCAGGTATGTTGAATACCTAGTAACGACTTTTTTTATTTCAGGCAGACAAATTTGGAATATTGTTGATCTCTGCAAAATTCCATCAGATCAATTTTACGAGCTGATAGATGGAATTCCATCCGATAATGAGTCACTCATCTCGGACAGGGATAGCGATGATGAAGAAATCATTGAGCGGAATCATGCAAGTATGGAGTTAAAAATCACCAATATGGAGACTGATGATATTAATATGGACAATGAGTCCATAATCGATAATGTTAGTAGAGATGATTAATATTGGGATCATGAAGATGGCAGCGTTTATACCCCACCAAATTCCATTGGGGAAAATATACGGTGAACAAAATCGGCAGATGATATTGTTGTACGGAAGGATTTTACAGAATCTTCTGGTCGCAACATTCCCAATGATGATGAAGATACTTCTATAGCCCTTTTTATGACCTTATACTTTCAAGAACTTATGCAAAACATTGTTTTTCAAACAAATTTGTACTACACGCAAAAAAATGTTTACAATCCACAGCCAACCACGACATGAGGTAATTTATTGATTGAATAACTGATCAACAGCTTTGTTCGGTCTGATCCAAAAAGAGTTCAAGCTATTCATGATTTTCCTATACCTCAAAATATCAAGCAGTTACAATCATTTTTGGGACTATGTAACTATGATAGAGTTTTTTGTGAATATCTTTCAGAGGTAGCGGAACCGTTATATTCGTGAGAGTCAAGAATTTAGTTAGTCAGGACGTATTATTGTATCATCCTAATCATCAGGAGTCGTTTTGGGTTCAAACAGATGCAAGTGATATTGGAATTGGGGCTCAGCTATTTCAACTCATTGATAATGAGAAAAAAATTATTGCCTATGGAAGCCGATTATTGTTAGATAGAAAGAGATCATACAGTATATGTTAAAAGGATGCTCTAGCGGTAGTATTTACATTAACTAAATGGAGAACATATTTACTTGGGAAAAAATTCTATATTTTAACTGATCATCGAAGTCTGACCTACTTTAATTCTTGTCGTTTATTGTCGCCTCTTATAACTAGGTGGATTTTAGCTCTTCAGGAATATGACTTTGAAGTAAGGTATATTTCGGGAAAAGAAAATATAGTTTGTGATATTCTATCAAGATTTCCACCGGTAAGAGCGCCAACACCTTCTGATAAATGTTTTCGCATTATGTGCTCCTCAGTCCGATTCTCGGATGCAAAGAAAGGATCTGAGAAATATCGGTAAACATCAAAAGGATGATCCAAAATTGGCAAAATTGTTTGCAGATGTAGGGGTCAATAAAGATGGGAGGTTTGTTATACCTAACGATTTGCTTTTTTCACAAAAATCGGAAGATGAGCATGGTCTTTTATGTATACCAAAGTCGAAGATAAAAGATATTGTTATTGGTTTTCATGAAGGATTGGGACATTATGGAGTTTACAAAACGTGGATGGCTTTGAAGAGAGAAGTTTGGTGGCAAAATATGCATAGGGATGTCAAAAGAATATTGAAATCATGTGATATATGTCAAAGAGTTAAAACTGGCTCACTTCCGAAACCACCCTGTGAAGCTATAATTCCCGATGCTCCAAAAGATTTATTTTCTATTGATCTTTATGGACCATTGCCAAAATGCCGGGTAATGTTTATATTTGTGGTGTTAGACGTTTTTTCTAAATTTACTTGGCTCTACCAAATAGAAAAAGCAAATTCCTTAGCTATCATTCGTTGTTTTGAGAAAGATTTGTTTTCCAAACATGGTTCGCCGAAAAGTATATTATGTGATAATGGGACACAATTAACCGCGAAATTATTCAGAGAATTCGCGAATAAATATGGAATAAAGTTGATACATTCCTCTGTCAGGCATCCGGAAGCTAATCCAGTAGAGAGGAAAATGAGAGAAATTGGACGAATGTTTAGAACATATTGTAATACTCAACATACTAAGTGGGCTTATAAGATTCCAATGTTAGTTAGTGTTATGAACTCAGTTACACACGAATCTACAGGGATTCTCATGTTGAATCATTTTCAGCGAAAAATTCATTGATAGAAAAAGCTGTGCGAAGAAGAGAAAGGGGTCGCAAAGAAATGACGCAAAAATTTGAAATGGGAGATTTTGTTTTATTGAAATCGAACCTGATATCCTCAGTAATTACAGGTGAAACTAAAAAATTCATGATTCTGTTCGAAGGGCCGTATAGGATTAAAAAAATTGTGGGTGTAAATACATTTATATCAGAATATCCTCAGGACGGAATAGAACGGGGTATGTTTCATGTTTCACATTGTAAAAAATATTACAGCAATGCGTTATGAAAATACATTTCAAGAATTTCGCAGAATCTGTGAAATGTGGGGGAGCATATGTAACATAACAATGTTCTTCTAACATAACGAATGTTTTTTCTATTGAAAGTTTGTGTTCAGGAGATTTGGTTATTGGAAATTACTCACTTGGTGCAAATGACTTCAGGTCAGAATATCTTATTACGGTTGCCAGGATTTGGTAATAGCAAATAGTATCAATTTTCTTTCAACAAATTTAAATATCCTCAGGATATAACGAAATCATATTATTTCAAGTAAATAAGTGATATTCATATCTGGATATCTGGAGTCATCAGGTATGTATCTAAATGTGTTAGTTTCTTTTCTAAAGACATCAAATTCTAAGTTGTTTTCGCTATTTTCCCAATCACTGTTTTCAGTACAAAATGGCAAGTTTAAATTTTCTAGTACACAGATTGATTTCATTTCCTCTCAGCAAAGAAAGATTCGATGCTGAAAGAAATGTTGTTTATAAAGTGGCTGGCGTCAATGGGTATGATATCAAAATAGTAGATAAATTAATACGTAGACATAAATTTAAGTTAACACTTCGATATTCTACGACTTTTCAAGCGGATAAAAAGAACTCTAGAAGAATCCCAATCCCGTACAATCCCAAGTATACGAAGGGAATTGATAAGGTTTTCAAAGACTTAGGTTTTGAAAGCGTTTATCAGTCTGGGTCAAAATTAGGCAATTTATTAGGCAATCCGAAAGATAAAGTGGACACACTTGAAAAGTCGGGAATATACGAAATAAGTTGTAATGATTGTGATAAAACATATATAGGCCAAACCAGGCGACCCATAAAAACAAGGTTCAAAGAACACATAGCCCATTTGAAATATGGCAGGTTAGATAAATCTTGTGTAGCCGAACATATGTTCAATCACAATCATAACACACATATTACTAACCTCAAATTAGTTAAGCAAGTTGATAACATTAGAAAACTAGACGCATATGAAAGCTTAGAGATATTTAAGAATAGTAATAGAGTAATGAATAAGGATAATGGACCTATTCCATATAGCCCTCTATATAGTTTAGTAAAATAAAAATTTAGATTAACATGTGAACTCAACCTTGACAAACATTAACTTGACGGTTAGTATTTTTCACAGTTGGGTGAACATATACCTAGTATATAAGCAGCACACTAGAATAGGATATTTAGTTTTAATCTTCTCCTGAAGATGCTAACATAGTTAGCGAAACACGTGTCGAGGCGTTAAAAAATCGGTTTGGTTAGTGGTAAAACAGTGTAGTGTATTATCGTGCCAAAGGTTCCAGTCTTCGATATTTCATATCTGGTATTTTTATAGGTGAGTTCCGATTCAAAATCTGAAGGTAGTTTGATAGTAAACATTGTATTTTTATAGAGTTGACAGGATTGTTGAAAAAGTGTCAGATTTGTCAAATAAATCTATACCATATACTTGGAACTGTGTACGAACAAATACATAATCCCTGAGAGAAAAACCGATTACATCGGTTTTGCTACAATATTTATGCTTGAAAGACACTTATCTCAAATGCCCTTATACTTCAGAAGAGTGGATGAATGTAGCAGAACAGTTCAAAACTAAATGGAACTTTACTCGGTGTATTGGAGCATTGGATGGAAAACATGTGAAAATCAGACCACCTAGAAGTGCAGGGTCATATTATTGAAATTATAAGGGAACCCATAGCATTGTACTCCTTGCTTTAGTTGATGCTAATTATTGTTTTCTGTATATATGTTGATGTGGGTGTCAATGGACGTATCAGTGATGGAGGTGTATTTAGGCAAATCAGCCTACATAAATATATTCAGAATGGTTTCCTCAACTCTCCCCCAAATTGTTTACTTCCAGGAGGAAAAAATCCAGTTGCATATACAATAGTAGCTGATGATGCCTTTCCACTATCTTCCAGATTAATGAAACCATTTCCTTTCAAAAATTTAAGTCTGGATAAGCGTATTTTTAACTATCGTTTATCAAGAACAAGAAATGTTTCTGAAAATGCATTTGGAATTCTTAGCAATAGGTTCCGGATATTCCTCTCCACAATGAATCTTATTCCTGAGAAAGTGGTAATTATAACTCTAGCTTGTATTTGTTTACACAACTATTCAATCAAAACAAACTCTGAATATAGTGCAATTGAAGAATTTTGTGAGAATACTGAGATTATGAGAAGCATTCGAATTCACCAAGCTGGCAATAGACCTAGGAATACTGTCCTGCAAATGTGGGAAGAATTAATGAATTATTTCCATTCAGAAAATGGAGCAGTACCATGGCAGAATAAATATATTTTAACAAAATATAAGTGAAGGTGTTGACAATTTTTTAATATGTATGACGTTAAAATATTTTCATTTAAAAAAAAGTGCATTTTTGATTTTTATAAAAAAAATGAACTCAAAACTTTGGTACTTGAAAAATATAAAAGAAATATCCAGCTAAAGAAATAATGATAATTCTTCTAGGATATAAATATGTACATAATACTAGTAATGAACAAGTCAACTAAGGCCATCACAATAATCACATAATATTTGGTATTTCTAGAACAAATCAGTATAAAATAGATTTAGTCTTCATTTACTAAGTAATGATGAAGAATTTCATCAATTTTTTTCTGTGCCTCAAATCTGTATCTTTTGTCTCTTATTAATTTAAGGCGTGATGATACAAGCTGACCAAAGAGATCTTCTTGTGTAGATGAACTCTGTATTGCAGGGGATGGTGGTGGATTTACCAACACATTGGAAATCTCTTTGAGGGCATTACCTGCTTCCCTCAGAATGACCCGATCATTATTTGCTGAAGTATTGGTCCTTCTTCTTCTTTTAACTACAGGAGTTCTAAATGAGGATTTTGGAATTACATGCTGTTTTGGTGTCCCAATTATTTGGGAGACTTCATCAGTTTCTGTGCTCTAAAAAGAAAAAAAGGCAGAAAATGATTGATAATTCATTATAAAAAATGTAGTTCAGATAGAATTTTGGCAATCTGATAGAAACTACAGACTTGCTTACCATATTTTCCGATTCATCTTCAATAATTTCAATATTCTGATTTGTTAGAAAAAACTCCTGTGTTTCATCATCGTCATCTAATACACTTCCTCTATCTTCAGATTCTACTACAGATGTGCAATTAGCTGCTTCCATATTTGATACTGATTGTCTGATCACTACATGTTCATTCAAAAAGGCCATATGGTGATAATACCATAATGATGGCTCGTACACCTATAATGCAAACAACCATTCATTTCTGACACAAAAACCAAGAACAGGGAACTTACGAAATCTCTACCAGCACCACTTTTTTTGGCCTTATCATATTTACGTTTTTCGGCCAAATATGTGGTTCTCAAGCTATTAAATTCAGATTTTATTTCTTCAGTCTTCAAGCATGGTCGCAATACAATAAGAGCATTCTTAATGTATTCTAGGGCCTCAGCTCTAGCTACTCTATTATGGTATAAAATATTCTCCACAGCATATAGACATGGAAATTTTTGATATTCCTCTATGAGTGCCAAAACATGTTCTGCTGTCCAATTCATGTGTAACTGTGGCTGACTACGATATTTGAAATAAACGTAACATTCGTAACAACTACTTTTTGAGATTTAAAATAATTTCTTGTGAATTAACCTCAAATGACTCGCAACAACAAAAAAACTTGGCAATTCAACTTAACGTACACTGCGCATGATCACGTACAAGAAATATATCAGGAAATAGAACCCGTCCTATATTTCTTGATTATAATATTCAGATTCAGATTTGATGTATTACACGATGCAGAAAAAATTGCACTAACATTCCTATAGAATAATTGTACCAATTTCTGCACCATGTAATACGGACTTTAGCGAAACATGTCGTGTGTTTGAGAATTTTGTGAAAATCTTATCGTTTGTGAAGTTTTTACATTTGTCATGGATTTCCATCAAGTAACGGCCGAGTCGATTCAAAATTTGAAGGAAGCTACCACTAGCTTTTTGGCCACCTGATACTTTAAATTTATCCTTCGTTGCGCCATTACGAATCAAAATTTCTGCTTTTGAGTGTATGATAAATTGACATTCATCATACAGGGCGTGTAAAGAAATTCTGAATTGGGACTCTATCACGTATCTGCGATTAGAGGTCTATAAAAATCACAAGTTTTCATCGTTCAAGTTTGAACCCCCTGATTGGCTATGAAAGTGTTGAAAAGGAGTATTCTCAGATAAATCATGAACATACAAAAATGGATATATATTTATATGAAGCAATACATTGAGGATTCATGGAAATTTCAAGTACTGTGAAAGATGAAGACTTCCGATGATACGAGAGGACTAATAAATAAGCTAATGTCATACTGTAATGGAATAAATCAATGATTTTATTCATCAGTTGTAATGGTTAGGTCAGCTTTGAAAACAACAGGCAGTAACTATTGATTTAGAGAGGATTGTCACTTTGACTTTTTGGGTAATTTTTCCTTCGAACAAAAATGATGGAATGTTACATTTCTGTTCGTATTATTGTATATTCGACTGATTTGTATTAAACGAGAAGAACGAGAAGCGGTTTTCATCACCTAAGAACCCTGAGCAAGAGCACATCACATATTTGGCGCCCAACTAGTGGCAAGGTGAGAAAACGGTAGTAGAAGATAGAGCGCAGAACGTGAAAGAAAGGAAATTGGAGATCGGAGATAAGGAAGCAGCGGTTGAAGATTAGAGAGACAACGGGAAGAGGGATAGTTGCTGTTGAGTTGACGAGTAACTTTGGAAAAGGAGCAACTGCACAGAATTCACGGGTCAACTCAGTTGGATCGACAGGAAGATTCCTGGTAAAGCTGAGCAGAAAAGTCCAGGCAGGTGCCAAGAATTCGTGGCAACAAGTATTACCTAACATTTCATTATATCGTAGATATTCAGATATTTAGATATTCAGAGAGACATTCACTATATTTGAAAATTCATTACAATAGGTAGATGAGTATTGTATAATGCCCCCTAAAAGAGGGAATAACAAGGAAAAGGGTACAAAGGGTGACAAGATAGGTATGGATGGTGATAAAACGGATATGGATGGAATATCTGATGAAAGTATGTCAGTAGAGAATGGTAGTGAGATGATAGAGTTGTCTAATAAGAATATGAATGAATTAATCAAGAAGCTTACTTTGGATATGAGAGAATTGAAGCAAACTATTGGAAATTTATCACAACAGGTAAATAATAGTCATGAAGCTAGTCAATCAATGTGTCATCTGCAAAAAGATGGTCATAGTCAGATACAGGGGGGTACAAGTAATTGTCAAGGAACTCAGGTAGCATTAAATATACAGGATCGTTCGTATATTTTGAATTGGCGAGAATTGGGGGGTGCAACTTTAACTTTCAATCCCAATGGGAAGGTACATCCAATTATTTTCCTAAAAAAGTTTAAAAAATTATTATCAGATGCTGGTGTACCAGAAGGTTATAAAGCAAGTTTGGCAATAAATAACTTACGTGGGTCAGCTGCAGATTGGGCATGTATGAAGGAAGATTCTTTTGTAACTTTTGAAGATTTCGAAAAAGCTTTCAAGGAGAGATTTTGGGGTATAGAGATGCAAAGAGATTTATATTTGAAAATCAGTTATGGGAAATTTGAAGCAGTGGGTTCTTCAGAAAAAAGAGCGGATTATTTTTTGAATTTGGTGGCACAAGCTAATTGTTTATCTCAACTTATACCAACGGAAACATTGGTAGACATGATTGCAAAACATTTTTCTAGTGAAATTCAGCGAGGTATTATTACACAAGGATTGAAGTCAATTGAAGATGTAGAAAGTTATCTGAGAAAAATTGATGACACTTTTGCTAATATTAATAATTCTGCTGAAAATGTTAATAGTTCACACCAGTGGCGTGGTCAGCAGGATCCTGTGAGGAATAATCAAAGGGGTTATAATAGGGAAAATCAGTATCGCGGAAATTATAATAACGCCAGGTATGTCGAAATATCGAGAAATACTAATAATAATAATCAGACTTCCGGAAATTCTGGTGCGGATACGAACAATATGTATCTGATATCAGCGTTCAATGAAGATCCGGAAGATTATTTACTCAGCGATGATGATGATGGAAAAGATGGTCCACAAGTTAATGTTAAGTCACCTGTAGTAGAAGTAGCTATAAATGAATACAGGGTGGAAGCTTTATTGGACAGTGGAAGTGAAGTTTCCGCGATTTCGGAAGAATTTTTCAACCGTTTGGAAAAGAACTTAGGTAATATACCAGTTATTCCAGTGACAAACACGTCCATTATCGTAGCAGTAGGGGCAAAATCGCAAAAAGTTAGGCGCCAAGCTTTGTTATCAGTTTTGCTAGGTGAAGTTAATTGTGAGTTGGTATGCTTGATCGTTCCTAAGCTGAATACGAATTTAATACTTGGAGCTGATTGGATGAAAGATTTCAAGGCGGAACTGAACTTTGATGGTATGATTTTGAATTTCACTTACCAAAGTTTGAAATATCAGTTGGATTTTTTGTGTAAACAGAATGATATGTGTTCACTATTGAGGGACGAAGGTAATGATTTGGTAGTTAGTCGAATTGAGAAATTGAACTGTCATGTTCAGAAACATAAATATGGAGAAAGTGATTTTCGAAAGGCTGTAGAATCTTCAAATCTCACGTCAGTTTCGCAAAAGAACGAGTTATACGAATTACTGAATAAATATAATAATCTATTCTCAGAAAGTCCTGGGTTATGTAGTCAATATGAACATACTATTGAAATGAAAGATTCAAGCTCATTTTGTTGTCCCTCTTACCCAGTTCCTTTCATTTTCCGGAAGGAAGTACGTAAACAAATACAAGAAATGCTTGACAATGATATAATAAAAGCAGAGAAAACTGAATTCATTTCACCGCTTGTGACGGTACGGAAAAAAGATGATACCATAAGAATATGCCTAGACGCTAGGTATTTGAATGAACGTATAGGCAAAGACTTCATTGCGCCACCCAATCCACATGAGCTATTGTTGAATTTTAAAAGGGGGCAAATTTTGAGTACCATTGACCTAACAGCCGCGTACTGGCAACTGCCGATAAAATCAACTGATCAAAAGTATATAGGATTTATGTTTGAGGGAATGTCGTATACTTTTAATAGGGTCCCGTTTGGATTATCTACATCGATGGCTAGCCTGATAAGGTGTTTAAAATTAGTTTTGGGTGAACAAGATTTCCTGTTCATTTATGTGGATGATCTACTCATTTTTTCAGATAATTATGTTCAGCATTTTGAACATTTGAATAATGTATTTTCAAAATTATCAGTAGCAGGATTCACAGTAAAACTCAGAAAATCTCAATTTTTCAAAAATGAGGTTTTGTTCCTGGGACATGTCATCACATCAGAAGGAATTCTGATGGATAATCAAAGAATTGAAGCAATCGAAAAGTTCCCTGCGCCGAAAAATGTTAAGGGGCTTAGAGGATTTTTGGGTCTAGTAAATTACGATAATCGATTCTGTAGAAATTACTCACAACTCACCATTCCTTTATTAGAATTATTAAAAAAAGGTACACTATGGAGATGGACCGAACGTGAACAAACAGCTTTTACAGAAATCAAAGAAGCTTTTTTATCCGTCACCATGGTTTCGCACCCGGATCATAATCGTACATTTTTTATAGAGTGCGATAGTTCTCATTTTGCGGTAGGAGGTAGTTTGTATCAGATTGATAGCGAAACTTCTGAGAAACGTGTTATAGCATATACTAGTAAAACATTGAAATCCAGTCAATTGCGCTATACGGTGACAGAAAAAGAATTATGGGGGGTAGTATGTTGTTTAAAGCAATGGCGAGTGTTAATTTTGGGTCGTTCATTGGTTATATTCAGCGATCACAAATCATTACAGTTTTTAATGAAAAGCCAATTCAGAAGTGCACGGCTTACTAGATGGATTATATATATCCAGGAGTTTAATTTTGAAATACGTCACTGTAAAGGGGTGGAAAATGTCGTGGCGGATGTATTATCGCGTAATCCGACAGAAAAAAGTCAATTAGCGGAGCCAAACTATAATGCTGAGAATATTCAAATTTTCTTCACGAGATTGGGCATTGATAACAAAGTTTTAAAATACATTGTGAAAGATCTGAGGGTAGATCAGTTGAATGAGGAGTGGATTGAGTCAAAAATTGGATTTCTTGAAAAATATGATAGAAGTTATGACACATTGAGCAGCGGACACAAAAAAATTCTAAAATGGTATATCGTTCAGGATGGATTGTTGTTTCGCAAAGGGAATATGGAAAGTAGTGGTTGTAAGTTATGTGTGCCACGTAATCAAATTGTTAAGTTGATAAAATTCCAACATGAGAGTATTGGTCATTTCGGATCAACTAAAACTTATAATAACATGAAGACACATTTTTATTGGCCGAAAATGCAGAGAAGCATTCGGAAAATTGTAGCTTGTTGCGACTTATGTCAGAGAACTAAGATATCACCTGCTAGTCAGGGTTTGAGACATGCCGTTTTGACAGAGAAACCGGGGGATTTAGTTTGCATTGATTTAATGGGACCTCTTCCACCAAGTCGGGGAGGAGCAACGCAATTATTGGTTATTTTGGATAATTTTAGTAAATTCATCAAGTTATATGCGCTGAAACGAGCCACCACAAAAATCATTTTGAATAAATTATTTAATGATTATATAATCAAAGTACAAGAACCAAAATGTGTGCTTAGTGATAATGCTACGCAATTCACATCGAAACTATGGGCGAGGAATTTGAATGAGGCCGGTATCAAATTCAAACATATATCTATATATTTTCCGCAAGGAAACCCTACTGAGCGATATAATAGGGAAATAGGACGTATGCTAAGGGCCTACTGCTTCGAAAAACATACTTAATGGGCGACTTTATTGACTTGGGTTGAGAATTGTCTTAATAATGTGATTAATGAAAGTACAGGATATACAGCAAATTTTCTTCAATATGGTACAATCAAGCCTAGTTTCATTGAAGGTGTTGTGAAGTTCCCAGAAATATTTGATAATGGAAATAAATCATTAGAGCAATATTGGATGATTGCATCTAACAAATTGCGATCAAAAGCAGAACAACGGGCTATTAGGCATAATTCGAAAGTGAAACCTATTTCATTTCAAGTTGGAGATAAAGTCCTAGTTCGTCAGCATGCACAATCTTCAGCTGAAGATCGCGTTATAAAAAAAATTTGTTTTGTTATATGAAGGACCATTCTTTATTGCCCGATTAGTGGGTCCCAATTCTTATATAGTAAGTGACCACAATGGGGTAGAAATTGCTAAACATAATGTTATAAATTTGAAGCTATACAACGAATTAGCCAGCGTTCATTAATTCCATATATAGATCTGCAGTTCTCTCAATATTCAAAGTTGAGTTCCGTGTTTGCAATGCATTATTTTTCACTTCAATATTTCGTAACAATGATTATTGTATCTCAATTATTCAAGTGGGGGGGTAATGTAATGGTTAGGTCAGCTTTGAAAACAACAGGCAGTAACTATTGATTTAGAGAGGATTGTCACTTTGACTTTTTGGGTAATTTTTCCTTCGAACAAAAATGATGGAATGTTACATTTTTGTTCGTATTATTGTATATTCGACTGATTTGTATTAAACGAGAAGAACGAGAAGCGGTTTTCATCACCTAAGAACCCTGAGCAAGAGCACATCACACAGTTCAGGATGACATTCTCTACAAATTATTAAAAACATATGACTGTCAATTCTTCCGAAATTACTAATTCTGGTATTTGTTGATGCTACACAACCCCCTTCCGAAAATGAAAGGAGAAAATGGGTACATATTTTCTCTTTTTAACATGAACAATCTATTTACGAGTACAGAAAACGAATGGCAGGTCTATTGTATGTTTCAGTATCATAGCGTACCACACGCCTTTCGGAGGAACACTATTTTTATGGGGACAATATCATTTTTTTCGTTAATACGCAATCGGAAAGAAACATAATTGGGAAAAGTCTACAAACATATGACCACGCCAACTTCGCAAGAAAATTTATAGATACGATAACTATTATGTAAGGAAAATAATTGATAACATTCACAAACTATTATTACCATCATGAAAAACAATTTCATACAATCTTATTCATTTCAATCATGCATTCTGATCATGAACCATGAATGATAATACACGTGAATTTATGAGTTGACTCATTAGGTGCATGACCAAGTTTGGTGAAATAAGGTAGTTATCCGACTGACACGTCAGAATTGGAACCAAGGTATGGCGTCAAGTCCTTGATATGCCAATTACCGGCATAGGTGCCGTTTTCATTATTAAGGGAATATACTAGTTTCGAAACTTTTTTCCGTATAGTACACAATACATATTTTCGACTTAATTTGGTGGAAAAGTTTCGGAAGCATCAGACAATACTTTATGGATACGCCAGACCTTATCACCTTCTTTAAATGAAACATCACGTTTCCGCAAATTGTAGGTGTAGTTAGGATTATATAGGTGAAGTCTTTTGCGTACTTCGCTGAAAACTTTCGACAATGCCTGAAGATTAAATGCATAGGTTTCCCTATCATCAGGAGTGATTTCGAAATCAGATGTAGTCGTTACTTCACCATAGAATCAACCTGACAGGGGTACATGCCTGCCGAAATTCAGAAAGCATGGTGAATATTGCGTGTCACTTCATGTTTCGCGGTATTTATGGCCAGTTGAATACCCCGAAGTTCTTTATCCCATTTTCTATGGTCACGGATGTAACTTCGTATAGCAGTTCCAATAGTTCGATTATTGCGTTCGACGAAGTTGCACTGAGGCGAATAACGCGCATTATACCATATCTTTTGAACTTCGTACCTTTGGGCTAAATACTTGAAAACTGTCCAAGTGAACTGATTACCGTTGTCTACATTGACGAATTGTGGGACCCCAAATACTAAAAAAATATCGTTTTCAATAAACTTAACCACATTCTGAGCTGTCGCCTGTCTCATCGGATATAACAACGTATATTTAGTAAGCCAATCGCTAACCACTGAAAGATATGAATTTCCTCGTTTGGATCTTGGAAACGGTCTCATTATATCTGCTGCAATTATTTGCCAAGGGAAATCAACGGATTTTTCCGTACCCATGACTCCCATTCTACCAGCAATGGATACTTTTTGAGAGCTGCATATTTCACACGACCTGATATACTTAAGAATATCGCGTCTCATCTTAGGCCAATAATGACACTTAGATACTCGACAAAAAGTCTTGAAAAATCCAAAATGAGCGCTATTCGGTGAATCATGGGCTGAACTGATCACGTGATTCCTACCAAATTTTGGAACTAGAAGTTTCCACTCAGGGGCAGTAGTTTGGAAAGGTGACTGACAAGGAATGAACTTATGTATATTGTTATTTTCAACTTGCTACTGGGGAAAATTCTCGGGATTTGTTTGAATTCTTTGTTAAAACTCATCGTACCAAGTATCGGTTTCCTCCCAATTCACAGATACGTGATAATGCATCCGGTACTATATTTGCTGGGCCTTCACGATGAATGAGATCGAAGGTATGCTGTCTTAGTTTCACGTTCCAACTTGCCAGTTTTCCGGTAGGATTCTTCATATTGTTTAGCCATAATAGGCTATAGAGCTATGTAAGACCTGAATTTCTCAGTGCAAACAAGAACAGCTAAACATTCTCTCTCCGTAACGGAGTAATTTCGTTCAGCCTTAGAAAAAGAACGGCTGGCATAAGCAATAACGCGCTCTTCATTATCGATCATTTGAATGAGTACTCCACAAAGCCCGGTACTGAATGCCTCACACTAGGTGGTAAATTTTTCAATAAAGTCTGGCTGACATAGGATGGGCGCAGAAATGATTGCTTGTTTGATTCTCGGGAATGATTGCTCAGCAGCATCAGACCAAGAAATACGATCATTCTTCCTCTTACCTTTAATATGAGCATTCATTGGGGCTAGTAAAGTGGAGAAGTCTCTCAATTATCGCCTGTACCAGGAACATGATCCAGTGAAACGGTTTCCTTCGGCAACCGTAGTAGGACGAGGATAATTGACTATGGAAGATACTTCAACAGGGTCAGTCCTAAGTGAATTTTCACTGACAACATATCCTGAATATTCCAAGGTGGTCTTGAAAAATTCGCATTTTTTATATTTATCATCAAGCCAGCTTGTTTTAGACGCGATTCAACTTCATTTAACAAAGACATGTGTTCTTCCGAAGTGGAGGAACAAATCATTATGTCATCTAGATACACGAATATTTTAGGTTCGAATTTTGGTCCAAATATTGCATCTACTAAACGTTGCTGAGTTTGAGCGGAAATACATAGTCGAAAAGGCATTACTGTAAATTGGAAAAGACCTCGGCCGACAACGCTGAAGGCAGTTTTCTCTTTAGACTCATCATCCAGGGGTATTTGCCAGAAGGCCTTACGAAGATCTACTGAGGAAATATATTTGGCGTCACGTAACATGTTCAATATGCGATCTATATGAGGCAATAGATAAGAGCCGTGCGTAGTTATCTCATTTGAAGAACGACCATCGAAACAAAATCTATAAGAGTTATCTTTTTTCTTCACCAACAGAACTGGTGAACACCATGGACTGTTCGATGGCTCCACTACACCTAACTTGATCATGTCGTCCAATTCATCATTTAAGATTCTCATCATATACGAAGACATGAGATGAGGTCGTTTTTTGAAAGGACTAGCTTCGCCTGTATCAATGGTCATCACTATCCTGTCAGTGCGTCCTAATATTTCCACTCCGCTAATTTCATCAAATGACTCAATCATTTTTTCCGCTAAACGTCTTTGTTCGGCAAATAACGTCTCTGAATTACACAAATTTTGTGCGAAACTGACCTCTGCGATTTGATTCAAATTTAATAGCTCAATACTGAATTCGTTACTTTGAACATGCCATTAATTTTCCTTGAAATCAATGCAGAGAGAAAATTGACTCGCGAAGTCACTACCAAGAATGAATGATTGAGGTAACGATGAAACAACTAACGCTCTAACTATGTGGATGACTTCACCTATTGAAATTGGTAGATCTACTTGGCCAATAACTAACTGTTCAGTTCATTTTACTTGGTTCTTTGGGAATTTCTCTCCTCGTTTCTATAAAATAAAAGTATTCGTATTATTTCAATATATTTGTAGAGGGACAAATCAGATGATTTGACCTTAACATTTTGATTTTATATATGCCGCGTCCTCTAATCTTTGACGGAGTTTACACAGCTCATTAAAAGATAGAATATCAGTGCTAACTGGCTTATGTACTCCGGTAGCAGGTTCTGTCTAATAATCTAGATTTTTGTTATTTCTGCCGAAGCTCGAGGTAACCGATTGAAGAGTGTATCTATTTGTGCGATAAGGACCCCGCACCGCAGCAACGGGAAATTGGCTTTCGGTGAATTCACTCCAATTTTTTATATATTGTAGAGCCTGTGGTGCTGATCAAATGTCTCCATTGCACCAACACTCTTAAATCAACAGTCAAGATTATATAGGATGATGAAGTTGACTATTCCAAAATGTTAGATAGAAATTGTGAAGACACCTTTCATAATTTCGAAACCAAATCAATTGTGCATTGATTGTTCGAATGACCGATACGAATCTACTATGGAGTATGATAATTCCTGCACGTACTAACAATATACAAGGTGGGTCGGAACATAGCGAATAATTCAGTGGTTTTCGGAAAAGTGGGCGGTGGAATTTCATTTAAATTCTGTAGTATACAAATATTATCCCCAATTCGTGATATTAGCATCTCCTGATCAGACCTCTTATATACAAGATGTTTTATTTTTGATGAAGTCACCTCCATCCTTATTATGACTTACAACTTGAACAACCTAGTAAGAAACTCGTTTACTCCATGATGAATGTCCACTCTGCAGATACGTGAAATATACGGAGTGGATGAAAAATCAATGGTCTTTGCTAATAACTTCTCAAGAATAGTATGTACAGATTCTTGTGACCCATTTTATTGACCCTGTTTCATAACGACATTATATTCATTAAAAATAATTTGAACCATTCGATGAAGTATATTTTGAATAATATGTAACAATGTACTGCAGGTATCATAAAAGGTTTTTCAGGTGATAGTGAAACAATTAACAACAGGAAACAAGAACAATGAATTGAAAAGGAATATTCTCTGATATAATTACGAACATAAAAAAATGGGTACATTCATGAAGAAATGCATTGTGAGGACTCGCATTCAATTCAATTTAGAATTCCTTTCCACGTCCTGTATGATGATTGTCAATTTAT
Source organism: Phaedon cochleariae (assembly GCA_918026855.4). Classification (NCBI taxonomy): domain Eukaryota; kingdom Metazoa; phylum Arthropoda; class Insecta; order Coleoptera; family Chrysomelidae; genus Phaedon; species Phaedon cochleariae. Next base: position 12,657,178 of record OU896717.1, read on the forward strand.
CATACATCCAAAAAGAACAATGAATATACAATAATGGATAACAAAATATCCTGATATTCAATCACAACAGAAGTTCTGTACCTTACATAGTGTATTACTCTCGTGTTAGGACAAGCAATTATATTTCCTGGATCACATAAAACGAATTCGTTTCTCGAAATGAAGTAGTTGAATTTATTCAACTTCTTGAACAGTTTCCAGAATACAACTTGTCATACTCAATTCGAGAATACCTCAACCCTGAAAGAAAAATAAAAGTGGTGAACTGTTTATCATCAATGATTAATTCAAATTGAATGGATCACAAGAATCTGTACATAATATTCCTGAGAAGTTATTAGCAAAGACCATCAATTCTTAATCCACTCCCTATATTCCACGTATTTGCAGAGTGGACATCATGGAATGAACGAGTTTCCCAATAGGTTGTTCAAGTTGTGAGTCATAATAAGGATGCCAATAATAAGTTCCTTTAATGGATGTGACTTCATCAGAAATGAAACTTCTTGTATATAATATGTCTGATTAGGAGATGCTAATATCACGATCAGAATATTATACTACAGTATTTGAATGAAATTCCACCGCCCACTTTTGCGGAAACCACTGAAATATTAGTTATGTTCCGACCCACCCTGTATATTGTTAGTACATGCAGAAATTATTATACTCCATAGTAGATTCGTATCGGTAATTCGAACAATCAATGCACAGTTGATTTGGTTTTGAAATTATGAAAGGTATCTAAAATTTTGGAAATGCCAACTTCATCACCCTATATAATCTTAACTGTTGATTTCAGAGCGTTGGTGCAATGAAGACATTTGATCAGCAACACGAGTTCTACAAAATTTCAAAAATTTGAGTGAATTCACCGAAAGCCAATTTCCCATTGATGCGGTGCGGGGTCATTTCTGCCCTGTTTGCGTTTTTTGATTTCCTCCCAAATGTCATCTTCATCATTAGAAGGTAAAAAGTCTCTTTTCAAACGGACGACTAACTCATCCCAATTACTAACCGATGATTTAATGCTTCTGTACCAAACGAAAGCATTCCCACTGAAGAATTCAACTACGGAGTTGAAAAGATCATTTTCTGAAATGTTACGCGATTGACCTAATTCTGAAACTTTTTCTAAAAATATGGGTAGACTTGTCGCGAATCTTCACTGAATTTCACATTGCATTCAGCTATGGGCTTGGATTTCGAATTATATATGCCTGGAGGGGGGGCAGGTACTGACGATAATCTATGTACATTTGGTCCTATATTCGAATTATTCAGAGATTCATCTACATCGTTATCTGGAGTTATTTTTTTCAAAAAGATCAGCTTCTTATTGAATACTAGTTGCATAAGATTCACGTTTGAAAGAAGTAGCCATTTCGGCGTCCGCAACTTCTACTCTCTCAATAGGTATTCGATTAATCCTACCTGACACATGCGTAATTCGATATTTCAATCTGAGGAATAAAAAATCTTTGTCCATACAAATGAGTTGACTCTGATTTCCGACCATGCATAAACCACAACTCACATGCATTTGTTGATCTCAATTGTACTGCTCGTATTTCCGAGGGTATAAGCTCAGATCTAGAACCATTGGCAAGTCGGTTCACAGTAGTGAGGGTTGGTAACTCTGAAATATATAATATTATTTCGATTTGATTCCCACATAATTAGTAATCGTAATGTATTGGGTTCCACCAAAATAATAAACTTTGGGCAAACGATATTGTGGTTACTGTGTGAACTGCAGTTCATGAATATCAGAAAACGTGCAGTGTAGGATTTAGTCAAGTTATTATTCTTGTGCTTACACAAATTCTCAGTATTTATAGAGCTTAACATAGAAAAGTTTGAAATCATTGTAAACATGTTTTTCTCTGTTTGATTTTTGTATTGTAGTATCACTATGAAAATATTAATAATGATAATAATAATAATAATAAAAATAATAATAATAGAACATTTTCCATTTTGGATAGAGCAACATCTGAATATTTGTATTGGATCTTTTGTGAATTTCATACAGAACTTGCAAACTACATTGAAACTGAAACATAACCTCATGAACCTATTAAATATATTTGTGATTCAAGAGTATAACTACCTGTTCTTTCTGGTCCAGAACTAGTCGTTGGTCATTTATTGAATGATGATCCTGAGGATGATAGGGAAATTGTATCTGAAAAATATACTAGTTGACAAACACTTCATGAAATAATAAATCTGAATATCCATACTTCATAATCGGATCCTGTATGATCTTACTACGTTTATGAAGTTTTCCATAAACGAAAACAAATTTATTTATTTATTTTTTTATTTATTTACATAGGTTACCCAACAGGACAAGCCCAATAACAGGATAACACACGATAACAATAAAAATAACAATTGTGTAATCTTGAAATACCAAAAATATATAAAAAAAAAACTTAATCTAGTTTACAGATCCAAAGCAAAATATATGAAATTCGGCTAAGTGAGCATAATACAAGTGTTTAAGAACTTCCTCAGTTTCTTTTTGAAGCACTCAACGCTAAGCATAAAAATGTCCAAATCATCAGATATCATGGTGTTGATTGTGACCGTACATCTAATCATTGGAGAATTACCAAAATAATTTGTGGAAAAATAAGGAGTAACAAATAGTTGTCTATAACGAATATTATATGAGGAACAGTTTAGTGTAAAAAGTTTTGAGCATTCATTGGAATCAATTAGATTATTGAATATTTTGTAAATAAAGTATATATCATTGAAATCACGCCTAAGAGATAGGCTCACTAGATTATAGAAAATTAGGTTACTTTCATAAGGAAAGTAGTGCCTATATCTGAAGAATCTATAATTTATAATGTTGATTAACTTCTTTTGCACAAACTCTAGTCTCTTTATGTATTTCTGATAAGATGGGTTCCAAACAACACTACAGTATTCAAGGATAGGTTTTATCAAAGTGTTAAACCTAATCAGTAACGAGGAAGGATTCCTAAAATCCCTAGTATTTCTCAATATGAAGCCAAGAGTCCTTAGGGACTTTCTCACAATTTTCTCAATATGACTTTCAAAGGACAATTTTATATCCAAAGTAACACCTATCTCATCAGAAAACGACAGTTTATCATTGTCAATATTGAGCGAAGAGATGGGTGGATTCGGGCTACGAGTAAATATGATTTGACTACATTTCTTAGTATTTAGTGAAAATTTATATATTTTACAATATTCCGAAAAGCGATCGAGGTCCTCCTGTATTAAACTATAATCCGAGAAAGATTTCGAAGGAGAGAAAATTTTCATATCATCGGCATATAATGAGATATTGCAGTGATGGAAACAGCTCCCGACGTCACTTACATAGATACTAAATAGTAGCGGCCCTAGATGGGAGCCCTGAGGAACCCCCGAGGTAACTGGCAGCAAATCAGACTTTGTGTTATTCAGTGCTATGTACTGAAATCTGTCCTGAACATATGAAGTAACAAGTCCCAGCAGGTAACCATGCACACCGAAATTTCTAAGCCTTATTAACAAGGTAGGATGATGAACCTTGTCAAAAGCCTTAGAAAAATTGGTGTACACCGCACAAGTTGAGATCCCCTTCTCCATGTTGCCATAAATATCTTGTACATAGGGCACCAGGTTTGTAAGTGCAGAACGCTTTTTGAAAAAACCATGTTGAGTAGTGGTGATAGAATTTTTGACCATAAAAAACATTATCTTACAAATTATAAATTCAAATATTTTACCAAATAAACTTAGCAGAGATATCGGCCTGTAATTTGTTGCATCGTTAATGTCTCCCGATTTGTGTATCGGTAACACTCGAGCTATTTTCCAAACTTTGGGATATGTACCTTCACGTAGACATTTATTGTACAGTATGTGAAGGGGCTCAACCAGACTTTCCTTACATGATTTCAAAAATACTGCAGGGAAACCATCAGGGCCACTTCCTTTATTATTATCTAACTGTGACAATGCGGCCAGAATTTCTTCCTTACTGATTTGTTTTATATCAAAGTTATTGGAGGTGCTTAAAAGATCCAGAAGAGATGGGGTTGAGTTGGACTCGTATACACTCCCAAAGTACTCACCAAATATTTCACAAATAGTTGAACAATCAGTACCCTGCCTATCCTTGAAGTTTATGTGTCGGGGAAAGGAGCTGCATTTCTTTTTATTTGACACAAATGACCAAAATACTTTAGAGTTTGACTTTAAATTACTTTCCGATATAGCAACGTTGTAACACTCCACACTCTGAGTTCAGAATTTGAAAAATTTCGAAACAAAAAAATATGAAGTTTATACTTATGCCTTTGGGCTGCTCAGATTGATACGGTAGGGTGTGAGTTCAAAAGTTACAATTTTACTGTTAAGATGGTAATCCAGTAATATGAATTCTAAGGATGATTTTAAAGTGCTTAATTTGACTGTTAGATATATTTGGGCGCCAGGCTTGCAAAAGACAAAAGCCAATCAGATACTTCCTGAAAAACCTTGCTTGGATGAGAAGACAAAACAAATATACAGAGAATCAATTCAACAATTTATTTCCTTGAGAAAATTACAAAGGGCTGAAGGCCAGAAGAATTCAAGATAACAATACGTTGTTTGAAGTGGCTGAAGGCCCTAAAAGAAGATTGAAAATTATGTGAGACTGAAGTGGCTGAAGGCCCAAAAACAAGATTGAGGATTATTTGAAAATACTGAAAAATTTAAAAAACAAGAGAAATGGAGCAAATAGATTCAGAACATTCAACTTTACATAGAGCTATTGATCCGATCTGATTCCAATCGAAGGTCTTGGCACTTGGGTGGATTATACCTGGTTGGCCGGATGAATTGTCCAAGAGGGTTTCCTTGAGGTAAATGGGAGTTCAACCTTCAGAGTCAGTTCAGCTTCCAGCTCTCGGTTCTGCTTCCAGAGTTACCAAGTACTGTGGTGGGTACTTCTGGTGATGGAAGTAGTAGGGTATAGCCTCTCCTTCAGTTCTGACTGCTCAGTAGGGAATCTCCAGGTGTTACCGTCCTTTACAACCCTCTTTGGTTAACCAGGATCCTCGATGCAGGTATAGACGTAGAGTGCATGCGGAAATATGCGAGGAATCAGAAAGTTGTCGACAATGTGATTAAAGGGACGAAAGGATATCCTTTGAACCGCTCACTGAGTTTTATGTTCTGAATTATAAAACTTTGGAAAGTAACAAATTGAAATGTGAAATTTTAGGAACTTAGAAAAATTAGGAAGATATGTATATATTCAATTCAAAGAAAAAAACTTGACACTTGAAAATTCAGTCTTTTTAAAAAACTAGAGAAAATTGACTCAAATTGAAACCAGAAATAACTGAGAATCAAATCATTAACGCAGAGAAAGATGATTTGAATAATATATATAATGAGATATCCTGGTATTGATATATTATTACAGGAAAAAAAAAATCAAGGAAAAATTATCATGTATCTAATGAAAAAAACCAAATTTAACTTTGATAAATTGTCGATACTGAAATTCAATGAAAAAAATACAGGGTGGCAAGTCCTGTTCAAAAGTAAAATGCCTGATAATAGGTACTCTTTCAAGTTTGAAGTTAACAGGTAATTTACTTGTCCGTGAAAGTAAAAGAAAAAGGTATGTATAAAGATATATATACAGGGTGGCAAGTCCTGGTTCAAAAGTTAAATGCCAGAAAATAGGTAAGTACTTCAGGTGTGAAGTTGACAGGTCTGGAATTAAGATCTGGTATATCTGGAGATAAGGAAATAGACATGCATTGACATGTGGTTTGTTGAGTTGACCAAGAAGATACTGACAATAAGATATGAAAAATCTCACTTCCAGAAAACTTGAACTATAGATTGTGCTTTCGTCACAAGAAGGCAAAACCTATACAGGAACCAGACAAATTTTGACTGAACAGGCTATAGAGAGAAGGAAACCTTCCTCAGGTTGCATTTATTTCTCAGAGAGAATGAAAAATAACTTGGAAAAGAAATTCACAAGTTGATAATAGAAATTAAATGCTCACCTGAGAAAGAATCCGGGAAAGGTACAACCTGGACGTCAAGGTTCAACTTCAAGGCTCTAGGTCCTGTAGGCTCAAGGTTCCTGGACGAGACACAGAGAAAACTTCAGTTCAGGTTTCCTGGATGAAAATCTGAGGAAACTACGATGACGTTTGAATTTCCAATAGGTACCTAGAAAAATTTTTGAGAGAGTAGATGCTGTTTTCAACTTATTGATTGAGGAAAAATTAGCAAAAAAGCTGTTGATAGCAACACGTTGATAAAAAGCAAATTCGAGCAACAAGGCAGATAAATCCAGGTTTTACTTAACCATTAAGCTGAAAAAAAAATTGTATATCACATATAAATTTGTCAATTTTACGAAAATATCATCAATAAGTGCTAATAAAATATAGAAAGAACCCAAATATCCAATAAATTGATACCGATGACCAATTATTAACTAAGAAACCATCAGATATGAATTGTAACCTCAATTAACTCGAATGCAATTATTTCTCACAAAAATGAAATTCGATCAAAAATATATCAATTAATATTTAATTTCATAGGTAATAATCAAATCTAACAAACCAAATGTCTGCGATGACGAGTTATTTCACTCGAAAAATAAAGATAGATCCAGACCTACCAGATATCTTCAATTCACACAACCTATCACTTCAACCTTTCAAGTCGGTAGTTCAAATCAGAAGGACTTTGATTTTCCTATTCGTTCTTCGCGAAAGATCCTGTCCTATCAATCCCTTCTCCTGATTGGTTATTCAGTCTCCCTTCTTCGATCTTCTGTGACGTTGTCTAGCGGGAAGGACGAGCGCGCAAGACTTGATAAATTCGATATGGCTATTGAGCCGGTGAAGGGCTGATAAGCGGAAGTAGATAGAAGAACGAATGGACGTCAGATAATTAAATGGTTGATTGATTGAAAAACATCTCAATGGAACGGAATAATCGTTACACACCACCCTAACTCGGTGAAAAAAATTTGGAAACTCTAGGAGATTACAAATTTTTTTATTGCAAAAAACATTTTCCAAACCTTCATCTTAGTAAACCAAGTAGAAAGAGAAGGCACTTCACATTTTGAATTCAAATTTTCATTCACCTCAACATAGGTATTCATGAAATTCATATAGTAGGAGATAGGAAAAAAAATTACAATATCTACAGAAGATATTTACAAGATTTACAAAATTTACAAGATCTTCAAGATTCTTTCTCATCACATGTGAAGGGACTATGTGAAAAAGGAAAAAGTTATTAATTCAATGAGATATAAGAATTTCAGATTGTATTCGAAATTGAGTGAACATTCAATGAATTATAAATTTCACCTCATAATTGGTATTCCTCTAAGGAATTATCTCGATATGGAATTTCAATGATTCAGTAGGAAATACATTATTTCATTTCCAAAATTTTTGTATTTGTAATCCATAAGTTAAACATCAAAAGACAGGTAGGTAAGATGAAGGCTAAGACAAGGTATTCCGAATGAAATAACTTTTCATCAAATAGACATGAAAATTTTGAAAAGATCTATACCAGAAAAAATTCAAACCGTCAAAGTTACCTATAAAAAAAAAATACATTGTTATGTAAACTCAAAAATCTTCACCAAATATAACTGGGATGCATATGGCCCAAGAGCAAACCATCCCCACCACCAGAACCCATCAACAGCATGTCCGAAACCAAATGTGGTGTAATCAGGGATGGAAGTTGACCCCACAAAACCAAAATTGCGCATCTCGAGAATGAGATAGAAGCCTCACTTTTTGGTTTCCTCAAAGAGCACACTGTCTCCGGACATCCTGCCGACAAGCCCCAGGGATGCAGACGGGAAACTCCAGGGACACACCCACCTCAATTGTCCAGCCTTAGGGAGAAGCTGCTATCCCAACAGTAGTATAGCCACTGTCACGCTGAAATTTCAAAAGTGCTACAAACAGTCCTAGAAGAGGCTGAATGTCGTGTTTCATCTACTCATAGATGAAAAATCGAAGGATAGGAAAGATAAGAGATAGGAGGGGAAACGAAGGAAGAATAGCGTTAAACCTGATTGGGAATCAAGATGGCTCAGGAGGATTCATTTGCCACCCGTCTCTAGCCAGTAGTTCATCAAAATGAACTCAGCAGACACTATCAAAAGTCGGTCGGTGAATAACGTTAGAGGAAAAAAAGAATAGTTTTTCCAAAGTGCTCTCTACACAACCAACGTACCCGTAGACCGAACTGAGAAGTGCAGGGAATATTCGATATTCTATAAAACAGTTTAGTGAAACTACCCTCTTAAAAAAACAAAGGGAGTTGGAGTTATTCAGCAACAGACCAATGAAGCTTGACAGAGTTCAAGTTGTGCCACCGCTCTAGAGACTAAGGAAAAGATAGAAAAGATAAAAGAGAAGAAAAGTACAAGGTATGAAGGCAGACCGAAGGAACCCGGAAATAATTCAAACTCAACCGAAACAAATTTGACATATTAGCTCGTTGATTTACCGTTATTGATTCGTAAAGTATCTGACAAGAACGAAAGTCATCGAAAATTTTTGAATGAAAAGATAATATCAGTGAAAGCAGTAAGTCACTGACATAAAGGTAATTAGATAACATTCGAATGAGAAGATAAAATCAGTGAAAACAATGAGTCACTGACATAAAGGTAGTTAGATAACATTCGATGAATTCTACCACCTCAAACTAAGAAAAAAAATATTGTTTGGACAATAAATCGATATTATCATTTCAAAATAAGATACAAAATTGTCCAAACGATAAGATAAGATAAGATAGTAGCAAATGCTTGATACCAATAACCAGATTTACTGAAAGATAAATAGATTTTTCTCAAATTTGAATCAATCACTTGAAGAAAAAAAAATCACAGAGGAAATATAGAATCTGTCTTTCAAATTTGTTGAAAAGTCATCTGTTCGGAAAGTTCAGAGATACCATTAAGGCATTATCAAAAGATAAATACTTTCAAAAAGTACAACTAAAATCAACAACTATATATTATTGGAACATCAGCATGTGCACTACTTTTTCATTCGAATGACTCTTTCTTGACGCAAGATACATGAGATACTTTCAAGATAATTGCAGATAAGATACTGTAATGCAATAAAGTGAAGGTAATTTAGGTACAGGTTTTACAGTTGAATGATGGAAAGATTCCTAGAAGTGGCCAGTTATAAGACTTTTACTTATCATCTGGTAAAATGCCATGGTGAGAGAATTCTTAGGCCCCTCTCACAGAGCCCAAAAGATAGAAAAAGTAAACGATAAAGGAAAGAGAAACGGCTAATATGTCAATTCACGATACAAAACGATAATAGGAGATATTTAACTATCCGAATCTTCGGAATCAGCGCTAAAATATTCATCTTCGGTTGGGTTTGCATCATTGTCGATAAAAGAGGATTTTAAGTCTTTGACGTGCCAACGTCCTAAGTCTTTGCCATCCATGTCTTTCAGCTCATATACTAGGTTCGATATTACTTTAGAAACAATACATGGTATGAATTTGGGAGCCAATTTAGAGGAATAATTATTAGGAGCTGAAGATAGAGTGATATTTTTCTTCCAAAGTCTGTCACCTACATGGAATTTAACTTCTCGTTTCCTCAAGTTATATTGACGAGAATTTCGAAGATAAGCTTGATGTAACTGGTTACGAACATCAACAAATAATTTCGGAAGTTCCTGAACATCATCAATTCGCTGTGATTTTTCAGAGATAATAGGTATGTTATTTTCATTTTCTGACACTTTGCCATAGAAATCTCCTGTCACCGGAATATTCCTAGCAAAATTCAAGAAAGCTGGAGAATAGCCAGTTACATCATGTTTTGCTAGCCTTATGGCTTGAGCAACCTTGTAGATAGAAGTATCCCATGTTTTATGATTTTCATGAATATAACAGCGAATTGACGTTACAATGACTTTATTAACTCTCTCGGTAAAATTAATTTGAGGATGATATTTGGCATTATACCAAATTTTCTGTACTCGATACTCTTCCATCAGTTTTTTAAACTCTTTACTGACAAATTGGCTTCCATTATCTACCATGATGATCTGAGGTACACCATAGATAAGAAAAACGTTATTTTCAATAAATTTAATTATACCTTTTGAGGTAGCTTTAGACATTGGATGGACTAAAACATATTTCGTGAACCAGTCAGTGACAACCAAGACATACTGATTACCATTTTTGGATCGGGGATAGGGACCTAACAAATCTGCAGAGATACATTGAAAAGGGAAATTAATATTTTTGTAGGATCCCATATGACCAGCTTGAGGTAAATTCGAACTTTTACAGGCAGCACAAACAGGACATTTCCTCACATAATTATAGACATCCTTGCGAATTTTAGGCCAGTAGTACAGTTCCAAGATACGAGAAAGAGTTTCAGATATTCCTAAATGTGCAGAAGTCTCTCTGTCATGATAAAAGTCAAGAATTTCCGGTCTATTTGCAGAAGGCACTATAATTTTCCAGTCAGTGAGATTGCTGACAATATTATGATGAGATAATATATGTTTATAGAGAATACCATTCTCAATACGAAAAGAGGAATAATTTTCAGGATTTTCTTGAACTTTCTTCACCATAGAGGTATACCATTTATCAGGCTGGAAGGTAGATACATCGATAACAGATACATCAGCAACTGATCGAGATAAGGCATCTGCAACCACATTTAAAGAACCCTTTCGATGTTTAATGGTGAAATCAAACTGAGATAACTTTACTGCCCACCTAGTCAAACGTCCAGAGGGATTTGAGAGATTATGAAGGTATATAAGGGAGGCATGGTCAGTTTCAATTGTGAATTTCGTGCCTTCAACATAGCTTCGGAACTTTTCTATACCAAAAATGACAGCTAATAACTCTTTTTCAGTTACTGTATATTTTCTTTGACAAGCAGTGAGTATTTTACTGGCATAAGCCACAGGATGTTCTACGCCATCACATTCTTGGTATAAAATAGCACCTACACCTGTGTCTGAAGCATCACACTGAATCACAAAAGGTTTTGTGAAGTCAGGGCTTGCTAGAACTGGAGCAGAAGTAAGACGAGATTTAATTTCACTAAAAGCCATTTCTGCCTCAGGGGTCCAAGTAATTGGTTGGCCCTTTTTGCGACCATGAAGAAGATCAGATATGGGGGAGCAAATAGAAGAAAAATCTTTGATAAACCGACGATACCAACTGACAAGTCCTATCAAACGTTTGATTTCTGTGGTATTTTTGGGAGTTGGATAGTTAATGATGGCGAAAACTTTCTCAGGATCTGTTCTCAAACCTTGTTGGTCCACAACAAAACCAAGATATACAAGAGAAGGACGGCAAAATTCACATTTGTCTAAGTTTACAGTGAGATTGGCATTTTTAAGTCGTTGAAATACTTCTTTCAAAATCTTGATATGAAGTTCGAAAGTAGGAGTAGCCACAATGATGTCATCAAGGTAAACAAAGCAAAAAGGAGCCAATGAAGGTCCTATAACGATATCCATTAAACGAGCCATTAATTTTGGACTGTTACTAAGCCCAAAAGGAGAGACAAGAAATTCAAAAAGACCTCTTCCATAGACTGCAAAGGCGGTCTTAGGTCGAGATGACTCGTCCAAAGGAATCTGGAAAAATGCCTTCGTCAAATCAATAGACGTAAGGTATCTGGCGTCCCTCAACTTGTTCAAGATACTGTCTATAAGAGGCATGGAATAACTATCATTGACTGTGACTTCATTAAGTTTTCTGCCATCAAAGCATACACGATATTCTCCAGAGCGCTTCGGAACTAACCACAATGGGCTACACCAAGGAGATTGAGAAGGTTGAATAACATTGAGTTTCAACATCTCATCAACTTCTTTATTTAAATGTTTTTGCATAGCTGGAGATAAAGGATATTGACGTTGAACAATAGGCTTGGCATCACCAGTATCGATATGATGTGTCAACAAATGAGTTCGACCAAGTCTGTCTTTAGGAGCTATAGATTTAAAACAGTCAATGACTTCCTCAAGCTCAGATTTCTGAAAGGGAGTCAATTCAGAAAATGGTTTGATTGTGTTCACAGCACAGATAGAGGAATACGATAAATTACTGAAATTTGCTTCAATTCGAAAAAGTTTGAAAAAATCCATGCCAAGAATTAGAGAATGAGCAACAGAAGGTATGATCAAAATTTTCAACTCTTTAGAAACACCATTCAAGGAAATTGGAACTAAGATATATCCTAAAAAATCCTGAGGTTTGCCATCAGCTGTAGTGACATGAACGATAGATTCATATTTAATAGGAATATTATGTGACTGTAATAGACTAAAACCTGTAGAACCTAGGATAGAAGAGGTACTACCAGTATCAGCAAGGGCAAGAATTTTCTGTCCAAAAAGTTCAACATTAAGATAAGGGCGATTATCATTGGATTTCATGACAAAAAGGGGATTTATATTCACGGGAGGAGATAAGAAATTTTTAACATAAGATAACCATTTTTGCCATTCACAAAGGGATGTTTTCAGTGGTCCTGTTTGTGTTGCTTCTTTTTCGATTTTTTCACATTTTGGGACTGTGAGTTGGCTGTGCTGGTGCCTGGACTGTCGGTAAGTTGACTGGTGACAACGTCCAGTTTTTCGCCACCAGGAATCGCGTTTTTTGGATTGCATTTACGACATTTTGTTTTTACGGTATTCTTGAGACCACAACCATAACAAAATATTGTTTTTGGTTTTCGACACTCATTATAAGCATGACCAGCCAAGTCACAATTCCAACATCGATAGTTCGATAAGGTAGATATATTACTGGAAGGAAAATTTCTACGAACTGAAGGTTCAGAAGTTGAAAAGGAAGTACTGCCTCCACTAAAAGGACTGCTCAAATCAGGCTCCAACAAACCAGTATTACGATGGGGTGGTGCTTTATAGCGATCAGCCCATAAACGAGATTCTTCTAATTTTTTGCACAATTCAGAAAGTTCAGAAACAGTTTTTGGATCATGTGAAGCTAAATTAGAAATGAAAAAAGGTAAAAGATTCCGACGAATTTTTCTAACTCTAGTTTCTTCATCAGGTTTGGTTGTCAACCTGTTGAAGAGACCTTCCATAGAAGAAATAAATAAAGCTACTCTTTCATTGTTACCCTGAGTTCTAGAATTTATTTCTCGTTCTAGATCTTCCTCATAGAAATAGGGAAGGAAATCTTTCTTTAATTCTTTTATCGAGTCATCCCATGTTTGAAATTTACTTTTATTATTGACAAACCATGTCCAAGCAGAACCTTTGAATAAATCACAGGCAGACTGAAAAAGTTCCTGTTTTGAAACACCTCGTGCTTCTCGTAGCAATTCAACTTTTTCTAAGAAAGAGTTAACTGATTCTTTCTGATTTGAGCCAGTGAAAAAGATATTCCATTTGTATGGAGCAACTGATTTATTTGAAGAAAAGATATTGCAGTTATTATTAGGGAGTGTAGGGGTAGAAGTACTGGGAGGAGGAGATACTTTCAAATCAAAATTGGCTTCCAATTCCAACACAAGATATTGAATTTCTTTCCTGGCTGTTTCTTCATCCTCATCATCAGCTTTAAGATAATTAAAACGAGTTGACAAATGAGCTAATCGACTAGAAATTCTTCTGAAGGCAGGATCCAACTTAGAACCACTGAATGAAGCTATAGCTAATTTTAAATCTTCAATACTTTCTTTCATTTCAGTCACATCTTCGGTATGTGAATAAGGATTCTCAAAGGTACCATGAAAACTGCGATTAGCATTTTGTTGACTCAGAAGTCCTCTCAAAATTTTACGTTTGGAATCAATGTTTCCAGTAGGTTCTACACTACGAAGCTTGAGCTCATAAGTCAATTCATTTATTTTCAAATGATTTGGATCCATGTTGGACTTGGAAGATAGAATTCTAAACACAACTAATCAAAGATATGAATAATCGAAAAGCTTGTACTTTTGGGATACTTCAGAATAATATCTTATAGTGCAGTGAGAAAAGAAATGAAGAGAGACAATTATCAAAGTCAAATAGATAATGAAAAATAGATAATTAAGATAAGTTAAAATACCAAGTTCTTCAGAATCAGATACGCAGATATGTCAAAATTTGTTATCGATAAATTCCAAATTATAATTTATTTGGTCTTCCGTCAAGCAAGGATAAGATAAGAGAAAACAGTCAAATCGGGCTCCACGTTGTGAGCGACAATTGTGTAACACTCCACACTCTGAGTTCAGAATTTGAAAAATTTCGAAACAAAAAAATATGAAGTTTATACTTATGCCTTTGGGCTGCTCAGATTGATACGGTAGGGTGTGAGTTCAAAAGTTACAATTTTACTGTTAAGATGGTAATCCAGTAATATGAATTCTAAGGATGATTTTAAAGTGCTTAATTTGACTGTTAGATATATTTGGGCGCCAGGCTTGCAAAAGACAAAAGCCAATCAGATACTTCCTGAAAAACCTTGCTTGGATGAGAAGACAAAACAAATATACAGATAATCAATTCAACAATTTATTTCCTTGAGAAAATTACAAAGGGCTGAAGGCCAGAAGAATTCAAGATAACAATACGTTGTTTGAAGTGGCTGAAGGCCCTAAAAGAAGATTGAAAATTATGTGAGACTGAAGTGGCTGAAGGCCCAAAAACAAGATTGAGGATTATTTGAAAATACTGAAAAATTTAAAAAACAAGAGAAATGGAGCAAATAGATTCAGAACATTCAACTTTACATAGAGCTATTGATCCGATCTGATTCCAATCGAAGGTCTTGGCACTTGGGTGGATTATACCTGGTTGGCCGGATGAATTGTCCAAGAGGGTTTCCTTGAGGTAAATGGGAGTTCAACCTTCAGAGTCAGTTCAGCTTCCAGCTCTCGGTTCTGCTTCCAGAGTTACCAAGTACTGTGGTGGGTACTTCTGGTGATGGAAGTAGTAGGGTATAGCCTCTCCTTCAGTTCTGACTGCTCAGTAGGGAATCTCCAGGTGTTACCGTCCTTTACAACCCTCTTTGGTTAACCAGGATCCTCGATGCAGGTATAGACGTAGAGTGCATGCGGAAATATGCGAGGAATCAGAAAGTTGTCGACAATGTGATTAAAGGGACGAAAGGATATCCTTTGAACCGCTCACTGAGTTTTATGTTCTGAATTATAAAACTTTGGAAAGTAACAAATTGAAATGTGAAATTTTAGGAACTTAGAAAAATTAGGAAGATATGTATATATTCAATTCAAAGAAAAAAACTTGACACTTGAAAATTCAGTCTTTTTAAAAAACTAGAGAAAATTGACTCAAATTGAAACCAGAAATAACTGAGAATCAAATCATTAACGCAGAGAAAGATGATTTGAATAATATATATAATGAGATATCCTGGTATTGATATATTATTACAGGAAAAAAAAAACAAGGAAAAATTATCATGTATCTAATGAAAAAAACCAAATTTAACTTTGATAAATTGTCGATACTGAAATTCAATGAAAAAAATACAGGGTGGCAAGTCCTGTTCAAAAGTAAAATGCCTGATAATAGGTACTCTTTCAAGTTTGAAGTTAACAGGTAATTTACTTGTCCGTGAAAGTAAAAGAAAAAGGTATGTATAAAGATATATATACAGGGTGGCAAGTCCTGGTTCAAAAGTTAAATGCCAGAAAATAGGTAAGTACTTCAGGTGTGAAGTTGACAGGTCTGGAATTAAGATCTGGTATATCTGGAGATAAGGAAATAGACATGCATTGACATGTGGTTTGTTGAGTTGACCAAGAAGATACTGACAATAAGATATGAAAAATCTCACTTCCAGAAAACTTGAACTATAGATTGTGCTTTCGTCACAAGAAGGCAAAACCTATACAGGAACCAGACAAATTTTGACTGAACAGGCTATAGAGAGAAGGAAACCTTCCTCATGTTGCATTTATTTCTCAGAGAGAATGAAAAATAACTTGGAAAAGAAATTCACAAGTTGATAATAGAAATTAAATGCTCACCTGAGAAAGAATCCGGGAAAGGTACAGCCTGGACGTCAAGGTTCAACTTCAAGGCTCTAGGTCCTGTAGGCTCAAGGTTCCTGGACGAGACACAGAGAAAACTTCAGTTCAGGTTTCCTGGATGAAAATCTGAGGAAACTACGATGACGTTTGAATTTCCAATAGGTACCTAGAAAAATTTTTGAGAGAGTAGATGCTGTTTTCAACTTATTGATTGAGGAAAAATTAGCAAAAAAGCTGTTGATAGCAACACGTTGATAAAAAGCAAATTCGAGCAACAAGGCAGATAAATCCAGGTTTTACTTAACCATTAAGCTGAAAAAAAAATTGTATATCACATATAAATTTGTCAATTTTACGAAAATATCATCAATAAGTGCTAATAAAATATAGAAAGAACCCAAATATCCAATAAATTGATACCGATGACCAATTATTAACTAAGAAACCATCAGATATGAATTGTAACCTCAATTAACTCGAATGCAATTATTTCTCACAAAAATGAAATTCGATCAAAAATATATCAATTAATATTTAATTTCATAGGTAATAATCAAATCTAACAAACCAAATGTCTGCGATGACAAGTTATTTCACTCGAAAAATAAAGATAGATCCAGACCTACCAGATATCTTCAATTCACACAACCTATCACTTCAACCTTTCAAGTCGGTAGTTCAAATCAGAAGGACTTTGATTTTCCTATTCGTTCTTCGCGAAAGATCCTGTCCTATCAATCCCTTCTCCTGATTGGTTATTCAGTCTCCCTTCTTCGATCTTCTGTGACGCTGTCTAGCGGGAAGGACGAGCGCGCAAGACTTGATAAATTCGATATGGCTATTGAGCCGGTGAAGGGCTGATAAGCGGAAGTAGATAGAAGAACGAATGGACGTCAGATAATTAAATGGTTGATTGATTGAAAAACATCTCAATGGAACGGAATAATCGTTACAACGTACTTATCAAAATCTTGTTTAATGCATATTTTAATTTTTTTCCTTAAAGTAGAAAATTGTTGATAATCAACTTGATTTCTATACTTAATCCACTTATTATGAGCCTTATCTTTGGCACAAATCATTTTGATAGTTCTCTTAGCAAACCAATGAGGATACGAGCCTTTTGAAATAATTTTAATGGGGACGCACTCCTCGACAACATCATTCAGAAAATTGTAGAACTTTTGAACACTCACTTCAACATCTGAAGCTTTGAGGATATTATTTCAATTGATGTTATCGAGAGTAGTGTTGATTCGATCGTAATTAGCTTTTTTGTATAAAAATTTCTTATAGTTATTGCTTGATAATGATTTGCAACTCGACAGTTTAAGTACAGCCTCCAAAGATTTGTGATGTGAGTCCTCTTTGACGAGCGGATAATTACATTGTGTCACCAACATATCAATTTTGGGGGACATCACCAGGTCTAATATCCTACTGTTAACATTTCTAATATTATCGTATTGTTTGAGTTGTAGCAGAGAGAAAAAATTTATAAAGTATTCAGTCTTGGTATCCGTGGCATTGGACGGGATGAAGCTACTCATGTCGGCTTTAGGTTGCCAATTAATATTGGCTAAGTTGAAATCTCCTGTTACTATGATAAAATCATGACGATTTCTATCGAAAATATATTCGACTTGATCAAAAAATTCAACTAGGTCATGAACATTTGCATCAGGCGGGACATAGGTACAACAAAGTAAAAGCTTCTTACCCCCGTTCAAAACCACAGATATCCAAAGGTCTTCCACTTTTCCGTTCGTGCACCAGTTTGGCATTGCTTGAGAATGAAAACTACTATCTACACCAATCATTACACCACCTCCATGTGATTTTCCACTACGAACAGGATCACGATCTCTTCTGTTTACGGTATATGTTGGAGGAAATATTTCGGAATTGAGAACATCACTATCTAACCACGTTTCAGTTATGCACACAAATTGGTTATTAGCATCACATACCGACTGGTAAAAGTCAATGGTTTTAGTTTTTAGACCCCT
Organism: Phaedon cochleariae; assembly: GCA_918026855.4. Classification (NCBI taxonomy): domain Eukaryota; kingdom Metazoa; phylum Arthropoda; class Insecta; order Coleoptera; family Chrysomelidae; genus Phaedon; species Phaedon cochleariae. Next base: position 12,675,260 of record OU896717.1, read on the forward strand.
CGTATTCTGATAGAACAATCTTATCTCGAATTCTGTATCAAATATCACCAAACTATAGCCTAAGAAAATATTTAAAGGAGCTATGCTGTAGAAATATTCCCAAGGCTACTTTCATTAGTTATAAGATAGGCACGAGAAGTTTCATCCTTCTTCACAAATATTTTGGATTGTTTAACCCAGCAAAACTTGAAATTGTTCGAGCGGCAGAATTCTCTCGATTTTTTGTGAATCATCTTGAAATAGGGAGACAAGTGATCATTCATGTAAAAAAACTCCTTCACCCTGGAAACCAACATCACGCAATTTGATGCTACGTCCTCGTGGTACCCCTGACGATTCCACAACTAGATTCTTCTTGTAGTTCGATGGAAATTTGACGATAATGTTCTTTACTTGATTTTTATTTTCATTGTTGGGGTTGGGAAATGACTTCACTCAATGACATTCCTCTATATCACCATCGGAAAAGTTAACACCCATCTTGGAAAAAATGCTAGTTATCAGTCTTAACGTGTTTTCATTCGGCATTTCAGGCACTCCGCAGATTTCCAGGTTGTTATTACGACCTTGTTGTTGCAGCGTCTCGATTTCGGTACGAATAGTTGCATATTCATTTTTTAGGTACGTAACGTCTCGTTTCAACACTTGAACTGAGTTGATACTTTTTTGAAAGTCATCAATTCGTTTACCAAAATCATCGATTTTGGCGCCATAAAAATTTAGTGATTCATGGAATTCATTCTTCATTGATTTCAAATCAGCTTGAATGTCGTTTATAGAAGCTAGCAGTTTTTTCATGTTGCCATCATTTTGCTTAAAAGTTTCTTTACAAATGTTACAAAACCATTTGTGGGTACAGGAAAAAAATTCTTGTAAATGAGTATGTCATTATATACTCACCAGGAACATCATAAGTAGGTGACCTCATATTATAATTCGTGTAGGCAATTTCAGTATGGGGTTCATCAGTGATGCAATTATCTCGGCAATCATCAGCAATGAGAGCACATGAAGACGGTGGCTGTGGTGGGGAAGAATGTGAAAGATCTACAAAATGACAAATACATTTTTTTCGTAATCGGGTTATGATTTTCAATACCATAAAAATAATAAACTGATCAAAATTCTTGTTAAATTCAATTCTCTATATCTCGACTTTGATGGGTTGATATAGTAAAGTGGTTTACTGGTAAAATGACTATCCAGCTAACTCAGCTCAGTATAATTGTTCTCAAATTCTATTCACACTCACTACGAAACATATGTTTGAGAGATTCTTTTTTTTCTCAATGTTTTTCTATTTCTTCTTCCTCAATATCTGAGGGCATTAAACATCGTTGCCTGGCTTCTTTGAAATCCCCTGTGGAATGAAACATAGACTCTGTAATTCTTATTATTGCTTCAAATATCCAATGAGATTTAGAGATATAACAAATTGTAATAATGATGATATAATTATTACACTGTAGTAAAAAATGTATCAACTCACCATATTCTTTTCTGACTCTTACATCGTACTTCTGCCATCAGGATTTGATGCTCCTGATCTCATCAAGGGCATTTCTTAGTGGCCACCAACACATGGTTTCATTATTACATAGCCAGTTGGCTGGTACTTTTTGAACCAATGGTCGGTTGTCCACCATTTCAGATAAAAACTCGATAACGCATAGTCTTTGTTCATCTAGAAACGTAACTTTAACTGTTAAAGAACATTATATAGAGCCAGGAATTAGTACCAGTATGTTACCTTGAAATTGCGTTAGCTGCACACGAATTTTCCCACATAAAACTCTCTCACAATTTAAAGAGCATCAGTAGTATGAAGGAATGTCAAATTGACCTGTTGAGTGACAATCATCGGACATGTGGAAGATCCACATAGTTGTGCATTGAATAATTTCTGAAAAATAGCATCAAGAATGGATTTATATCATATGAAACAGCCGAGTTCATTCAAATAATGGTATTAGTTGAAGGGGTTCATTGGCAATGATAATTTTTTTTTATTTTATATTTTTTTATGTTCTGGTTCCCACGAAAAGGGATATCCTGTAAAAATCAGAGAACATCGTGAGAACCAAGGGAAATAAAGTAGGAATTGGTGTTCTTCTTGAATTTCTGGAGGTTATATGCCTCGGGGAACACCTCCCTTGGCAATGTATTCCAGAGCATCGCTGTTCGTTGGATGATCGAGTCTTTGGAAAGATATGTTCTGCGGGTCTCCAAAGTGACCTCGAAGGGGTGCGAAGCCTCAACTCGACGGGTTATTCTCGCGGGGACTGAAAAGGGAGATACAATTGTTGATATTTCAGAAGAGCATCGTTCATGAAAATATCTATAAAATAGAGCCAGATTGACAACTTGAACTCAAAAGAAAAAGCCCTGCAGTATCGATCTATTTAGCTCTCTAGAATATGTGAAATACGAAAATGTTTAAAACCTCTCATGGAAATGATCTAAAATAGGTACCACAGAAAGTGTTCTGGATCACTTCAATTATGCACAGTATATTGAATAATTCTGCAGATCGCTGTTTCTCACATTCTGCATATGATGGAATTAGGAGCATACATTTTCTACAAGCATTAGGAAAATACATAATGAGATATAAATATTGAGAGAGGTAGGTATTGGTTTATAAGTACAGGATATGTGAATCATATCTGCGACATACCTCGTATACGACCATCTTGTAATTATGGTGTACAGGCATGTGGGATTCCAGTGGGATTCCGTAGGATTCCAGTGGAATTCCGGTGGGATTCCAGTAGGATTCCGGGTGGATTTCGTGGGATTCCAGGAATTCTGGTGTACAAATTTTTCGAAGGTCGTTTACCCCTCATACACGACTGAACAAAATTAATATCTGATAATTGCATTTTCAGTTTTAGGCCTAGCAGACTTTCCATGAAGAATAACATTTCTTCCTAAAATCAATGATGAACCAGTTTTTCATTTGTTGCCAACTTCTTCAGACATACTGTATATCTCCCTATATATGTGCTTCTACATACATACTTATAATGATAATAATATTGATGATGATGATAATAATAATAATAATGATAATAACGATAATAGATAATAATGATGATAATAATGATAATAATAATAATAATGATTCAAATTCAGAATAGTAGGTATTCCATATAGGTAATTTGAAAGTAGAAGTATAATATTGAAGTTCTGAAAACTTTCAATACAGGCTGATTGACGTTGGATGATGGCATATTAGACGTTTCTGGTGAACCAGACACCAGGTCATTTTGAAAATTCGATGGAATGCATATTCGGACATTCTCTACCCAACCAAAATATTTCTGACAATGCGAGGTTGCTACTTCTATAATAAAGTAGTAGCAACTTTCATATTCCAAACAGAACATCCTGTTTTTCATTGACATTTTAGATTCTTTCTCAAGTGCTGATTTCGGGAAAGTATCACACTTTGTGTCTAGGGGATATGATTAAAGATATAGGGTGTTCATAATCGAGATTTTTCAACTTTAGGATTTATTTGTGTCGAAAAATTTCATTATCGGTCAAATCGGCTCTCATGTCCCAAACTTAACTTTGAATTTACTATTCACTGACATTTGATTGTAACAAATACAGGGTGGTTGAAGATTCAGAATTCTGATCACCCTCTGTATCTGTTCCAATTAAATGTCAGTAGATATAGTACATCAAAAGTTTAGAAAGGGACATGGAAGCCGTTTCGACCGATAATGAATAGTGCGATATACTAATGAAACCAGTTCTTCAGGGAGAATCTAAAAAATGCAATGAAATACAGGATGTACCATTTGGAATATCAAAGTTTCTACTACTTTCTAATAAAAGCATTTTCGAACATATTCTAGTTAGGGAGAGAATTTCCGATTATGATGTCCATCATATTTTAAAAATAAACCAGAGTCTGGTTCACCAAAAACTTCTTATGTGCCAACGTGATTCAGCGTGCATAACAGAATGAGTTACAGTGAATTAAAAACTTGCATGTACTAGTGGAATGACTGCATAATTTTCGTTTTCTATTTCAAATGGTAAACACTTTCTAGAAACAATTGAATGTTCAATATTTTAACTTCCGATAAAATAATTACAGAAATATTTATTAATATTGAATCACTAGGAGAATTGAAAACAATTTGTTGATTGGAGAATAATTTACCACACAAGAACGTTTTTTTGTAGTATAATCAAATTTGATATATATGTTATCTCAAGAAAATTGTTGTTTTGCACCATACAGAAATCTTCAGGCTTATCGGTACCTAGATAAAATGAAGTAATTGAATTCTATCATTTTATAATATTAAAATGTATCCTTTTGAACATATATTTTCCAAAAACGGGTAAGATGGTCGGACGTTGGATGAAGTGGTTTTGTTTTTTTCAGTGATTCGATTGGAAATCTGTTGCAAAGGTTTTGAAGATGTTTTGATTTTCAGTTTCAATTTATACACGTGGTTCCCGAATTTGAAAGCACTCACATTGTCGAAACTACCATATTTTTTTGCATCATCATATAAATGCAAATTATTATGGTCATTAAATGATTTTTTTTTATATAAATCTCTATATTTTCTCACAAAATATATTGACAAATCTCGACCATACTCTAATGAATTATTATTTGATTCAAAAAGCAAGATATTTGAAGCTAGTTTGATACATAAAAAATGTTGATGATAAATAGGTCTTCGAATTCCTTTCAAAACTACCATCCCTGTATATAAAATAAATTGGCGGAGCTCAAAGGCTTTCCACCTAACGACTTCTTCTAGGATGCGTGGTTTTCGAGCAAACTCACAAGAAATATCCTGTCATATTCTTCAGACGAATATTGACATGGTTCAGATCATTTTTGTTCATCCGCACTGCCATATTTCCACGGACCCACAGAGTTATAATTTTTTTCACAGCCCCTAAGCAGACAAGATGCATGTAATCTAGAACTACTTGAGAAACTATTCCTATATCCAATGATTCTAATATCGAGTCTTCCTCATGGTGTTCATCATCACGTCGATTACGAAATGATGCATCTGAACGCAAGTCATTGTAAATATCTGGGAATTTTACTATATTTTAGAAGTATTCACCCTCCTGAATGCACCTACAACAGCCTGAATATCCCGTGTTATTCTTTGTGTAAGTGATGAAAGCACAAGCATGTCAACATTTTTGTAAAAAATACCATTTGTCAATATATCTCTCATATCCTGTACATAATATTGCAAGAAATCATTAGCAGAATCAGGCTTTTTATTGCCATGGTAAATACCAATTTCAAAGGGTTCTGTATAGATTTCCTTATCAACAATGGTTTAGGAGCCATAGGCCAAAATTGGCTTCCACTGCTTTTCGGAATTGGTTGCCCATCAATATTCACATTTATTGAATTCTGTTTGGGAGGATTATCGGAATAATACCTCTCAACAGATCTCAATAATACTAGTTTTACACCAAAATGAATACAACTACCAGGTGACATACTGATAACTGAAACTTCCATTGGAGTTCCAAGAATGGTTCTTGAATCTTTAGGAACCTGTAAACCATGTTCATAATGGATCATTAATAGCTTGTTTGCTTGAATTTCAGAAATATTTTACTCCACCAATCATTCTTGAAAATCCTGCAGAAGTGTATGTTGATCATTCACAATATCTGCAGAATCATTGTCACTGGATTCATCACTGGACCCACTACTAATACTATTGAAAATACCTCTCTGAGTTTTCATACTTATATCATCAGATGCCTGGCCACCCTTTAGGGAATCATTTGAAAAATGAACAAGTTCACTACCTGCCGGAAATATTCAACCACATATCCGCCCTCATCTGCCCATTCTCAGAATCCTCACATGTTCCCAGAGGCCCCTCTAACTGAGGTATATTGTCATATTCATGATAATCAGAATCTAATGGGACAACTACAGAAGAGCTAGATGTAACCGTACAGTTAGCATTGACCTCGGCATTGACCGATTCATCTTCAATGTTGATACAGCTTATTCGGCGTTTTTTTTGTCGGTTACTAAGATAACGAACAGGTTCATAACCAGACATGATTCTATAAAAATTATGGAATACCTACCTTAGAACTCACCTGTAAAATACTTATCATTCATACAGTGAAATACTTGAAATCTCGATTTTCCTTCGCTTTCATTCCTCGATAAATACACAATGTAGTATCGCTGATTCACACCAAATAACTCCTCGAAATGCCCAAGTCCTTTTTTAAAAAGATTTTTTTTTCGTTTTTCTACAACTGACTTGATCCTAACATGATACATAACTAGATTCAGACTAACTTCCCGAGAATGCAAATGGCACCTATATTCATAATCTTGTTAACATGATGTACGAAAGACGATATGCTGTCTTGTCGCAATCAGCATTTTCTTGGAATCGGCAACGGGAACCATGAGATATTTCCTCCCCTTGAAGATTCAAATCCAGGGGGCTAGCGAGGGATTTGAACATCTGAGAGATTCATCGCGGTTTGTTCGTTTCCTTTCTTCCTCCTGGTACACCATTTTGATTTGATTCCCTTAAAGCTGATGAAGGCGATCATTAGGGTTTCGGATCCATACAAAATAATCGTCCAGATACTAGGAGTGTAGAATGTTTGGATGAAAGACAGGTCCGGCTGGTTTTCGCCTATCATCGTCTTGATGCTATATAGGTCGTCCAATTCAATGTCTTCTAGGGCAATTTTGATGTTTCCTTCGGATGGTTCATCTGCATAAAAGTCGATATTTGGAAATAGAATCGGTTGTCCGGGACAACTGAAATATTCTTCGTTGCTGATGTTCAGCAGTGGCGTGGTGATTCGGCAGCCAATTGGAATTTCGAATGAAGTCGCCCCTTTTATCTTTATTATTTCTTCTTGTGCGTGGCAGCTGATTTTGATATTCTCTTCTTTGTGCATCACGGTCACCCATAGGTTAGATTCTCCGAGTCTCCTGACTATGGGGTGAGAGATGGAGACATACTTCTGTGGACATGTGGAGGTGTTTTTCAGGCTCAGGATGTGGATTTCGCAGGAAGATTCTTCTTGGATCTCTTGGATTTTCGTTCCATCGCAGAAATAGGATTGAGGTGCAAGTCTCATACAGTCGTCACTCTTGTATGCATAGTACAACTTATTCATGGCCAAAGATTCATTTTTAGGTATGATTACCTTGAACTGACTCTTTTCGGGAAAAGGAATGGAGTATAGGTGGAACAAATCGAATTCTGACGGAAACGATATTGTGATATTCAAGATATAAATTATTCTATTATCGAATGTATAACTATCTATTTGGACCAACTTCTCTAGAAGTAACACGTTTCCTGTGGTGGCGTCTAGAGGTAAACGATTACCGGCCGTATTGTTCTGAATGCATTTGAGTTCATTGAGAAGGTCAGCTGTTTTCATGATGCTAGGATGCATTATCCCCAGTCTTGAAAACATCATCAAGTTTTCTATGTCTTGAAGTATTGAAATATTAATTTTGTACAAGCTAGTTATTTCATTGAGGATATTTTTTATATACATTGAATCCTCTCTGAATACTCGACCTTCCACAATTTTAGCAATTTGATTTATTTTGGATTCGATGAGTTTCTCATTATGATTGATATTTTGAACAGTTTCATTGAATTGGTTGGTCAACCTGATAGATAGTGAATTTCCAGTTCTGATATTCGATGCCAATTCTTTTTGGTTATTTTGTAGTTGTTCAATGAGTTTTCCGTATCGTTCTCCGTAACTTGCGTCCAAATTTCCAGAAATAGCTTTCAAAATTGATCCCAAACCGTTCATTGAGCCGCGTGTTCTACTTGGATGTGGTAATATTTCTGTTAGTTTATTTTCTACTCTTTCTTCAATGAATTTCAGAATTTTCAAGTCATTCGAAGAGTCGTTCAAGTAAATCGGGTTTCTGTTTATCGAGACGTCTAATTGGTGTGACTGAGTTTTCAATAAGTTTATTTCCGAAATTAAAGGCTGAAGATCGTAAAAGTGTATAAGTCGATGTAAGCTTTATTGTATTTTTGCGGTGCCAATCTTGAGTGGGATCAGGTCAGGGTTGTTGTTGTTTAAATTCCTAAGTTTCACTGAGGTACCGGGTAAGCTGAAAGAGATATTAGTATTTCGTCAGTCTTTGAATTTGAATGTCTTTTTGAGGGGCCTTTTGAGGTTGCCCATGAGAATCTTTTGTTGGGCGTTAGTAGATACTGTTTCACGTCGATTATTTACTGAAACAAGCACAGTTGGTTTTTCAAATTTATTCGCGGTTCTCTTCCTTTCGTGAATTTTCTTGAAAACAAGTTGACTTGGCTGGAATATTTCGGGGTTGTCGCGATTCTCATTAGTTTTTTTGATGCGTTCACTCTTTTCATTGATGAGGTCTTGGTTTATTCGAGAATATCCTAATTTCTTTATGGTCGTTCACACAGTCGTTAATCAGGAGTTTTTCAATTCATAAATTAAAGGGGTCGTTATTTTTAATGTGGCCGTTAATAATATCTATTGGTTTCATATTTGTTACAGGAGTGTGCTAGGAGTGGTTGTAGGCAAGAATGGCGTAAAGCATTTTCATTCCTACAGGCGTTTTGAGGAACCCTCTTGTGTTGAGAAGTCGTACGTGCTCGATAATTATCGAGTGGAAACGTTCAATGGTCTCGTTCGATTGGGGGTGGTTAGGTGAGCAGAAGTGAATTTTGACTTTGTATTATCCGAGTAATTTGGAAATTACAGAATTTTGAAATTCGGTTCCATTATCAACGATAATTTGTTCAGGAACACCCTAGTGTCAGAAAAATTGAATCAAGTGATCGACTATTTCTGTACTCGATAGGAAATTCAGATGGTATGCTTGGGCATATTCCGAGAAGCCATCTATGATGGTCAAGAATTCATTCTGTTCTAGAGTGAAGGTGTCCATATGTATAATTTCGGAAGGTCTGATTGAAGTAGGGTAACATTTATTTTAACTTTTACTGAGTCTCGTTCATATTTGCTCTTTTGACATACCTCGCATTCATTGATGAACGTTTGTATAGAATTCTCCATGAAGGGCCAATAGAATCTCTCTTTGATATGTTGAAATGTGAAGGAAATTTGAAGTATCGTAGAAGAACGGTTGTGAATGGCTCATAAAGATCTGGATTTTAGAAAAATAAGTAATACTGGGTTTCTGGGTTTATGTAATTCTTCACGAAATTGGTTGTATCTTTTTCGAAATTATCCTGTGAAAGTTGAAGAAGTGTACGTTTCTTCTTGCCGAAAAGAATTTTGATTATTTGAATCAGTCCATATTTGACAGCTGTTTCCATGATTGGAATTTCAAAGACTCGATTTTGTTCGTTATTCGAGTGGATAGTTTGATCTTCGTCATTATCGTTCAAATCGTGATTGTTTGAATGTTGTGTTCCGTTCTCGTGAGTCGGTTGGTTATCTGAGTCATCAATTAGTTCGGTGTTTCTAGAAAGTTCGTGGTCTGGTTGTGGTTGGGTCGAAATATTGTCCTTGTCATCGATTGGAAGTGGAATGATTTCGACATAGAAGTCTATGAGAGGATTTGAGGCGTGTGTATCGTCAGGTTTTTGAAAAAGATTTGTTTTTGTTTTGTTATAATTGTCTTTGTCGTCGTATAATTGTCTACTTCCAAAAGTCCTCTGTTTCTCTGGTGTGTATTTCTATCTGGTGAGTGCGTCGGGGTTAGTATTTTGTGTGCCCTTTTTATATTTGATATTATAATATTGTACTCTTCTAGTTTTATCCTCCAGCGGTTGAACTTTGAATTAGGGTCTTTGAGAGAAAACAGCCATCGGACTATGGCAAGGAGTTCCTTTTCCATTACTGAGTAATTTTGTTCAGAGTCATTCAGAGTACGTGAAGCGTATGCTATTGGCAGATCTTTCCCGATAGGTCCTTGTGAGAGCACGGCACCCAAGGCAACATTGCTGGCGTCGGTGGTTAAATGAAAAGTTTTAGAACAATCGGGGTACTGTAAAATCGGTTCTCAGAAGGTTTTCGCATGTTTCGAAACAAGTTAAAAATTCTTGGTCATGTATGATATTGGCTTCTTTCTTCAGGTATTTTGTTGGTGGTTTAGTGATTTTTGCGAAATTATTGATGAATTTCTGGTAATATCCTAATAATCCGTAGAATCCTTTTATTTTTTTTGGCGTTTTGGGGGTTGGAAATTGTTCAATGGCTTTTATTTTGTCCAGATTGGGTTTGAATCCGTTAGGGGTCACTACGTGTCCTAAATAGGCGACCCCTTTCCTTAGGAATTCAGATTTGTCGAGCTGTATTCCAAAGTTCGAATCTCTAAGTCTTTGAAATACATTTTCGAGCCTCTCGATATGCTCCTGAAGGGAAGTGGAGAAGATGATTATATCATCGCGGTAGACCAAACATTGCTCGTTTTGGATACCTCATTAGATGTTATACATCACTCGTTGGGAGCTTGCTGGGGCATTTTCCATTCCGAAGGGCATACGGAGAAACTCGTAATGCCCATTTTCGGTGTTAAATGCGGTTTTTTCGATATCATCCTTGTCCATCTCAATTTGATGAAACCCACTCGCCAGATCGATTGTAGAGAAATATTGGCACTCACCTAACTTATCAAGCAGGTCATTTATGTCAGGCAAGAGGTATGTGTCATCAACGGTTTTATTGTTGAGTTACCTATAATCGATGACAACCCGCCGTTTCTGCTGGCCAGAGGCGTCCACTTTCTTTGGCACCATCCAAATAGGAGAGGACCAAGGTGAGTTGTTGGGTCGTATAATTTTTGAGTCTAACATTTTTTGAATTTGTTTTTCTACTTCATGTTTGTAAACGAAAGAATATCTATAAGGTCGGTAATAAACAGGAATGGCGTCTGTTGTGTTAATCTTATGTTTTATTCAATTGGTAATAGTAAGTGGCATATTTTCATAGTAGAATATGTCTGAAAATTCTTTGCAAAGATTCAGAATAGCGTTTTTTTCTTCATCATTAAGATGATCAACTCTAATGTCTTGAAGATATAAAGCTTGATCTTGACTGTCTTGCCTATCAAATTCTTCGTCTGATATGGGTTCGGAATCGTAACATTGGACGTTACGATTTTGGTGATATTATTGAGTATTGATGTATTGGCTTCGCCGTATTTTGCAATACTAAGACTTTTGGGTATCTCGCAGCTGTGAATCTTTCTATAGGGGATTATAATTTCACCATTTCAAAGTGGGGTTTCAATGTTGAAAAGGCATAGTCTCAGATAAATTATGAACACACAAAAAATGGATATATATATTTATATAAAGCAATACAGAATTCGCATTCTCTATGTGATGAGAATATTTACTCTTCTTCAGTTGATTCAATAGAAAACAGCTACTTTCCTGGCTATATGCCACGACGAACATTGAATTATATCTTTTGAACACACAAGATAAGAGTTTGATAATGAAATATAAAAACTTCTGAAATTTAGAATTTATTGTGTTCTAGGTTGGACCGAAATCAAGTTGAGCTCTTTTTTCGTTGGATGGAATGAAAGTCGAATTTTCGTATGAGGGGTTGTCATGTATCCCTTTTTATAATCGATATTTGCTTCTGAAAATTTCAGGTTATCGAGCCCAATCAGACCATCGAATAATTCATGAAATTTCAGCAGATAGAATTCCAGGTTTTTTGCTTCAGGTAATTTGAAAATATGCGAGGCAGGTACTGAGACTCTGAACTTATGCGCTGATTTCTGAAAAACTGTGGATACTATGAAGGGTTCGTTTCGAATTGAGTTCAAGAAGAATTTGAAAGCTATTTCTGGCTCGATAAATGATTTTGTCGAACCAGAGTCGATTAAAATTTTGACGTTAAATTCAGGAAATACGATGTATGATAATTCGGTTGTATTGACGTTGTTAAGTAAAATTATTTGTGGTTCTGAGTATTTTGATTGTTCAGAGGCGTTTCTGTAAAATTTTCTTGAGAATTTTCGACATCCACGTCATCATCTTGTGGTGTCGGGATTTCTTCAAAATTTTGATCGTTGTATTCGGAATAATATTGTTCGTGGTCATACTCGTTTTCATAATTTGGGTCACTTTCGGTATAAAATAGCTCTTCCGATGCAAAATTTTTTTGAGGTTCGTTGAGATTATTGTGAGTATTTATTGTTGAAACACTCATCGGAGTTGGAGTGTAAGTTTGGTTTTGTTGTTGAAACGAGGTTGAGGGGCTAGCGAAATTCCCAGTGTTTCTTGTTGTAACGCTCATAGGCGTAGCTCTGGGGAATGTTTGGTTTGTGTTTGGTTTGAAAATATTTTTATTTTCGGGCTTCCCGAAAACTTGGGCGTTCGAGAAAAAACGTTGTGGTTGATTATTTAGTCGAGTTTGAATATTTATCGGTTGAGAAGGAAATGAATTGTATCTGAATTGATTATTCTGTGTTTGGAAGTTGGATGTTTCATTTCGTACATTATTAAATCTGCGTTGGGGCATGTGTGGCCTTTGATTTGAAAAACTTTGGTTTTGAGTTTTACTTCTATTAGAGAAATTCTGAAAATAGTTTATGTTATCTTCTCTGATCACAAATTGAAGGGCTCCACTTAAACTAGTTGGTTACATACAACGTATTGTTGTACCTAAAGGTTCTTTTAATCAGGCCAAGAAAGTTTTCAATGCTAAATCTTGATAAAGGTCTTGTTTCAATTTCTTTGCTTCAACAGAGGTTTCGTGAATGTCAGTGTAGCTGCATAATAGATTCAATTTATCCAAACATCTGTCGAAAAACTGTTGTGGTTTTTCGCCAGAGGTCTGTCTTAACATGACTAAATCTCTATTGAGACATGCTTCGTCTCCTTGATCGGCAAAGTTCCTGATGAGAACTGATTTGAGTTCGTCCCATGTAGAGATATTCTGAATATTCACCAAAATTTTAGCATTTCCATTCAACTTAGAAATAATCGAGTTGACCAAATAAGTGTTTTGAAAATGAGTCATTTGCAATATAAAAATGTGTGATCAATGATTCTCCTATTGAAATGAATATGTTTGATTCGTTAGGGTTTCCATCGAATTCTGGAAGGCAATTGAGGTATCCGTATTCGAAAGGTTGGGCCATATAAATTATGGGTATAATGTGCAGATTATCTTTATCTTGGTTATGATTGGTTTCAATAACTAAATTGTGTTTCTGTAATAATATAAGCTTTCATTAATACTCATAATAACCTTATAGGCTGATATACTAATCTAATACTAATACTGACAATTATTATTCTTACCTGTAATAATATAAGAAACGACATTAAAAGCTATTACATTCCAATCATCCTACACTGTTTACAATTCTGTTCCTCTAATTGAACTGTGAGTGAACTGATTTCGTATATTGCAAAACCTGTCAAGGTCACGAGTCTATCCGATGAATATTTGTTTGCCTATCTAATTGGCGCGGCACGCGCGAAATCCCGAATTAGCGAAGTAATACTATAGTATTGCTTTACATCTCCCTTCCCTGGCGAAAATTTTGATAACACAATTTTCTTATACCTATGTGTTCTCTAAGCTAATAACTTATGCCTACAATTGAGTATTAATTGCTCTTTGAAGCAGGAATGAGTTTTGAGATATGATATAGGTTGGACTCTGCTTTTTTATATCCTGTGTTTATTTGGTATATGGAGTTTGAGATCTTTTTTATAATTTGATAAGGACCTATTCTTAGTTCATCTAATTTTTTCCTATTTAAGCAATTTCTGTTTTCTACATATACCATATCTCCACTGTTAAATATTATTTCTTTTCTATTTTCATCAAACAGTTTTTTATTGTAATTGTGTGACTTTTTTGTATTTTTTAATGCTAGCTTTGGATCTTGATATAAATTATTGTTATTTTGGATTTGATTCAGTTCTTTTGGCAAGGTTGTAATATCTGTTTCATGAAATAGGTAAATTGGTGTGAAACCAGTGACCGTATGTTCAGTTTCATTATATTTCTGTATGCATTCGTGTGCTATTGTTGTCCAGGCTTTTTTTATCTTTCGTCCTCATTGATTTTGCATCTCATTTTGTTAATTATAGTTTGTTTCAATCTCTCATTTAGCCCATTAGAAAATGGAGTATTGACTGAAGTGAATATTAATGGGATATTTTTCTCATTCAAGAAATTTTTAAATTCCCGCGAATTAATTCCTGGATATTGGTCTGACAAAATCATACCAATTTCATTCATGTCTGTAGCTTTTTTTATCAATTTTATAAAATCGTTTGCGTTTTGCGTTTTTGAGGTTAAAATGGATGCGTACCTTGAAAAATGGTCCACTAACAGGAGTAGGTATTTCTTTGTTGATCTAGATCCCCCAAATCCACCAATTGTATCAATTGACATTATCTCAAACGGTTCTGTTGCCGGTCCTAAATGGAACATTAATCCATATTTATTCTGGCCTCCAGCTATATTTTTGATACATATTGCACAGTTCTTGCAGGTTTCCTTTATGTTTTTCCTCAAATTCTTTGCTGTGTAAAATGGTATTATTTTGTTCAGTAATTGTCTTATGCCTATGTGGCAATAATCCTCATGTATTACTTTGGTAATTTTTTTACTCAAGTTTTCGGATAACACAATCTTTTCCTTAGATTTAACTTTCTTATAGTATATTCTATTTCTCAAAATCATTTTATTTTCAAAATTTTGTAAATATTCATTATTTTGTTGGTCTACAATGATTTCATCTAAGGTTATTGAATTAACAATTTTCAATTGTTCTTCTTCATTTTCGTGAGCTTCTAGTACAGGATTTCTACTCAAGGAATCTGCTTCTAGATTGTCTTTTCCCGGAGAATATTTTATAGTGAGATCGTATTGTGAAATATAGTACGCGAGGTCACCTAATTCTTCATCTGTTCTAGATTTTATGTTCAAATTTTCTAATGGTTTGTGGTCTGTAAAAACTATGAATGATTTTCCTATAAGCCAGAATTGCCAATATTTGATTGCTTCCTTTATAGCTAGACATTCTAGATATATGGCTTCCTTCTTTTTCTGACTATTGTTTAATTTCTTCGAAAAGTATGCTACTGTTTTTTCTTCACCATTTAATTGTTCCTGTTTTAATATAGCGCCTATACCTTGTTAACTTGCATCTGTATAAATATGTATTGGCAATTCTGGATCATAGATTTCCAATACTGGTTTTGAACATAACATTTCTTTCATTCTTTCAAACGACTCTTGGCACTCTTCGGTCCATAAAATTTTTTGACCTTTCCTCAACAAATTATGTAGTGGATCCAAGGTTATAGCTATATTTCGAATGTATTTATTATAGAAATTTATTTTTCCCAGGAATTGCCTAACATTCTTTTGGGTCTTTGGTGTTGGAAAGTTTTTTATTGCAATCAGGTTATCTTTTAATGGACATATAGAGTTGTTACTTATAATATGGCCGAGGTATCTAACTGAATTCTCTGCAAATTGCATTTTTGAGATTTTAATCTGAATCCTTCTTTTTGGATTGCCTCTAACAATTGAGATAAATGGTTTATATGTTCATCAAAGGATTTTGAATAAACCAATATATCGTCTATATAGTTGATCGTAAAGTTAGATAGGTTATGCTTCCTGATAATATTACTTAGTATCCTTTGAAATATTGCTGGAGATGTTTTTAACCCAAATGGTAAACAAGTCCATTGGAAGTGGCCTTCTTGTATAACAAATGCTGTTTTCTTCCTATCTTCTATTCTCAAAGGGATTGCCCAAAATGCTGAGTTTATGTCTAACGTTGAAAAAAAACTACAGTTTCTAGTTTTTATCATTAAATCTTCTATCAAAGGAAACGGTTGAGATTGTGGTATCACAATCTTATTTAAATCTCTGAAATCAATGCATAATCTTGTTTTTCTGTTTTCTTCTCTTTTATACACCAGTGTTACTGGTGCAGCAAAGGGACTATAAGATTCTTCTATTAAATTATTTTTCAGTAATTCACCTATTTGTGCTTCTATTTCACGTTTATCTTCCACATTACATCTATATGGTCTTTTGCTACAATATTTATCTATCATTAGGTCAATCCGTGCTTCATAATCTTTTACTGTACCTACATCATATACATCTTTTGCAAACATTGACCTATATTTCTCTATTAATCTATCTATTTCAAATTTATCTTGGTAGTCCAGATGATTTACAAAAATATTAAAATCTGATTCATCTATATGTTCATTGAAATTTATAGAATCCTCGTTTAAATTGTATCTCTCTTCTACTTCATCATTTTCTTTCTGTCTAATATTTAGATTTTCATCTTGAATAAGTTTGAATTCTTTTATGATATCTAATCCGATCAAGAACTCATATTGAATATCGTCTCCTTCTACTACAAAAACATTCATTGTCTTTTCGATATTGAATATTTTAATTTTGATGGATATCATTCCTTTAGTTTTCTTTGCACCATTAATCGTCCCTAAGTTTATTTTCCATATATTCCCCAATTTTTCATTCTTAATGTTCAATAATTTTGAATTGATAAATGATATGTTGGCCCCTGAATCATACATACCAAGAATTTCAACTGTATATCCAATGATTAATTTAATTTTGATTGATGGTGGAGTTATTAGTTTTTTGGACTTGTTTCAAATAATTCTGTTTCTATTTCTGCATTATTTACAACTCTTATTTGATTTTTGTCTCTCATATCTTTCTCATTTGTCTTATACCAACAAGAAGATTCTGGATGAAAACGATTCATTTTACCTTTTTTTTCACAAATTTTGCATGGAAATTTTTGTTGTTTTTTTTCAGGATTTTCTTTAACCTCTTTGTAACCGGTTTTTCTCTTGAACAAGTGTTCTAAACTACCCAATTCAGTGAAAAGATCTTGAGATGTATTTAGTTTTTTCCTATTAATTTTATCAGTTACAACTTCTGGTAAACCTACTGCAATAAGATCTATCATTGTACTATTATTGATTTCCTCATTAATTTCTAGTAAAATTCTTTCTTTCTTCAATGCATAATCTAGTAATGAACCATTTATGTATTTATATGAAATCGCATGCCTGATGAAAGACCAGCCTTTGTTTGTATATGTATCACAGAAGCTATTTTCCCAAGTGCTCCAATCTGAATTTAAGGAATTCTTTATAAGCATGGAATTGTACCAGTCTATAGCTGAACCTTCTAGAAATAGTCTCAAAACTTCTATCTTTTCTGTATCTTCATCTAATACTAAACGTTCACATTCATTCACAAAAGTATCTAACCATTGTTTTCCATTACAATTTTTACCTGAAAATTTTTCAAGAACGAAATTTTCTGTTACTTTTTTCAAATTACGGCACTTGTTTTCCTCCTTCACTGTTGGTGTCGGCTTCAGTTCTTCGATGATCTCTTCTGGATAGTAATCATAGATGATTACATTATCACTTTCATCTAAATATATTCCCTTCAGTTCTTCTGTCACCTTGATCCAGATTTTCCTTGAGTCATGTCTCACTCTCAAAATATCTTTCACTTTTTTTACAGCACTGATCTTCAACAATTCTGTATAATCCTTCAATGGGTAATATTCTGGTGGTACTTTATACAGTTTTCCATCTGGGGTTCCAATTTCTACCAAACATACTATATTAGTTTTTTTGTCTGTCATTGTTGATGCCACCTTAATCGTGAGCAAGAGTTTGTTTACTGCCATTACTGTTAATGTCGTTTTATAATGTGCAGATTATCTTAATCTTGAATGATTGGTTTCAATAACTAAATTGTGTTTTTGTAATAATATAAGCTTTTATTGATACTTATAATAACCTTATAGACTAATATACTAATCTAATACTAATACTGACAATTATTATTCTTACCTGTAATAATATAAGGAACGATATTAAAAGCTATTACATTCCAATCATCCTACACTGTTTACAATTCTGTTTCTTCAATTGAACTGTGAGTGAACTGATTTCGTATATTGCAAAACCTGTCAAGGTCACGAGTCTATCCGATGAATATTTGTTTGCCTATCTAATTGGCGCAGCACGCGCGAAAGCCCGAATTAGCAAAGTAATACTATAGTATTGCTTTACATGGGTTTGGTAAAATCGAAGGCGTGTTAATTTGATGGGAGCCAGTTGAGGTGTTCTCAATATTCAATTTTTCAAAAGTATTTAACAATTCTTCCATGAGCTTGTACTCACATAAAGATCAAAGTGACTATGAGCATCTCTTGCTTAACTATGAAAATGACCAACAGCTCTGCGATTCAGTCTTCATTGTATGAGTCTTCCTCATGAACTTGGGCAATTTTGTCCCAAATTCCGATGATCCGTTGAAGGTGGGTTGGATTGGTATCTGCGATAGATCCGGTTTCTTGAAGTTTGAAGAGCCGCCAACACAACACCTCCACAAAACGAAGCACCAAGGTTCGAATTTCCAGTCAATCGTTGAAACGAATGGTTCACGTTTGATACGCGAAACTTCGGAAAATCCGCACGACTGCGCCAAATGACTTTTCGAAATGCCTCTTTGCGAAAGTCCTTCTTTAAAAAGATTTATTTTCGTTTTTCTACAACTGACTTGATTCTAACATGATACAAAACTAGATTCAGACTAACTTCCCGAGAATGCAACTGGCACCTATATTTATAATTTTGTTAACATGATGTACGAAAGACGAAATGCTGTTTTGTCGCAATCAGCATTTTCTTGGAATCGGCAATGGGAACCATAAGATATTCCACCCGTCGGAACTATTTGAAGTGAGATTCGCGAAAAAACTGTGTGTCATGATTAGTCATCACGCCCCAGTTCGTCACTTCGTTATTTGTACCCGTCGAGTGCACAAAGGAAAAACTAATTATGAGTGTGATAGTGAGATATAACTACAAATATGCCAAAAAGACATCGAAATGACACGAAAAGTGATGGTGGACGGAAAAGAAATAAGTGCGATAGTATCTTGAAGGAATTGAAACGTCTTAGAGATAGAATAGACTTATCTTCGTCAAGCGAAACGTACTCAGACTCAGCAGAATATTATAGGGCAGATCATGCAGAATCCGAGGCAGAATCAGATGATTGTAAGTTTACTCTGATTATCGTGAAATGTGTGGTAGTTGTTTTACTATTCGATGGCATAGACGCTATAGGTTAGGTCAGGTGGTCGTTACACTACCTTACAAAATTATTAATCAAACCATTTAGTCGTTATACTGAATATAATAAATTGTCGTTCCAGCGTTTTCTGGAATGGATAGAAGTAGGCTGATTATAACACAAACTGAGGTACACGCCCCACCAAAAACCACTGAACAAAGTAAAGATGGAAAAACACAGAACAATGAAACTGAAATATTCGAGTTCTCAGGGTTCAAAACCTGAACCAATGAAGACATCAGCTGAGCCATTACACAAAGAGTTATTAGATTGAATACCTACTTCAAGGAGGGAATTCAAAAAGACATTAGGGATAAAATTATAGATAAATATCCATTATTTGAGAACTGTCCTGGACTGAAGACTCCAAGAGCCAAGGCCCAGAAGTAACCTCGTGCTTAGACCAAAAAGCATTGAGGCAAGACAAATTCATGGCTAATATACAAGACCAAACTGGACATGCCTTGGCGGCATAAGGATGTCAGATAAATCAGTTTCTGAAAAAATGGGGCAAAGATAACAAGGAAACAAACACTCACTACGTAAGCAGATGCCTCTCAACTGATTTCAAACATCCATCAGGCAATTTCAACAAATAGAAAATATAACATCATGCCATATCTGAATTACTCCTCTCGAAAATTGATCGAGACAAGCCAATCTGATGAATTTCTTCTAGGAGAGAACTTTGTCGTAGACTTAGAAGCAGTTCAAACGACTCAGAAGACTAGTTCAGAACTGAAGGCGA
This sequence comes from Phaedon cochleariae, assembly GCA_918026855.4. Classification (NCBI taxonomy): domain Eukaryota; kingdom Metazoa; phylum Arthropoda; class Insecta; order Coleoptera; family Chrysomelidae; genus Phaedon; species Phaedon cochleariae. The sequence goes on from OU896717.1 coordinate 12,695,187, forward strand.
AACGCTTCATCAAACCAACACAAACACCAACTACTAAGTATCCAGCAGTGATAGAGAGTGGTCCAAGTACTTCTGGTTACCAGGCTGGGCGTCATTCAAACTGGAAGCGCCCACAACGAAACGAAAGGAGTGGCCGGATAGCAAGAAACCATACACCAATACCACATACACGAAACGACGGTTTTAAACACAGGTGAATCAGGGTTCATATGCACGTCGGTTAGCAAACAATGTCAACAATTGGAAAATGATAACTAGTAATAAAAAAAATTCAGAGTGGGTCAAGGGAGTCGGTATACCCATTGAATTGAAACCGTATAAAAATTATAGTAGTAAGGTCGATATTTACGTTGTTGAGCGAGCTTCATATGATCAAGCAATCAATAATTTACTGAAAATTAGTGCATTATTCAAATGTCGATACATATCAGGAGAATTCTTATCGACATATATTTTCATCAAGAAACCGAATGGAAAAATCAGATTCATACTGAACCTTAAGGAGCTGAATGAATTCATTTATGCTCCACATCTCAAAATAGAAGATTACAGTAGTGTCTTGAAACTACTTACCAGTTCACACCGAGAGCAGGAAATATCTCAGATCTGTATACAATGAAACTCTATATCAATTTACTCGCTTGCCTTTTGGTCTGAATTTGGCGCCATATATATTCACTAAAATCTTGAAATCTGTTTAGTAGTAGTAGTAGTAGTTTATTCACAAACATTCATCTTCGACAATACAATAATGCAATACAATTCGGTACTATAAGAAACTAAGAATATCATGTGAATGAAGAAATCTTGATAAGTGATCGAACACTTGTTTCAAGTACAAAGAAGACATTTAGAGTAGAATAGATACAATAATATAATAGGACAGGACAAAATTCTTAGAGTCGATTCCACCAAAGCTATACTTCATTGTAAGCAATCTTACAGGGACATGTTTCGAAGCTTTAAAGCTTCATCATCAGCATTATTGTTACATGCTGATGATGAAGCTTTAAAGCTTCGAAACATGTCCCTGTAAGATTGCTTACAATAAAGTATAGCTTTGGTGGAGTCGACTGTAAGAATTTTGTCCTGTCCTATTGCCTTCACTCCACTGTAAGATGGATCGCCTCAGATGTTTGAATAATATAATAATTATTCAATTACAAGTAAGATTAACTGTAATAATGTAACGCAATTGTGGTAAGAGGATGGACAGGACAATGAACATGTAGGATTATCTCAGAGCTGAGTAAATAAGTATTTGCGGAAGGGAGGGGGAAGAGAATTCATTCATTTTCAGGAAAGGTATTGAAAAAGTTACGTGGATTTGAGATGACGTAATATTTCAACTTTTTTCTAAAGACATGAATGTTGACAATATCCTTCAGTTCGTTGGGTATAACATCATAGAGTTTTGGTTCCCTATCTGTGTGAGACAATTTGGTTTTTTGTTTTGTTTTGATGATAATGACAAATAATATTTTGTGCAAAAAGTTGGCTGACGTCTAGAACACCTGATTCTCCATAAAGGAGATCTGAAGGGTGAGTTCGTCTTTCTGAATAGATGATCTTCAGAAATCTTTTTTTAGAACTTGTGAGTGGACCGCCTTAGACGAGCAACCCCAGGCGATCGGATATGGCTTTCTACAAGTGGATGGTGAAATATTTTCAGTTGTCTAATGAGTAAGATCTACTTCAGTAACCTGAATCTGAATAATATACAATTGATTTTTTTTATTATTAAATTCATATGTGAGTTCCACCTCAAGTGAGTGACTATCAATCAACACACCTTGGTATTTTACTTGATTTTCAGCTGAGATTAAACAAGCTTTGTTTGATGTAATGAAGTCTAGGCTTTGAAATGTTGGTGTTCTTGATTTATTTATACTACAAGGGAGATAAATGGTTTTCTCAAGGTTCAGAGTGAGTAGCTTGTGATCAAACCAATTCTTTGTGTGAACGAAATCATCCTCTACTTTTGATTTCAAATCATCCCAAGAGTAACTTGAGTAGATCAATGCTGTAGCATTGGCAGAAGCGATAATATCGCTCGAACTTCGAATGAAAAAAAAAATCGTTGACATATATGTTGAAGAGAACTAGTCCTAGCACCGTGCCTTGCGGGACACCGTACTCCATCTTTGATACATCGCTCAGAACCCCATTAACTCTTACAGTCTGCTGTCAGTCGGAAATATAGCTTTGAAATAATTTCAGTTCGTTTCCTCTCATACCGATATCCTCCAGTGACTGCAGGAGTAGATGGAGACTGACCGTGTCAGATGCCTTGCTCAAGTCGAGGAAAATACTCAGACATATTTCACACTGATCAAGGGCGCTATGAATTTTGTTTGACAGAGAGATTAGGGCATCTTGAGTAGAAATTCCTTCTTTGAAGCCGAATTGGTTATCGGCAATGATTTTGTATTTTTTTAGGTAGGAGTCTAGGCGTTTCTTAATGACATTTCCAAATATATTGCTATCACTACTGAGTTTTTCAGCATCGTAGGCCATATTCCATCTTGTAGACATCTATTGATTATGTGTACCAAGGGGTTAATGATTTCTTGGATTGTAGCGTTGAGAATTCCTGTCGTAATTCCATCTAGTCCTGGTGATTTTTCAGGCTTTTCAGGGTTCTGTTCTATCAGCGATTTGTGATAGTTATATTTAGTCATTTCGATCAGAGCAGTGAGTTCATTCCTATAATTTTCAAATTGATTCCTCAATAGCTCGTTATTTTGTTTTTTTTTAGAGTATAGAATAATTTTTGTTTGGTATTGATCGATTTTATTAGTGCGGGAGTGATCCAGAGAGTTTTCTTTGTATTTCTTCTTGTTGATAATCTCTTAGTAGTGCATTCATTCATCGAGTTGGTCATGATGTTTATAAATTCTTTCGTTGCAGCAGATTTTTGAAGAAGTTTCGCGAGGTTTTTGTACTCAACGTGAGAGACACATTTTTTATCAGTATCCTCTTCTATTTTAGCCTCGTCAGTGATTATTTGTAGAGCTATTGATATGAATGATCTGTAATACAGGTATCGATAATGAATGACATTCTTTGATCGTAGAGATTGGCTTTTGATTTCAAAAATATATGGTCCAGGCATGCACTCAGCCTTGTACAACCATTAATGGTAAAAATAAACCCATGTTCTTTTAGTGTACTCTTGTACTCGAGTGTTCATTCATTATCTTTCAATAGGTCGATATTAATATCTTCGATAAAAATGAGTATATCATCTCTATTCGATTCATTATCGTCTAGATACTCTTGCAATAAGTTTGGAAAATCCGAAGGGTCAAGCGGAGGTGATCTATACATTCCTGAAATCATTATGTTCTTCCCATCAAGTTTGATTCTAGTTTGAAGCATACTGATATAACCAAGCTCATGTATAGAGGAAGTGAAGCTTAAGTTTGATTTCACAAAGGCAACAACACCATCATTTTGATTGAAAGTTCTTTGGTTGTAGACAGTATTGTATCCTTCCAAATTGAAAGAGTTTGTATCAGTTATTTGCCAGGTTTCTGAAAGTACCACAACATTCATGTCAGAGCTTATTTCGCTAAAAATTACTTTAAACTCATCGAAGTTTTTGTTTATGCTACATATGTTGTTGTGAAGTATTGAAAATGTTTCATTCTTTAAACTGTTGACTTTCAGGACCCCATCAAACTCTTGTGAATCTTGCAAGGTGAAAGTTACCATTTCTTCCACTTCAAAATCCTTAATATATGAATCCATTTCTCGTATGGTGATTATAGGTTGAAGGAAAAAAAAGTTCAATGTTTGATAGAGAACTGCACACATGATGAAAAAATTCTACAATTCAACAGTTAGAAACTGGTTTATCATTACTAGATTGGGAATGGAAGGAAAAAGGAAGGAAAGTTATTTTTGTGAATTTGTTCTCGTTCTTGTGAGTTTCTCAAGAGCTGGATTGACTGGCTTCAATGTTTTTTTTGAGGTTCCAATAGACTTGGGAGGCTGTTCGACTTGATTGATTGACTGATTCTGTAGGGCGTTTTTCTGGAACGAGTTGTTCTATATTTTCTTGATTGTTTTTCGTATGATATCCTGGGTTTCGAGCTTGTGACTGAGTTGGGGTCGACGGAGTCCTAGTAGCAAAAACTTTATATCAACAATACTACCAAAATACGTACACCAGAAAAAAATCTCTACTTATCACTCTTCAATAAAAAACAACATGCTTATTACTTTTTCTTCTGTCTGTATTCCTTATATATCAACTTTTGCCAAATATCTCATAGGACTTGATTTCATCAGATCATTCCTACAAAAACCTCAATGCTTCAATATCAATCATATTCATCTCATAAACATATATATCATATTCATATCAAAAAATTGTATATCATCTCATAACATATTATCTCATCTCATATCATCATAATAAAACGCAAATCAGAGGCAGTCGTTCAATCCAGTCATCAGGATATTCTTCCACGACCAATCTCTGATATACCGCGCTTCTCCAAAAGTATAATCAACCAATTATACTCATTATTCATCATTATCAACTCATTAATAGACAAAATTACACGGGTGGACGTTCAACCTATACCTTAGGTCATCTGCCACGTCTGCCTGTGTAATTACTCGTCTATGAGGAAACTCTCAATATAAAATCGATACAATTCTTCAATTCTCATTATCCATTCTATCAACAATATTCAACTTCACGGAATTTCGAATATTTATTGAATTATTTGTCTAGTAGCCAAGCACACGTGATTATAGAACTAGCTAGCTCAAATAACCCGATAAAAATGAGAGCATATTATTTGTTATATTCTGGTAGTACGAAATGTTTCAAAAAATATATGTATCAGATATACACAAGAGCAGAAATGCAACAAATATACTTAAAAAATGCATTAGACACTTAAAAAAACTAAAGAACCATTCAAAAAATGCCGGGAGATATTTCAATCTCAAGTTTATATCAATGTTTCATTCACAAATTTCTCAACTTAATAACCTGTGTATTCATCAACACTTTGTTGATAATGATTAATTCTCAAGAAAAGAAAGTTGATAGCTAAATTCGAGTAATTTCACCTGAAAACAATAACTCGACCAATATGATTATTCAATATTTGAGTATATGCCTTCTAATTGAAATTACGAACTCTTCAAAATTATTCTTATATATTCTTAGTGACTGGTGGCTAACCATTATATATAGCAGTCTGAAAAAATCATTGAAATCTCTAGGAAAGTATGCATAAATATAAATGTTCAAATAAATTACCTATGCTCATCTAGATGTCATTATTGAATGCCAGATCTAGTATCTTTATTAAATACTATACACATCATAGAAATGAGCGAGGAAATGAGCGCCTGTTTTTTTTCTATTCAGTTAAAAGTGAGCAAGGTCTACGAACTCATAGAGAGCAAAACTGTTGTCAGCAAAGTTGAATTTCGCAAGTAAAGGTATGCCTACTAAGGGCATTAAGCTACGGACTTGCACTTATTCATTGAATCGTATAGGAAAAAAAACCTATAATGTTTCAATCACTATTGACTTCGATAGATCTCTAAAAATGTTGTTGAATCAAATTAAGAGTCGATTAGGCATCATGCATAATTATCATCCTGTGTATTTATCAAACAAACCTGAAGATACCTATATGTTTTACCTTCAAAACATTCAATAAGTATTTGTATTGAAAAGTAGGAATGATTCAAAATGAAGTATATAGTTTAATAATTGGAATTGAAAGCACTTTTTGTAGGAAATTCAGTAAATAGCATTATTGAAGCAAAAAAGTATTGAAAAAACACCTGAAATGATTTTCAAATGTACGATTATATTATAGATCGTTATTAAAACCTAATGTTACCTTTGTGTTGTGCCCTGAACGAAAAAACAAAAAATAATTTTTTGAATAAAGCATTCACTAAAATGTTATCTTAAAATAACATCAACTAGTAAAATTTGTTAGCAAATATGTAATGCTACGACCCTTTTCCCTACGAGCTGGAAAAATTATTCTTAAAGACATTAATTCATTGCCCAAAAAAAAAAATCTTAATCCTAAAGGAATACTGAGAGCTCGCAAGTCAATATTTTAACTCTATCAAGATTATGAGTGATTGCAAAAAATTGTTCGGAATTGTATCCGAATTCTGAAAATCAAAAATCAGAAGTTAAAAATAAAAATTAATGAGCCTACACGTTTGTCAGATATTTTTCAACCTGATTTTCCAAATGTACCTATTTTCATCTACAAAATTCACGAAATAATCTTCTCAATTTTTGCTGTGCTATTTCTTCACGGGTTAGTTGAACTGTGGGGTCTACAGGGCGTACTGGCATTTGTTCAGTGTCGTAGAATGTATAGTCAGTTTTTGAAAGTTTGAAATAAACGTGATTTTTGGGTTTTTTACAAGTCTAGTTTTATTTTTCTTGCCTTGGTCAATAGATATTGTCGACGACTTAGATTATTACGAGTCACTCAAAGAAATCTTAGGGAAAGTGAATAGAAAATCTATGACTGAATATCGTGCCAACTGTATGATTACAAATCAGAGTGAGCTGAAAGTGGACAGTTATCCTCCAATTAGGTAGTCATTGACTTATTTATGATACACAACCCCAGGCTGATACTGACAAGACAGGTATTGGAATGTATGTACCATTAACAAATCAGTAGGTTTGATTCAGGGTGGCTCTAATTGTACACAATTCTCAAAATATGTTATTGGTAATCGCTTAGAAGCTGGTACTGGCGATACAGGTATTCTTCACGATTAGACAATATCAATGATATATTTCCAAGCTGAAGTAAGACAGGTATTGGGCATAATCATTCATAACTCAAGAATTGTGACGTGGTGAGAGAAAATAGATAAAATAAAATGTCAAAATTGAAAATAAAAAGTTGAATTTATGCATGTTCATTACTGAATATTGTCAAGGACGCCCTGTATCTTTGAGAAAAGTAAAAAATCTGAATAATCAGGTACAATTGGATGCTTTGTTAATAAGGGTTGATAGTGCGCAGACAACTTGAAATATATATACCAATAAGAACGAGAGAAAAAAAAATTGGGTTGTGCTCCATTTTGGTTGAAAAAAATTCTTAACGTAATATGATATGATATTTGAAAAAATCATATATGATATATCACCTATACTAATAAATGGATAGCTGAAACTAAACGCTCTGTATCTCTGCATGAAAATCGAATGAGTTTCTCAAATACCCCACGTAATAAGAAAAATTGCTTTATATAACTTACTTATCTAAAACCAAAATTAAAATATTTAATGTTTCCCAGAAACTTCGTAGAAACACACCCCGTAAAATGAAATAAAATACACAAATTATCACCAGAGAATACTTTTCTAAATCACTTATTATACCATAATAGCAAAAATTTCCCAGAATTTTTGGAAACAATGGTGCATGGTTGTGTGAATATTATCATTATTATTTTGCCTTTCAATTTATTCATCAATGGATAAAAAAAGAAAATTAGTTATTCAGAAAATTCAAGAGAATCCATGGTCTGATAATAGAAAAAGTTGGGTTGAAAGTGTATTGAAAGCAAGTATTGAAAAATTAATCATTGAAATAGATCGTGGAATTTACAGAAACTTCATATTTTGAAATGAATCGTGGTTGGATGGGTGTAATAGCTTATAAAACACAAAATTGACTGGATAACGAAAATTATCGCGAAAATTGATCAAAAATCAGAACGAACTTGATAGATTAACTATGAAGAGTTAATCTGTAGGAAGGAGCAAGGCGCCTCCACCACGTGTCGCAACTCAGATGGTTTTGGTAGATTATTTGGCAAACGGCGTGTCCACCACATGTCGCAACTCAGATGTTGCCCTCCTATGGATCGCAACTTGGCTACTCGCTTGGCTTAATGAGAGGATTTTGATCATTTCACCATCCAACCCTATTCATCCCCAAATGAAGAGTCAAGATAGTTTTCGTATAAAATTATCATTTATTGATTTAATGGGAAAGTCGTGAATGAATCATCAATCTTGGGCCAATCGTTTTCTCAATTTACATTGCAGACTTCCACAAATATGTCAAAAACTGCACTGTTTATCACTTTGCCGACGACACACAAAGAGAATCTGGGTGGCTGAAATTAGAAAGCTTACGCAAACTTCACTTACTAACACTTACTCATAAGGTCCTACAGACAGGTGAACCATCATATTTGCGTGAAAGGCTAGTCCCTTTCTCGAATGTGAATCAACTGAACACCAGGAAAAACCATTTACTAGATATTCCGAGACACTCCACAGCATTATTTACACGTAGTTTTTCCTACAACGCATCCAAACACTATAATTCGCTCCCCACAGAATACAGGAATTTCTCTTTATACAACTTTAAAAAAAGATTGAAACAAACATCAAGATACGCTCAGGACTGAATGATTGCTGCTAAACCTATAGCTTTTCTATTCGTCAATATTTGTAAATGTGAAATTGAATATAATATTATTATTATTATCGTCGTTGATGTTATTATCAATAATATTATTATTCTCATTATAAATAATATTATTATCATTGGGAATATTATTATCATTATTATTTTGAGTTTATATGATTCCAGTCACGACCCTGCGGCCTCCGACGACACGCAGATTCGTGCTGGATAAAATCCAGTGACTACTCCTCACAGCCTGTGAGGTGAGTAATCACTGGGACCAAGTACCGTGTGCCCTGAGTAGACGCAATGATCCTAGTATGACGGCCTTCTGCATTCCACCAGCCAGGATGTGTGCCTTATCACGGCACGCTGGGAGTTTCTGGATCTCCGAGAGCAGCGTGTGTCGTGTGCCTCCTAGGGAGCCGATTATCAGGATGACCAATTCCACAGAATGGTCTGGATAGAGCCGGCGGAGTTCGAAGAGAAGATCTCGATATTTAGTCCGTTTTTCCTCCTCCTTCATTATTATTATTATTATTATTATTATTATTATTATTATTATTATTTTATCATCTTGATTGTTATCTCTAAAAATAATATTATTCTCCTCATGCTCACTATAGTTTACTAGCGCCATATCTATTTCTTTTCTTTTTCGCTCACAGAAGGTTAAGATGAAAAACAGCTTTAGCTGATCTTCGCCTATTCACCATAAACATACAAGTGCGGGAAAATTTTCCCGCACTAGTGCGTGTATAACTCTCTTTCCATTGTATTATATTCTGTATTATTTTTTTATGTTGGTGAATAAAGTCGATTATTATTATTAAATGCTTGCCACATGACAAAGTAGCAGAGACATACTATAGTGAATTACCAAACGGAACACAATACAAAACAACAATTCAGATATAGAACATGGAAAAATAGTACTTACAATATGACGTCTAACCTGGGGTTGACCAGCAGAATCAAAGTAGGGAGGACTGTACACTTTTTGGCAGCAACTCGTGAATTAGTAACTCAATTACGGAATAAAGTAAAGTGTTATCGAAATGCATTATAATAGTAATGAATTAGTAATCAGTTATGACAAGTCAGTAATAATGAATCAATAATAATGAAAAGTCAGTAATGATTTCAGTAGTGGGTGATCAATAATAATCAAAAATCAGTAATGAATGACTTATCGATTCGGAATCTATTTATATTTGGAATCGATGCTAACATTGCAATTTTCCGCAATGACAATGCTCGATACCGGGCATATAGCTTAGCCCGCATCGCAAGCTAAGCGGTTTCATGCAAATTTTACCGGAACTAGAGTCTATGAACTCCGCTTTGACCTGATCGAAACACTGTACAAGATGTTTTAATTTGGAAAAGTTAATTCATGAATGAAGATCTAGAAATGAACGAAAGTTATTTCATAGACATTTGTACTTCTTGACAATACAATCAAAGCGACCACCTTCTATGTAAGACCTGAATTTCTCAGTGCAAACAAGAATAGCTAAACATTCTCTCTCCGTAACCGAGTGATTTCGTTTAGCCCTAGAAAAAGAACGGCTGGCATAAGCAATAACGCGCTCTTCATTATCGATGATTTGAATGAGTACTCCACAAAGCCCGGTACTGAATGCCTCACACTGGATGGTCAATTTTTCATTGAAGTCTGGCTGACATAGGATGGGCGCAGAAATGAGTGCTTGTTCGATTCTCGGGAATTATTGCTCAGCAGCATCAGACCAAGAAATACGATCATTCTTCCTCTCACCTTTAATATGAGCATTCATTGGGGCTAGTAAAGTGTAGAAGTTTCTCAAACATCGCCTGTACCAGGAACATGATCCAGTGAAACGCCTTCCTTCGGCAACCGTAGTAGGACGAGAATAATTGACTATGGAAGATACTTCATCAGGGTCAGTCCTAAGTGAATTTCCACTGAAAACATATCCTGAATATTTCAAGGTGGTCTTGAAAAATTCGCATTTTTTTATATTTATCGTCAAGCTAGCTTGTTTTAGACGCGATTCAACTTCATTTAATAAAGACATGTGTTCTTCCCAAGTGAAGGAACAAATTATTATGTCATCTAGTTACACGAATATTTCAGGTTCGAATTTTGGTACAAATATTGCATCTACTAAACGTTGCTGAGTGTGAGCGGAAAAACATAGTCGAAAAGGCATTACTGTAAATTGGAAAAGTCCTCGGCCGACAACGTTGAAGGCAGTTTTCTCTTTAGACTTATCATCCAGGGGTATTTGTCAGAAGGCCTTACGAAGGTCTACTGAGGAAATATATTTGGCGTCACGTAACATGTTCAATATGCTTTCTATATGAGGCAATGGACAAGAGTCGTGCTTAGTTATCTCATTCGACCATCGAAACAAAATCTATGAGAGTTATCTTTTTTTTTCACCAACAGTGAACACTGGTGAACACCATGGACTGTTCGATAGCTCCACTACACCTAATTTGATCATGTCGTCCAATTCATCATTTCAGATTTTTATCATATACGAAGACATGAGATGAGGTCGTGTTTTGAAAGGACTAGCATTGTTGGTATCAATGGTCATCACTATCCTGTCAGTGCGTCCTAATATTTCCACTCCGCTAATTTCATCAAATGACTCAATAATTTTTCCCGCTAAACGTCTTTGTTCGGCAAATAACGTCTCTGAGGTACACAAATTTTGTGCGAAACTGACCTCTGCGATTTGATTCAAATCTAATAGCTCAATATTCTTTAAAATCAATGGAGAGAGGAAATTTACTCGCGAAGTCACTACCGAAAATGATTGATTGAGGTAACGATGAGACAACTAACGCTCTAACTATGTGAATGACTTAGAAATTGGTAGATCTACTTGGCCAATAACTAACTGTTTAGTGCCGTCAGTAGTAGAAAGTGACGTCTGGCTAGATGCATTCATTTTCAAGTCAAAATCGAGCAGACCAATGATATTTTGTTCATAAAGCTGTACCGAAATATACGGACGATTATATAATAGTTGCCGAATGAATAAAGGAGCTGAATGATCTTGTGCTTCTGTAACTTTATTACCTTGAAGAAAATTTCTAATGAAAGAACCATTTCTGCCAGTCTACTGGATCAAAATTTGAATTAGATTTGGCTCTACTTTGGAACGATGTGTTTGAGTCATCTGAACACATCTCCCCTGATCGTTTTTTGTAGAAACGGGACAATTAGAATATTTGACGTCAGGTGATACACAATGATAGCAAACTATGTTTCGTTCAACAGTACAGTTACCATGAGTATGGTAAGGATAGCCACAGTTTCAGAAAATCACCGACTTCGCCGGACTAGTAATAGACTTATTAGTTACTCGAATATCGAGAAGTAGTAGCGGTCTGACTTGTGGGATTGTTGAATTCCCTATCATTCCTGGAATTATTCGATTTTCTATAGGAACATTCATATTTATGGTTACTGTTACTAGAGCCTGATGATGGCCCATACAAATTCGAAACTTGATGTGATGTCTGACCTTTACATTTTGATTTAATATATGCCGCGTCCTCTAATCTTTGACAAAGTTTACACAGCTCATCAATAGAAAGAATATCAGTGCTAACTGGCTAATGTACTCCGGTAGCAGGTTCTGTCTAATAATCTTGATTTTTGTTACTTCTGCCGAAGCTCGAGGTAACCGATTGAAAAGTGTATCTAATTGTGCGATAAATTTAGTTATTGATTTATCTCGGCCCTGTTTGCGTTCTTTGATTTCCTCCCAAATTTCATCTTCATCATCGGGAGGTAAAAAGTCCCATTTCAAACAAACGACTAACTCATTTCAATTACTAACTGATGATTTAATGCTTCTGTACCAAACGGAAGCAGTCCCACTGAAGAATTCAACTGCGGAGTTAAAAAGATCATTTTCTGAAATGTTACGCGGTTGACCTAATTCTGAAACTTTTTCTGAAAATGGGTAGACTCATTGCGAATCTCTACTGAATTTCACATTGCATTCAGCTATGGGCTTGGATTTCCAATTATATATGACTGGAGGGGGGGCAGATACTGACGATTATCTATGTACATTTGGTCCTATATTCGAATTATTCAGAGATACATCTACATCGTTATCTGGAGTTATTTCTTCAAAAAGATCAGCTTCTAATTGAATACTAGGTAGTAAGATTCACGTTTGAAAGAAGAAGTCATTCCAGCTTCCGCAACTCCTACTCTCTCAATAGGTATTCGATCAATCCTACCTGACACATGCGTAATTCGATATTCCAATCTGAGGAATAAAAAATCTTTGTCCATGCAAATGAGTTGACTCTGATTTCGGACCATGCAAAAATCACAGCTCACATGCATTTGTTGATCTTGATTTTGCTGCTCGTATTTCCGCGGGTATAAGCTCAGATCTAGAACCATTGGCAAGTCGGTTCACAGTAGTGAGGGTTGTTAACTCTGAAATATACAGGGTGTAATTAAATAAGTGTAAAACATTTGAGGGGGTGATTCCTTATCGAAAAAGATGAGATATTTCATATAAAGCAACTTCATTGGAGCATCCCATGTCAAGATATAGCCCCTTGAAGGGGGTACATAAAATTTTTTCAACCATTTTTTTCACAAACATGCACTAAAAAAGTTACAGTATAGAAATTAACCTGACATTTCTTACTACCAAAAAGCCAGAAATTTATTTGGTTTACCCCATGGTTGTAAGTGGTGGAAAACACAACCCCTAAATTGTATTTCCAATGTAACTTTTTGTCTTATTATTTGTTAACCATTTAAAAATTTATTTTTGATAGCCTGTTTCATTCTAAAAAAAAAATAATGTCCCTTGAATTTTCTGCCCAAACTAAACCAGTTGGCAGCAAAAAAATATTTTACGATCAACTATACAGAGATACGTCGTCATAAATGCGAACTGGATTTATTGTCATTTCGTAGTTACTACCTGCGTTAAATGATTAAAGGGATTAAACCATGGGGCAAACCAAATAAATTACTGGCTAAGTGTCTTTTTGATAGTAGAAATAATGTCAGGTGAATTTTAATACTGTAACTTTTTTAGTGCTTGTGAAAAAAATTGTTGAACAAATTTTATGTTGCCCCTTCAAGAGGCTGTATCTTAACATGGGATGTTCCAAAGAAGTATCTTTATATGAAAGATTCCATCATTTTTTCGATGAGGAATCACCCCCTTGAATGTTTTACACTTATTCAGTTACACCCTGTATAATATTATTTCGATTTGATTCCCACATAATTAGTAATCGTATTGTATTGGATTCCACCAAAATAATAATCTTTGGGCAAACGATATTGTGGTTACTGTGTGAACTGCAGTTCATGAATATCAGAAAACGTGCAGTGTAGGATTTAGTCAAGTTATTATTCTTGTGCCTACACAAATTCTCAGTATTTATAGAGCTTAACATAGAAAAGTTTGAAATCATTGTAAACATGTTTTTCTCTGTTTCATTTTTGTATTGTAGTATCACTATGAAAATATTAATAATGATTATAATAATAATAATAATAAAAATAATAATAATAGAACATTTTCCATTTTGGATAGAGCAACATCTGAATATTTGTATTGGATCTTTTGTGAATTTCATACAGAACTTGCAAACTACATTGAAATTGAAACAACACCTCATGAACCTATAAAATATATTTGTGATTCATGAGTATAACTACCTGTTCTTTCTGGTCCAGAACTAGTCGTTGGTCATTTATTGAATGATGATCCTGAGGGTGATAGGGAAATTGTATCTGAAAAAAATACTAGTTGACAAACACTTCATAAAATAATAAATCTGAATATCCATACTTTATAATCGGATCCTATATGATCATACTACGTTTATGAAGTTTTCCATAAATGAAAACAAATAATGTGGGTACAGTAAAAAAATTCTTGTAAATGAGTATGTCATTATATACTCACCAGGAACATCATAAGTAGGTGACCTCATATTATAATTTGTGTAGGCAATTTCAGTATGGGGTTCATCAGTGATGCAATTATCTCGGCAATCATCAGCAATGAGAGCACATGAAGACGGTGGCTGTGGTGGGGAAGAATGTGAAAGATCTACAAAATGACAAATAAAATTTTGTCGTAATCGGGTTATGATTCTCAATACCATAAAAATAATAAACTGATCAAAATTCTTGTTGAATTCAATTCTCTATATCTCGACTTCGATGGGTTGATATAGTGAAGTGGTTTACTAGTAAAATGACTATCCAGCTAATTCAGCTCAGTATAATTGTTCTCAAATTCTATTCACACTCACTACGAAACATATGTTTGAAGGATTCTTTTTTTTCAATGTTTTTCCATTTCTTCTTCCTCAATATCTGAGGGCATTGAACATCGTTGCCTGGCTTCTTTGAAATCCCCTGTGGAATGAAACATAGACTCTTTAATTTTAATTATTGCTACAAATATCCAATGAGATTAAGAGATATAACAAATTGTAATAATGATGATATAATTATTACACTGTAGTAAAAAATATATCAACTCACCATATACTTTTCTGACTCTCACATCGTACTTCTGCCATCAGGATTTGATGCTTTCCTGATCTCATCAAGGGCATTTCTTGGTGGCCACAATCAAATGGTATCATTATCACATAGCCAGTTGGCTGGTACTTCTTGAACCAATGGTCGGTTGTCCACCATTTCAGATAAAAACTCGATAACAGCATAGTCTTTGTTCATCTAGAAACGTAAATGAAACTGTTAAAGAACATTACATAGAGCCAGGAATTAGTACCAGTATGTTACCTTGAAATTGCGTTAGCTGCACACAAATTTTCACACATAAAACTCTCTCACAATTGAAAGAGCATCAGTAGTATGAAGGAATGTCAAATTGACCTGTTGAGTGACAATCATCGGACATGTGGAAGATCCACATAGTTGTGCATTGAATGATTTCTGAAAAATAGCACCAAGAATGGATTTATATCATATGAAACAGCCGAGTTCATTCAAATAATGGTATTAGTTGAAGAGGTTCATTGGCAATGATCATTTTTTTATTTAATTTTTTTTATGTTCTGGTTCCCACGAGAAGGGATATCCTGTAAAAATCAGAGAACGTCGTGAGAACCAAGGGAAATAAAGTAGGAATTGGTGTTCTTCTTGAATTTCTGGAGGTTATATGCCTCGGGGAACACCTCCCTTGGCAATGTATTCCAGAGCATCGCTGTTCGTTGGATGATCGAGTCTTTGAAAAGATATGTCCTGCAGGTCTCCAAAGTGACCTCGAAGGGGTGCGAAGCCTCAACTCGACGGGTTATTCTCTTGGGGACTGAAAAGGGAGATACAATTGTTGATATTTCAGAAGAGCATTGTTCATGAAAATATCTATAAAATATAGCCAGATCGACAACTTGAACTCAAAAGAAAAAGCCCTGCAGTATCGATCTATTTAGCTCTCTAGAATATGTGAGATACGAAAATGTTCAAAACCTCTCATGGAAATGATCTAAAATAGGTACCACAGAAAGTGTTCTGGATCACTCCAATTATGCACAGTATATTGAATGATTCTGCAGATCGCTGTTTCTCACATTCTGCATATGATGGAATTAGGAGCATACATTTTCTACAAGCATTAGGAAAATACATAATGAGATATAAATATTGAGAGAGGTAAGTATTGGTTTATAAGTACAGGATATGTAAATCATATCTGCGACATACCTCGTATACGACCATCTTGTAATTATGGTGTACAGGTATGTGGGATTCCAGCGGGATTCCGTAGAATTCCAGTGGAATTCCGTTGGGATTCCAGTAGGATTCCGGGTGGATTTCGTGGGATTCCAGGAATTCTGGTGTACACATTTTTCGAAGGTCGTTTACCCCTCATACACGACTGGACAAAATTAATATCTGATAATTGCATTTTCAGTTTTAGGCCTAGCAGATTTCCATGAAGAATAAAATTTCTTCCTAAAATCAATGATGAACAAGTTTTTCATTTGTCGCCAACTTCTTCAGACATACTGTATATCTATCTATATATATGCTTCTACATACATACTTATAATGATAATAATATTCACGATGATGATGATGATGATGATAATAATATGTATGCATCTTTAGAAGAAAATCTGAAGTTCTGGCAAGTGGTGAAACAGTGAAGTATGATTATTGTGCTAATGGTTTCACTTTTTGATATAATAATTATGATGATGATAATAATGATAATAATAATAATAATGATAATAGATAATAATAATGATAATAATGATGATAATAATAATAATAATAATAATAATAATGATTCAAATTCAGAATAGTAGGTATTCCATATAGGTAATTTGAAAGTGGAAGTATAATATTGAAGTTCTGAAAACTCTCAATACAGGCTGATTGACGTTGGATGATGGCATATTAGACGTTTCTGGTGAACCAGACAGCAGGTCATTTTGAAAATTCGATGGGAAGCATATTCGGACATTCTCTACCCAACCAAAATATTTCCGACAATGCGAGGTTGCTACTTCTATAATGAAGTAGTAGCAACTTTCATATTTCAAACAGAACATCCTGTTTTTCATTGAAATTTTAGATTCTTTCTCAAGTGCTGATTTTATGAAAGTATCACCCTTTGTGTCTAGGGGATATGATTAAAGATATAGGGTGTTCATAATCGAGATTTTTCAACTTCAGGATTTATTTGTGTCGAAAAATTTCATTATCGGTCAAATCGGCTCTCATGTCCCAAACTTAACTTTGAATTTACTATTCACTGACATTTGATTGTAACAAATACAGGGTGATTGAAGATTTAGAATTCTGATCACCCTCTGTATCTGTTCCAATTAAATGTCAGTAGATATAGTACATCAAAAGTTTAGAAAGGTACATGGAAACCGTTTCGACCGATAATCAATATTTCGGCAAAAAAAATTCTAAAGTTGAGAAATCTTGATTTTGAACATCCTATATCTCTGTAATCATTTCCGCTAGACCCCAAGTGCGATACATTAATGAAACCAGTTCTTCAGGGAGAATCTAAAAATGCAATGAAATACAGGATGTACCATTTGGAATATCAAAGTTGCTACTAATTTCTAATAAAAGTATTTACGAACATATTCTAGTTGGGAAGAGAATCTCCGATTATGATGGCCATCATATTTTCAAAATAAACCAGAGTCTGGTTCACCAAAAACGTCTTATGTTTCATTCAACGTGAATCAGCGTGCATAACAGAATGAGTTACAGTGAACTAAAAACTTGCATGTACTAGTGGAATGACTGCATAATTTTCGTTCTCTATTTCAAATGGTAAACACTTTCTAGAAACAATTGAATGATCAATATTTTCACTTCCGATAAAATCATTACAGAAGTATTTATTAATGTTGAAACACTAGGAGAATTGAGAACATTTTGTTGATTGAAGAATAATTTACCACACAAGAACGTTTTTTTGTAGTATAATCAAATTTGATATATGTTATCTCAAGATAATTGTTGTTTTGCACCATACAGAAATCTTCAGGCTTATCGGTACCTAGATAAAATGAAGTAATTGAATTCTATCATTTTATAATATTAAAATTTATCCTTTTGAACGTATATTTTCCAAAAATGGGTAAGATGGTCGGACGTTGGATGAAGTGATTTTGTTTTTTCTCAGTGATTCGATTGGAAATCTGTTGCAAAGGTTTTGAAGATGTCTTGATTTTCAGTTTCAATTTATACACGTGGTTCCCGAATTTGAATGCACTCACATTGTCGAAACTACCATATTTTCTTGCATCATCATATGAATGCAAATTATTATGGTCATTAAATGACTTTTCTTATATAAATCTCTTTATTTTCTCACAAAATATATTAACAAATCCCGACCATATTCTAATGAATTATTAGTTGATTCAAAAAGAAAGATATTTCAAGCTAGTTTCATACATAAAAAATGTTGATGATAAATAGGTCTTCGAATTCCTTTTGAAACTACCATACCTGTATATAAAATAAATTTGCGGAGCTCGGAGGCTTCCCACCTAACGACTCCTTCTAGGATGCGTAGTTTTCGAGCAAACTCACAAGAAATATCCTGTCTTATATTCTTCAGACGAATATTGACATGGTTCAGATCATCTGTGTTCATCCGCACTGCCATATTTCCATGGACACACAGAGTTACAATTCTTTTCACAACCCCTAAGCAGACAAGATGCATGTAATCTAGAACTACTTGAAAAACTATTCCTATATCCAATGATTCTAATATCGAGTCTTCCTCATGGTGTTCATCATCAAGTCGATTACGAAAAGATGCATCTGAACGCAAGTCATTGTAAATATCTGGAAATTTTACTATATTTTAGAAGTATTCACCCTCCTGAATGCACCTACAACAGCCTGAATATCTTGTGTTATTCTTTGTGTAAGCGATGAAAGCACAAGCATGTCAACATTTTTGTAAAAAATACCATTTGTCAATATATCTCTCATATCCTGTACATAATATTGTGTAACGAAATGATGTTGGTGCGCCGGATCTCAGGAAAGCGTGGGTCGAGCTCAAGGGAAAAACAAGAAGTGCGTTCGGGGACAAATGGTTTCATTTGTGCTCGATGAAAACTACAAAGCAAACAATAATTTTCCTATTAGCGCCAAAACTTGGGGGAGCTGATTTTGGGACGAAATTCACATATAAAGGTATAACTCACCTACAAAGCAGGTATATGCCACTAAAATATTTCACGAGATAATATATTAGGTACACTGAACCACAGACTAAGTAATATCACAAAACACTGAGGACGAAGTCGAGCGCTTCTTGAGCAAAAAATCTCGTACGATTTCGATAGATGAATAAATATGAAAACAGACATAGCGAGACATCTGGGAGTAGGTATAGTTGATACTTTCAATGGAGTGCAGGTACCTGTGAATATTTTCTTTACAATCGCCCCCCATCTAATTTGACGATTCACCCTTGGGAAAATTAGATGCTTTATTCAAAATATAGCCTCAAGTGACTGGCGTGGAAAGAACCGCGCTCTTTATCGGTATCAGGGTAGGTGAGGATATAAGTAGCATTACTAATTCTTTTCTTGACCCTATAAGGTCCTTCAAAAAGCAATGCAATCTTTTTAGTTTCGGCCGCTAAGGCCGAGGACACCGGATTAGCTCGTAACAATACTAGTTGGCCGATCTCATATTCCTTATACGGTCGTCCGGGATTTAGTACTTTACGTCGTTCGGCGCGAGCCAACATAGTCTCCTTTGCCAGAATCATTTCAACCCCTTCAGATTTTTCCAGAAAATCATCAGGGTGCAGGATATGATCTCTCATCAAGGAAAGATAAGGGGTACGTAATTGTAATTCGTTTGGACTGAAACCAGTGCTCTCATGGATCACAGAATTGAAATAAGTGGCAAATTTTGGGATTTCGTACGCCCACCGTTGGTGCTTATCGTAACAATAAGTACGAAATAGGCGAGAGACATTGCGCATACTCCTCCTTACCGGATTACTTTGCGGATGTCTGATAGAACTGGAGATCGTTTTTACTCCTAAAGGGTTCAAGGTCCTAGACCAAGATTTCGAAGTAAACTGACTCCCGTGGTCGGAAAGAATTTTCCCTACTACACCGTGCTTTGGGAAATAATCTAAGATCAGTCTATTCAAAATACTGCGACAAGTGGGTTTCTTCAGAGCATAAAGTGTTATGAATTTGGAAAAAACATCTATAATGACACACAAAAATGTCACGCTCCCTCGCGATCTAGGTAAAGGTCCATAGAGATCAATTGAAATTATTTCACCAATTTTCTCGGGTAGTATAGACTGCAAGGGAGGTTTTGGTAGGATTGCTGGTTTAGCCATTTGACAGATAGTGCAACGTTTAATAGCGGTTTTAACACTTTTGGAAATTCCTCTCCACCAATGATCACGCTTAATGGCCGACCACGTTTAATGGACCCCAAAATGCCCAAGCAATTCGTGGTAAGCGATCACGCAATCCTCAGTTAAAACTTCTGGAACACATAACGCAAAGGGTTCGTCATCACAACGCCGAGCAAAAAGTAAACCGTCATGTAGAACGTAATTATTCTCTATTTTATTTTCATTCAAGGATTTAATTATGGGACCTAATTTTTCGTCTTCCCCCTGTGAACGAGGTAAGTCTTCCAACTTGTTTTTCAGTGGCGCGCATAATTCTATATTGAGAAGCCGAAAACAGCGATCACTAGGCGTAGACAAACGCGGTGGGGGAAAACGTGAAAGAACGTCCGCGATAACATTTTCCGAGAAAACGAGATATCCTCGGTGTCAAAAGTCGGCAGGTTCGGATATATAATAGTGCCTTATGGTCCGTGAAGACTTGGAAATGACGGCCCAATAAATAAGTCCTCCATTTTGTAAGCGCGAAGACGAGTGCAAGTACTTCTTTTTCACAACTACTATAATTTCTCCCCCGATCTGATAAAAGACGACTAGCATATGCGTATACGCAACGCCGGCCATCTATCCGTTGGTACAGTTGGCCTCCTAGTCCATATTCACTCGCGTCAATTCGAACACAATATTCTACATTAGGATTCGGATGATATAAAAAAACAGGTTTCGATAATTCGTGTTTCAAGTTTTCGAAAGATTTCTGTTGTTCTTCAGACCACGTTCATTTTGATTTTTTTCTCAGAAGAGAACTCAAGGGCTGAGCCAGTGACGCGAAATTTTCGCAAAATATTTGGTCTTAATTGCAGAGTCCTAGGAACGATTGGACTTGCTTAATATTCTCAGGAATAGGAAATTTTACTATGGATTCCTAAATAAGGTAATACTTCTGGCAAAAAAATACATTTTTCGAAATTCAGTGTCAAGCCCGCTTTCAATAACCGATTCAGAACGCTGTCCAAGTGATTAATGTGTTCATCGAATGTCGCGGAATAGATTAAGATATCGTCCAAGTAAGCAATTACGTGATCATCACATTCTGATCCGAGTATTAGAGATACGGCCCTCGTGAACGAAGATACGGCCGTAGATAACCCAAAAGGAAGAACTGTGAAGCGGTAACTTTTGTTGCCTATTATAAAGCCCGTATAATTTCTATATTCTTCGCGTAGGGGAATCTGCCAATATCCTGATGATAGATCTATACAACTTTTGTACCGCGCCCCCGATAAAGATTTCAAAATTTCATCGATAGGCCGTGGAAGATCATGTTCAGGTTCCATACGATCATTAAGAAATCTCGCGTCTAAACAAATTCTGACCTTACCACTTTTTTTAACAGTCGCGACTGAAGGATTTATGTATGGGGTGGCAGCCCTGTCAATCACTCCCCATGACTCCATTTTTTCGATTTCCCTAAAAACACTTTCTCTGTACGCCACTGGGATTGGATAAGGTTCAATATGAAAAGGTTCAGTATTCGATAATTTTATTTTATGTTCGTAAACATGTGTCCGTCCTGGAATGTCCGAAAAAATGTCGCGATACTCGTTTAAAACGTTCTTGAGTGCGACTTTTTGTCAATTTGTTAAATGCGATAAATTATCAATGAACCTAGTGCAAAACCTATTGTTTTTATCGGTATTCCCTGGGTCGGATAAAAAAGTACTTTGCTTGACCGCTACTGTTCGCAAATTCAAGTTCTCTTCAGGGACCTTGAAATCATGAACATTTTTTATTTTCTCGACATAAATTATCTCTTCTTTATTGCAAATTTTTAAAACCCCTTTTGCTAGATTAATTTCGGCATTTACTTTCCTTAAAAAGTCCGCCCCCAAGATGATTGGAAAAATTAAATCAGACACTAGCAAAAATTCATAACAAAATTTCGAGTCGTTTATGACAAAATTTAGAAAAATCTGATGAGTAATACGTCTTTCCTTTTTTCTAAACGCCCCCGTAATTCTAACCCCAGTTACTGGAAACGTAGGAATTTGATTATGAAATTGTGACAATTGGTTGAAAACGTCACCTGAAATGCATGTACATTCTGAACCAGTGTCTATAAGTGCTGGAAAGTTGAAATTAAATATTGACACTGATATAAGAGGTGAACGTTTATTCTCTACCACATGATCATAATCACACTCCAACAATTCATCCATGGGATTATTTTTTATAATAGCGGCCTTGTGGGTACTATGTACACTAACTTCAGGCCCTAAAGTTCGTGTACCAAATCGTTTCCCGGCTCTGACGCTGGAGAAACATTTTCAGTAACATTAATAGCGGAAACATTATGATTCCTCTGTGAAATCGATTGATCGTTATTTCTTGGACGATTTTGATCACCCCTCGTATAACGATTTCGATCATGAAAATTATTAAAATAATGATTTGAATTATTGTAATAATCAGCTTGTTGTAGGCGAGGATGTGCCTCCCCAAGTGATACAACCCCAACTAATACAGCCGATATTGTTGGGGGAAAATGCCGAGATATTAACCCTACAAGCATTGGTTCTGTAAACGGGGGCCTCAGATGTCTCGCCATTGTCACGAAGTGTGTAAAATGCTCAACATACGATCCTCCCTTGTATTGCCCTGCCTCAATTCTCAGTTTAATATGCAATTGCCTAGTCTCATCCCAAAAATATTTCAGGAAAGCTCTCTGGAAATTCTGGAAACTGTCAAAAGTTGGTAAAAAAGCTTCGCCCCAAATTTTAGCTTTTCCTACAAATTTTCCTGGTAACATTAATCGAATATTTATCAAATTCAAATTATTATATTCTATAATGGAATCTAATTGAGATACGAAATCAACAGGGTGGATGCTTCCCTCATTATCAAATGGTTCTAAATCCCTAAGTATATCCATAATGCATGGAACAATTCTATTGATATTATTTCCCTCTTGGAGTATATTATTGTGACTATAATTAGTGGTCATAGGTTGCCCTAATCCGGAATTTTGACGATTTTGTGGGGAATTATTGAACTGTGCTGTGCTAAAGGCTTCTGTAACAGATCGTTCAACAGTTTCTTCGATGATTTTCTGAAAATCTTGGTTTTGGGAGTGTTGAGCTTGAAAATACGTAGGAGGTGGCACTGACATCGTTGGTGGTCCCGTTGGATATTGTTGTTGCTTGTCAAAATAAATGGGAACGTTCCTACCTTGCAAAAATGACGATACTAGGGTACCTGCTGGAGGGCTCTGTAACGAATGAGCGCTGAACAAAATAGCGGTGAACAAATCAGCGCGTAACGAAAGAGCGCTGTAATGAAATAACGTGTAACAAAAGAGCGTGTAACAAATGAGCGCTGTAACAAAACGGCGATTGTAACAAAACGGTGCTGTGACAACACAGCGCTATTACGAAAGGGCGCTTTACAAAATAGCGAGTAACAAAAGAGAGGTAACGAAACAGCGCTGAACAGAATAACACTGTGACAAAAGAGCGTGCAATAATACAGCGCTACAATAAAACAGCGATTGTAACATAAAGGCGCTGTGATGAAAAAGAACCACATATAAAAAGTGCGGTAACAAAATAGCGCATTGTTAAGAAAATGCGTACTACACTCTCGCCCTCAATTTCAACCAAACAACTATATTTATTTAATAAAAAATACGATATATGGTCAAACGGTGAACATTCAAGTACTGAAAAACAAGCTAACATTTTCAATTCTCTTAAAAATATCATCACAATGACAGATTATTTGCAATAAAACATAGGTAATTTTCAACAGTCGTCAAGGAATATTCTTTGGAAATATTTATAAGCCGCTGATTTATTTGGTAATATCTGCTTTTTGTACAAGTTGGGGATCTGAATCCGGTCCTGAATCTTGTTATGAATATTTCATTAGTGCTTTGTTCCTGCTTCAGTTTATTTAAAAATCTTGCCATTGATGGATGGTGACAGTCTATAGTTTGCTGGAAGGCATTATGCCAAGCTTCCAAGGAATTATTTGTCCTAGGTAGATGGGATTGCAGTCTGTCATACATATTCCAAACAGAAATGGAAAAAACGGGACGAATACATTCTGTCCTTGTGCCTACGTAAGTGGACTCCCAATAGTTCACGACGGTTTCCATTTCTTTTGGAAAACCTACTTCTTTCAAAATTTCGAACGCAAACGGTACATCTCTCACTGGCACGAACGCGAGAGCCAAGAGAAACTTGCAATGCTTTCTTATCTCTTCCTGCTCCTTATACTTGGCAACAAGACTTGGCGTTTTTTGTATTTGCCTCCATAGATTTTGAGATAAATGAAAAAAACATCCCACCACTTCTGCGTTTGGAAATACCTCTTCGATCGCACGGTGGGCTGCTTGCTCAAAATCCGATAATATGCTAGAGGGTGTGAGAGTAAGATTCTTCCCCAGCTCTTTTATCTTGGTAAACAATCTTATATAAGTATTTTTAGTTTTGTTACACAGCAATGCATATATCATAGGAACTGCCTTACTGTCTACTAAGCAATGAATGGTGTATACTTGGTAAAACAATTTTGGGGCAACTTTGAACGTGCCGTCTACACACCAGTCGCCAAATTCATGTAATAAAGCCAGATTGTTATACGTACCGAATATTATCATTCGGTTTTGATCTTCATTTCCTGAGTCGTACAGTAGGAATGTATCTCCTCTGAATGTTTTTTTGAATTCTCCTGGTATTTCTATTTGTTGAATGTTTGTAGCTGATATTCCATCATTTTGCAAAGTTTTCTCTCTTTCTCTGTGGATCATCATATTCGCAGCGTCATAGCTCTGTATGAGTACAGCTGCTTCAGGAGTGACGTCTTGCGAGCACTGTTGAATAATACTTCTCGGACGTTCGTCAGTGGTTTTTGCCATGTCTCTTATATTCTGTTTGATTGTTAATGCTTCTGTTTGTTTAACACATGGCCCATGATTATGTTCTCTGGTCACCTTATGAGAACTGTTTTTCGTTGAGGCTCTGCCTCTACAGGTGCCCTTTGCGCATCTCCATGTCTTTGAAGCGATATTTGTTTTATCTTTCCTATATCTATATCCTTCAAATAACATTTCTCTGCCCTTTTGGGATTTCACATATTCTGCCATTTCGACTGATTTGAAATTAGGTAGTCACTTGAAGCGTCACTGTCATGAATTGTTGATATTCTTTATAGTGGGGGATCGAACTTGAACGATGGAAATTTGCTTCTACAGATACGTAATTGACTATTTCATCAATTCCAGAATTTTCCACATCCCGTGTGGCGAACACGTATCATCATCAAACTTAGAGAACCTAACTGTGTTGTGCAAAACCATAATTGCAACAGCCACCACCCTCAATGTCAATACTCTCAACCATCCTAACCATCGTAACACGTTCCCCGAAAAAGCAAACGCTGTGTGGTACGACCATGAATGTAAAGCGGCAAAACGTAGGATGAAAGATTCTCTGAAAGTTTGTAGGCAGAATAATTTCTCAGACTCACACAGAACGACATTTCTCACAGCAAAAAAACATTATAAAACAATCATTAAAAATAAAAAGCAGAATCACTGGAGACAAATCACGCAGACTCTCGCTAACTGCAGAAACCCAGTAACTTTCTGGTCCACCATAAAAATATTTCGTGGAAACAAAAATAACTTCAATCTTCCCGCGGATGTATGGGAGCAGTTTTACGCTCACATGTATCCCCCAAGGATAACAGATAACATCATTTTCTTCGGAGTAGACCACCCAATACTTGACTCCCCAATTACCTCGGAGGAGGTTTATTTTGTACTCAATCTGTGCGGAAATAACAAAACACCAGGGTTCGACGGAATCCCATACGAATTTTTCAAAAATTTACCAAATAACTGGATCCTGTTCATTACATGTCTCTTCAATCAAATAATGGAGAAACTTGAAATCCCACAAAATTGGAGTGAAATTGTCATGAAAATGCTGCACAAAAAATACTCTGCAGATGATCCCAATAATTATCGCGGCATTGCTCTTATAAACTGTTTAGAAAAAATTTTCACACATATCCTAAAGATTAGACTTTCTGACTGGGCTGAAGAGAACTATATACTACCGGAATCACAATCGGGTTTCAGGAAGACGAGAGGTTGTATTGACAATGTATTTACTCTGAACGCCATAATACAACTACACCTGAGACTCAGAAAGCGAAAAATATTCGTTGCTTTTGTAGACTTTAAGAGGGCATTCGACTCGCTCAATCATAAACTACTGTGGAAAAAATTGTATGAGTTGGGTATGAGTGTTAGAATAATCTCTATTGCAAAGAGTATATACGACAAAGCATCCATGAGAGTATTGGGCTCGAACAACATGACCCAACCAATTGAAATTACCACGGGAGTACTCCAGGGAGAAACTCTAAGCCCATTATTATTTTCCTTATTCTTATCAGATATTGAAAGCTATTTTATCAACAGTGGTGTGAGGGGCATAAATATTGATAACAAGAAGGATATAATAATGCTGTCATATGCTGACGACGTCGCTATCATTGCTGACACAGAGGTTGATCTCCAGAGAAAACTCAAATGTTTGGAAGAATATGTTGCTCAAAACCAACTCACCATCAATACATCAAAAACAAAAATTGTCGTTTTTGCTAGAAACAGCACGAAAAAAACCAATGAACATAACTTCCGCATTGATAATGAAAAAATTGAAGTAATAAATCATTTTACGTATCTCGGTGTAACCTTTTCGTCTTCTTTGATGTACCGCGAAATGGCCAAAATAACTTCAGACAAAGCCAAACAGGCAAGTGGATCAATTATTCCAATAATGTCCAGAGCAAAAATGAACTCATGGGCTTCACGAATGTATTTATTTGACGCCCTTATAACTAGTATAGTAACAAATTGTCTTCCAGTATTGGGTTTGCGTTACGTTGATATTCTCGAAAGAATTCAGATCACTTTTTTGAAAAGAATCCTTCTACTTCCAAAGAATACACCGGATTTTGCTGTGAGGTTGGAAACTGGAAGAGTGAAGATATCTTACTGCATATTCAAGAATAGTCTTAATTGGCTCATTAAAATATTTCAAATGAATGACAATCGTTTGCCAAAAATAGCTTCACTACGCCTCATATCATTACAGGATAACAACGAACTGAAATATAACTGGATGAGCCAATTGAGAGAATATCTTATCTATGCTGGATACACTGAAGATTGGGGACCAATTGATGGTGCTCTCATTAAGAGAAAAAGGAATTTACTCCTACAAACGTTCGAGAATAAACTAATACAAGAAGACCTCGCTCTACAGGCACGATCTACCTATCTAACGTGTTATACTCATTTAACAATAAGTCCTGGTAGCCAGCCTTACCTAAATCTTAATTTGCCTGTTCATATATCTCGCATACTAGCCCAGCTTCGCTTGAGCAATAAGTACATAATAAAATTCAACTTCAAAGGCTACGCATACAAAATAAATCCTAACGAAATTTGTACAATATGTAATGACGCCTGCCCCGAAACAATCCTCCATATGTTATTTGAATGCCCAATTTATTCTTCAATGAGACCAACAAACCTTGATTCTTTCACCAGCCCTGAACTTTTCGTAGATGCGCTCAACAATATATTCTCTCCTACTTCAAAATCAATATTTCAGCACTTATGGAACATTTTGAAATTGAGGTCATTTATTGTGAACGAATGAAATCATTTCATCTACTTATGAACTTGTTTTCTGCATAAAGATTACTCAATGATTTATTGTATTCTGTTTTCATTTTTTTTTTCTTTTCTCTGTAGTAATTAGGTATCAACATTTGGTATAGTTTATGTATATAGATATACCGGGTGTCCCATTTTAATCTTTATTTGGAAATTTCTCGAAATGTATGCATCTGACAAAAAAAATTGCCGAATAAAAGTTGTATGGTTTGGAGGGGGACGTCTGGTTATAAAACAAGTTTCACCCCCTGACCCCCAGGGGAGTGGGAAATGGAGGTAACATTGAAATCTTCAATGGAAACCCCTATTTTTTATTGCTGATTCTCGAAGAGCATTAAAAACTATAAAGCTTTTATTCAGGAACTTCTTTTTTATTTTCACAAGATGGCGCTGCGATCTTGAAAAACAATATTTTACTATTTAGTTTGTAGTTGGCCACCCAGATCACCCAACTTGACTTCCTCAGAGTTCTTTTCTGTGGGGTTACATCAAAAACATTGTGTTTCGCGAACCCCCAACCACAAGCGAGAATATGAAAGATAACGCCTGCTATGTTGGAAGCGAAAAGTGCGGAATTTTGAAAAACGAGTAAACTTGTGTATTCAAGAAAATGGAGGTCATTTCGAACACTTGATGAAGTAGTCAATCTCAGTTAAAACCAGCTTTAGTCTGACCTAAATGATACCTTAATTGCTGAATCATGCTTATTTTTCTCTTTTCTATGTAGAGGTGTAAGTAAGTTCGTTTAGCGTTAATTTGTCGTGTGAATATCACCCAAATGGCGTTTGTCTGGGAAAATATCACACCCTACACTCTTCTTCGTCTTCAGGGGTTTGAAATGTGTAAATAGTGAAATAATGTTTTTTACGATCGCAGCGCCATCTTGTGGAAATAAAAAAGAAGTTCCCGAATGAAAGCTTCATAGTTTTTAATGCTCTTCCAGAATCTGCAATAAAAAATAGGGGTTTCCATTAAAGATTTCTATGTTACCTCCATTTCTTACTCCCCTGGGGGTCAGGGGGTGAAACTTGTTTTATAACCAGACGTCCCCCTCCAAACCATACAACTTTTAATCGTCAATTTTTTTTGTCAGATGCATACATTTCGAGAAATTTCCAAATAAAGATTAAAATGGGACACCCGGTATATATATGTAATCAAACTCTTTGTAATTGAAACTGTAGTTTTTTAGAAACAAATAAATTGATTGATTGATTGATTGATTGATTGAACCTAACTGTGTTTCCTTTTCAAAAGAATATTTTTGTATTATTCATTATATTGTATGTTGTGTTGTCCTTATGTAACCGGTAATTTGTACAGCGGTCTTCTGTTATAGCGCTATGTTATCACATCGATATTTTGTTACGCGTTATTTTGTCACAGCGCTCTTTAGTTAAGCGCTGTTTTGTAGCGCACTATTTTGTATAGCGCTCATTTATTATAGCGCTGTTATGTTAGAAGCGCTGTTTTGTTACACGCGCTGCTTTATTACAGCGCTGTATTGT